>CM061750.1:71128538-71458537 GCA_030979885.1 Lolium multiflorum | reverse complement strand
TGACCTCTACCTCCCTGAGTTCGATAAACCTTGGGTGATTAACTTAAGGGAAACTTGCCGTCGTTCTACAAACCTCTCGTCTCTGGAGGCCCAACACCGTCTACAAAAAATAGAAGTGTGCGTAGACATCGTGAAGCACCGTACCGATGATGACAGCTCAGGCACAACTCATGCAGATGATGACCCAGTTCATCCAAGCAGCCAACAACAATAACAAAAATCCACCACCCCCACCTCCTCCACCACCACTACCACCTCCACCACCGCCCCCACCCCAAGTGGACAGGCTGGCTAGATTTCTGAGACTCAGACCAGCCAATTTCTCCAGTGCTACTAAGCCAATAGTAGCTGATGACTGGCTTCGTTCTGTCAATAAGGACTTAGTAACCTGTGAGTGCACAAAGGCTGAGAAGATTAGGTTCACGCACATCTGTTGGAAGGATCTGCTGCAAGGTGGTGGGAGACATATCAACTCACCCATCCCATAGATGACCTGGACTAGGAAATGTTCAAAGAAGGGTTTCGTACTGCTCATATCTCCTCGGGCATTATGAATTTGAAGAAGGATGAATTCCGCAGTCTGAGACAGGGAGGAAGGACTCTGAAGGAGTATGACGTGGGCATTACCCTTCGGGTAACCGATGTTGCCCTATCGTGTATTTCCTAGTTGGAGGCCCATGAAAGCACTTGGAGGCAAGGCGGCCCAACCGGATGGCACACCAGAAGATTCCTTGGCAAGAAGCGTACCTAACAAGGAAAGATTAGATCTAAAAATTCACCGTGAAACCTAGTCGTGACTTGGCTGACCTCTTGAGACCGCCTCCTACATAAAGGCTAGAGAAGGGCTGCCGAGGACAATCAATCTTAGCGATCTTAGCCAATAGAGTAAGTTTAGAGCTAGGTCATCATAGCACTTAGCCATCTCGACGAGATCTCAACCGAACCTATCCGGCACCCCATTGTAACCCATTATCATCATAATCAAGAACAGACAGCAGATTTAAGGGTTTTACCCCATCGAGGGCCCCGAACCTGCAAATCGCTCTCCCCGCTTGTCCGTGAACCGATGTCTCGTGTCAGCCTGCAGGATTCCATCAACCCTAAGCCCCTATCGGAGGGCATTGCCGAGGAGCACCTCGACAATTGGCGTCGCCCTGTAACCCCGCGCACTGTGGCAGGTCATCGGCAATACTGGGCCACATCTCTAAGGGCGTCAGAGCTCGGATCACCAACGCCACCAGATCCAAAAGACCCGATCCGCTGCGGATCCTTTGAGTTCGTACCACATCTCGAGCCGCCGCACTCGGTCTCTGCAGAGACGCGCGACGGCATGACCACAACTTTCGGAGGCGTTCACTTCATCATCGACTCCGGAGGCTTTCTTCGCCTCCCTAGGGCAGGAACATCTGGCTCGAGGGCCTCAGTCTCGACAGGTAACGATCCAGCAGCAACCTTGGAAATCCCGCCCAGAAACGCGCAAGGAGGTATCCGAGGAAGTTTCGACCTCACAACGGGACGAAGGAAGAGACGAAGGGACTCGAACCGTGGAGAGGAAGAACGTACAACGACTCACCCCCGCCAGTCCGAACGAGGGCAGCAGGACATGCAACCGATCCATGGCCGCACCCGTTCGCCGTATTTATCGGCTACGGAGCAACTCGAAGCACCATGCTACCTCCACTCTTACATTGATCCGAAGGATGGTCGAGAGAAATCCAGTCACCTGCTAAGGAACTGCCGACACTTCCTGGAGATTCGACAGTTCTGCGATGATCTTAGAGCCGAAGCCATATCAAGAGTTCACATAATGGAGAAGAGGGCAAGGTCTTACAGCTATCCGCCAGAACCGTATGTACCGGAGTCGTACGAACCAATGGAAAGAGACAAGTATGTACCAGCCGAAGCGTTCCCAGAGCCGTGCGGGCAGGTCAACATGATCCATAAAACCAGCTTTTCCAAAAAGGGAAGTCAAGAAATTCTCGCGTGAAGTAAAGTATGCGGAAGTTGCTATGGTTGATACACCCGAATTCATCGACTGGTCGGAGCAAAGCATCTCCTTCGACAGGACAGACCACCCGAAAGCCGTCCCTAGACCAGGTCACGCAGCCCTTGTCCTTGAGGCGCAGATTGGAGGGTACAACATGAGCAAGGTATTCATGGATGGAGGAAGTGGCTTGAACCTACTATTCGCAAACACAATGAGAGCAATGGGTTTAACAGTCGATATGCTAAGAGAGTCTGACACAGGGTTCCATGGCATTATACCGACTCGACCCGTTTATTCTCTCGGCAAAACATCATTGGATGTAGTCTTTGGTACACCCAACAATTTCAGGAAAGAGAAGATCGAGTTCGAAGTAGTCGACTGGGAGTCTCAATATCACGCCATCCTCGGCAGGCCCGCGTTTGCCAAATTCATGGCCGTACCTCATTATGCTTACCTAAAACTGAAGATGCCAGGCAACAACGGGACCCCAATAACCGTTCATGGGAGCTTTGCTCGATCAGACACCTGCGATAGGGAGTTCCAGAAGATCGCCTCGCAGGCTCGGTGCTAAGGAAGAACTCAATACAATCAACGCTGCGCGATCATACGCAACCACCAGCCGACAATCGAAACATAAGATCCGATAAGTTTGATGCTACAAAGGAAGCCAAGAAGCCGGGTGTGCATCCACCTCAATTCGAAGAAAATGGTCACGTCGTCGACCTTACTTGGTCAAGATAGAAGGCGCGCTATCGAGTTCCCTCCCGTGAGCGCCGGGGAGATATTTGCATGGGAACCATCCGGCCGATGCCAGGTATCCCTGTGGAACTCATTGAAAGCACGCCTTAATGTTGACCCGATGCCAACGAAACCAACAAAGAATACAATGCGCCGATTTTCCAACTACAAAGAGGAGCAACCCATGAGGAAGTCAATCGACTCCGTAAAGGGGATTCATCCGAGAGCTCAAGGAATCTGAGTTGGGTGGCTAACCCTATCATGGTGCCCAAGAAAGACACCACCGCTCTGCGCGTATCGATTACACCGGCCTCAACAAACACTGTCCCAAAAGACCACTTCCCGCTGCCTCGCATAGACCAGTCGACTCCACGGCCGGATGCGACCGCCTCTCTTGTCGAGGGTTCCTCGGCAATGCCCTCCGATAGGGGCTTAGGTTGATGGAATCCTAAGCCGACACGAGATATCGGTCTATAGACAAGCGGGAGAGCGCATTTACCCAGGATCGTCTCCTCGATGAGGCAAAACCCTTACGTCCTGCCTCGTCTGTTTTTGATTATGATGATAATGGGTTACAATAGGGTGCCGAATAGTTCGGCTGAGATCTCGTCGAGATGGCCTAGTACTAGGGTAACCTAGCTCTAAGCTTCTGTTGGCTAAGTTTGCTAAGATTGGTTGTGTCCCTCGATAGCCCCCCTCATGGCCTTTATATAGGAGGCCAGGTCTCGAGAGGTCTAATCGAGTACGATTAGGTTTACAGTAGATCTATCTCTAAACTTTCCTTGTTCGGCTCCTTCCGTGTCTTGTACTTCAAGGAACCTTCCGTTGCACCGTCCTAGTGGCCCATCTTGCCATCGAGTACCTTCATGGGCCTCCAACTGGACCGTATAGGGTAGAGAAACGCTACATTCCGAAGGTAATGCCCACGTCAGTAGGCCCCGAGTGTCTAGCCGAACATAGTTCGGGCAGAGACCGGGCATGTCTGCATTCCATCCTTTTCTTCAAATATTTCTTCATGCCCTTCTTTGCAGGAGAATCTTCGAGTTCATGTTTATCGGGTGCGCGTTCAGCGCTCCCGATGGGAGTAGCCCCCCGAGTCTAGGTATGGATGCTTGCAATCCGTGCGTAGACTCAAGTTGACCACCCGATTTTGCTCTGCCGAAGTTTTTCCGCGAGTCTTCGTAGGTCATCCGATATATTTTCCTCATGCAAGGAATAATGAGTAACGTGCCCAACTTTTGTTGGTTAATCACATGGCAAAACAACGCACTTCTGCTACGTAATCAAGTCCCGGCATAATCTTGAGGCTTGGATGGTTTGTTGTGTATTGACGTCCATAGCTCCCGATGGGAGTAGCCCCCGTGAAATCGGGGCACGGGTGCTGGTGCAAATCGGTGCATCGAGTCGAACAATTATTACTTCCTCTGCACCTTTTTTCTTCAATCTTCATTCTCACGGTGCTGGCCCAATGGGCCCCGATGGGTGCAGCCCTAGGTCTAAGCGCATGCTTTGCAATCTGTACATAGACTCAAATTCACCATCCGATATCTTTTTATTCCTTCAAATGCTTTGAGTATTCCTCATGACGTCATTGATGATGCTTTACTAATATCTTGATTTTGACTGACAGGACATAACCTGCTGGGCCTATTCTGGTTTTTTCTGACCCTTTTCACACAGTTACCAAGGCGTCTCCTCGATTCCCGCAATTTTTAATAGAAAAGATCCACTGAAAGAACCGGTAGCAGCGACACGTGCCTACACAGCTCTCAAGTTCTCCTTAAAATCTCCAAGGGACTAGAATCCCTAATCTTCTCCCACATTTTCCGTAGCATCTTCTTGTTCGTTCTTCTTCTCCTCCCTTTCGCAACTGCTGCGCTGCCACCACCGCTTTCTCGATTCTTCCCAGATCTCGAAATGGTGAAGAAGAAGAATCTTACCGCCGCCGCCAGTTCCACTAGCGGAGGCGCCGCCGCCAAGTCCTCCTTGAATCTTCCGAAGGGGAGCGCTCCGGACGCTCCTCCCCCAGCTCCGGCGCCGCCAGCGCCGCCAGGCTCCGTAGCCAAACCAGGGGACTGGATTGCATCAACCATCACCAAGCGCGACGAGAAGAGATCCCGAAGCCTGGGATTAATCTCCTCTGACGAGGGGAATGTGATCTTTCCAGGTGCGATTTCTCGGCCTAATCCCCCTACTGGCTTTACCGTGATGTTCTTGTCGTTCCTATATCGGGGTCTTTCGCTTCCCGCTCATGAATTCCTCCTCCATCTCTTGCGAACTTACGAGATCCAATTGTGGCAACTCACTCCCAACTCAATCCTCCACGTTGCTGTGTTCATCACCCTTTGCGAGGCGTTTCTGGGCATCAAACCTCATTTTGGGCTGTGGAAAAAGATCTTTTACGTGAAGAGATACATCAGTAGTAATGGATCCTTTGTCACCGGAGGAGGAGTGGGATTTGTAGCTCGTTCGGAGGTTAATTACTTCCACTCTCCCCAATGAGAGAATCAGTGCAAGGGTGGAGGCTGAAATGGTTTTATGTCAAGGATTCCTTGTCACCCGAGTCCCAGCTTCCTTGCTTTGCCGACGTCCTCGAAGCCAAGCCTAAGAATTCCTGGAAGAACATTCTCTCTCCCGACGAAAGAGTAACAGCCGATGAATTATTTGCCAAATTTCTTCAAATCAAAGAGGCCGATGGCCAAACTATGGTCGGCACAGAGGTGGCAGCGGTGTTCTTGAAACGTCGAGTCCAACCAGTCAAGGCCAGGGTTCGTCCGATGTGGTTGTATTCAGGTCCAAAGGATGAAACCAGAATTAATGCTGCCGAACCTTCGGAAAAGGAACTGCTCGATGAAGTCTGTCGCCTTACTTTCTTTAGTCAGGAAGATTCGATCCCATTGATATCTTCTTACACTCCTCTTGATGCCGAACATCCACCGCCAGAGGTAACTTCCCCTTTCAAATTCTTATTATGCTACTTTTACTTAGTCAACATAATTACCATTGTTCTTATTTGTTTTTCTCTTCGACAGATCCCCATAGTCTCTAGGAATTTGCATGATTCACCAAACGATACTTCTGAGGGAAGAGGCTCCTCAGTACCTGTTGATTTTCACACTGTCGAGCATACAGGCCCAGAGAGCGAACACGATGATCCGATAGATTCTGAAACTGTTCACACCGATCTTCCTCCCTCAGCCGATGACGCTTGCGACACAGAGGGGTCAGTGCATGATGATGACGCTGATCGTGATGCCTTTGTTAATGCAGCTATGGAGGAGACCAGGGCTTCACCCGTGAAGAGATCAACCGGCGGCTTTGCCGACGAAGATGATCTCCTCGATATGTAAGTACCTTCTTCCTTTTTGCTATATTTTGTCCCCTTGTTTCTCGCATACTTCTGTCGATCATTTCCTTTTTGTAGTGACGAAGGTTTCACCGAGCCTCCGTCTAAGAAAGCCAGATCTGATGCTGTTCCACCAGCTGCTGCGGCTTCCGAAGCTCCGGCTTCTAAGGCAGCTCCTGCGGCTCAGGCGTCGACTGCTTCTTCCCTTTCCAAGGGGAAAGATGTTCCTGCCGCCACCACGACTCCTCCTTCTGTAAGTCCTTTTTGAATACAACGCGAATTTCTTGAAATATGCCTTGTCTAATGATTCTTTGTAAAACATCCTTTTTCCTTAAGGACCTGCGAGGTGTTATATCTTCTTTGGAGGCCTTTTGCCTCTCAATTTACCTTCCGGAGGCGGACAAGGTCTGATCGCAGAGGAAGTTAAATCTTCTCCTCTTCAAGTTTGATTTGCCGCTATTAAAAAGGATGCCATGGCTCGCCAGAGGTCACCCCCGAAAGAGGAGTCGGCAACCGAAGGAAAGGCTGAAAGAGGAGTGGAAGTCGGCAGCTGAAAAGGATGAGCTCCTTCGCGCTCTCTTCGGGCTCTACTTGCAAGCTCTTTTATACACTCGCCGATTATTACTCTTACGGATTCGTTCCTTTATCAATGATCTTTTCCAATTCATTTTCTTGTAGAAGCCGCCAACATTCCTGCTGCTGCCTTGGACAAGGTTCCAAACAACTCTCCGGCAAATGGTGTGTCGATGGCTCTCGCCTCCCACCAGCTTACGCGGGAGCTTCTTGAGAAGGGAAAAGGTGCCCTGTTGCGGATGCACTTGATGATTTTCCCCAAGATCAAGCAGGACAAAACTCTGGGGCAGTTGATCGATGCCTTCGCGGTTGACACCAAGGAGGTTATCGAGGTATTCAAGCGTACTTCGCGTACCTATGGTGCCCTCCTTGCCTTCCAACTTATGATGGGTCACGGCTTTAAGGCCGACATCGAAGAAATGACTAAGGAGCTGCCGAAAGAGCAAGATGGGAAGTTCATTGATTTAAGCGTCTTCAAAACGTCAGCCCTTAAGTGTGCTCGCCAGCTCCTTCAACTAGTTTCGTCGAGAAAGACATCGGCTGGACCCAGTTTATCGACTCAGACCCAAGCCCCTTGATTTTTGTAACAAACTTATCTTCGAGCTGATGTGAAACATTGTTCTGTTGCAAAACTTATGTTTGTAATAAACTCCGTGCCTGGCAATGTTGCTAGTACACCTTTATTATGATATTTGTACTTGCACCCTCCCGATGAGAGAGTTACTTCGATGCTCAATTTGAACATATCTCTGTCATCCTTTTAATTGCTTCTCGCAGTTTCTCCTGCAAAGGCTCCCTCATTTGTCGACGACTCTTCGGGGTGTTCTTCCCGAAGGTGATCGAATCCAGCGTATGAAGGATCGATCACTCAGATGGAAAAGGACATGCGCAGCACTTATGCCTTAGCTGCTATTGTCAGTAAGAAGAGCGAGATTGCAGTTGATGTGGAGCGGTTTGCTCTTACTGAGCTGCATAAAGCTACCGAGAGTTTGAACTGTAAGTTTCTTGATCCTCGCGCCTTTTTTTCAACAATGCCTTGTCTGATCCTCTATTTATTCCTTTGCCAGTCATAGCTTTGAAGCGGAAGAGAACAAATGGATTCACGAGCGTGTGCACGCTTAACCCAGCTGTCCTCACTCAAGAGATTTTCTTCCAAGTGAACATCAAGGCTTCATTGCCGACAATTTCAGGATCGGTTCAAAGCTAAGTCCACCATTTTGACAAGGGCTACAAAGCTATGAGGGTGGTTTGGAAGATGATGTTTCCTTTGAACGCAGTCCCCTACGCTGTTGACTTTGATGTCTGAGTTCGGAAATGCCAAGAAGATTCGAGACTTGGTGCGAGCTTAGGTTTTCGCAGGGGCCAGGTTTACACTTGCCCTTGTGCTTGCACGTTATCCCTCAGCAAATCTGCTTGCTATCGCTAACGCGGTTGGTGACTTGGAGACTCTATATCCGAAGGTATTGCTTCCTGCCAATATAATTGTCGACAAGCTTGAGGAGTGTTCAAAGGTACCTGAAGAAAGAAAAACTCCGCAAGGGTGACTTTCAGGGATTAGGTTTATTTTGTAAATAGGTTACTTTGGCTGCTTCATCCAAGTGTTTGGATTGTGTAATTGAGCCCTTTTGTTCGGTAGATACATGTATATGTACTTTTACCATGTTAATGCCGTTGGCAAATTTTGAAGGAACAAATCTTAATTGCTCGTTTAAATGTATGTGTACTCGTTGGTCAGCAAATCATTTGAGTGATCAGCTCGTGTTGCAGGTTTTGCTAAACCTGTTGTATGCGCAACTTTACTTTCAACCGATGTATGTTTCGACAGTCACTCCCGAATATTTCGGGTGCAGTGATTCTGCCGATGAGCCCGTTATTCTTTGATATTTCCATAAGTAAAATATCGAACGTGGGTTGTGTTTATATGTATTTTTGAACTCTTGCTATTTACGGCACTCGTAGAGGCATCTATAACAGAGGGAAGGATTAACATCCTTGTTTGCTTTGTATCTTTTAGCACTCGTAGAGGCTTTTCTTTTGAAGCACGATCTTCTGCCGCGGACTATGTTGCATGGTGATGCGGCTTAGACGTTTTGAGTTACTGCAATGCTTAACAAAGGATCGAAAGTTCTCATTAATAAGGTAAGCACGAGACTAGAGGGCGAAAAAAGGAAGGCCCTGTTTAAAATAAAGGGAAAAAATTAAACGCTGATAAATTGCTTAAGCAAGGAAGGGGTTCTTCTCATCTTCTGGCTTCTTCACCACGTTAGTGGTTGCCGCAGCGTTGTTGATTTCGCCAGGGGTCCGGGCAATTGTTGCCAGTGCCTATGTCTCCTATGCCTTCTGTGCCATCAACTGCCAAACCTTTGGCCGCCGAATCTTTGGCTGCTTCCGCTCGCTGCTTTAAGAGCAAGGTCACCGTTTCTTCTTGGTTTCCTCGACATCTTTTTCCTCCTTGATTTCACGTAATGACAGCTTGGGCAGTAGGTCGATGATTTCTTGTTGTGACCCAAACTTCGCAGCAAATCCTCTGAAAGTCGCGATCACAATTGTCCGAGCGTGAAAAACTTCCAAAAGATCGTGATGTTTGTCCCATTGTTCCCGTGCATTTTCTCGCTTGAGGTATGTACAGTGCACAAATGCATGAACTTGGCATAAGCTGGTCTCCCGAGTATAGCCTGATACCGTGCTCCTAGTTCACTACTTCAAACTCGATCTTTTCCTTCCTGGAATTGTCGGTTTTGCCAAAGACGACATTCAGAAACTTTGCCAAGAGAGTAGCCCAGTGCGGTTGGAAGGATTGGAAGCAAGTGTCCTGCTTCTTCTAGCATCCTCATGGTGATCCCATACTTTTGATTGTGTCGACGAATATCAGGTTTAGCCCGCTTCCACCATCCATGAAGACTTTGCTCATCTTGAACCCCCCGATTTGCGCCTCGACTACTAAGGCAGCGTGTCCTGGTTTTGGTATGGTCATCGGGTGATCTGCTCGACTGAACGTAATGTTCTGAGAGGACCACTCGACATACTCAGGGATGTTCGCCATGATGCTTTCTGCCAGGTTAATCTCTCGGGTGAGCTTCTTCATCTCTCTTCTCGAGACACCTGTCCTATGGATCATGCTCATCTGCCCCCGTGGAGGTGGAAACGCCCTCGCTGGGTTGATGAGGTTGAGCCTGCTGGACTTGATGCTGCGGTGGAGGTGGGGTGGTGGTGGTAGCAGCTTGCTGTCCTGACTGTTGGATGAGTTTGTGCATGTCAAGGAACCGCGACACCCCGAGCAGTGACTCGACTTCTGCTTGGGTCGTCCTAGAATCGACATACAGTGCAGTAACAGTGGGGCATTGATCTCGTCAAACAGAGGGCAATTCGGGAGTCCTCTGCTGTCGTGGTTTATAATTGCCGCGGTTCCCAGAGTTGTTCCGATTACCGTCCTACCGATCGTCTCTTCTATCATCATATCGATCATCCCGCCGATCAGAGTACCCTGCGGCTACCAGGTTGTTGTCGTCATAGTTGCGGTTCTTCCTTCTTTTGTGATGATCCCCTTTACTGTCTAGTCGTGCTTCTGCTGGTCATCGTCTTCGTCGTCATCGTTACTGCCGTGGCCTTCGTACTTGTCCTCATCATCAGCCCACTGCTAAGCATTTCCATTAACTTGGTTATGGTTTTGGCTTTTTGCGTCCGAGTTCTTCTATGTAACTTTCATGCTTCGACGCCATCGTCGAAAGCTGCCGATTGCTCATACGTATGTACATCTTCTAGCAGTTGTTTAGAGTTTGGTGAATCCTCCCGATGTATGAGCGCACGTACTTCTTTCTCGCTTATTCGGCAGTTTCGTAACTCTTCAATTCCGACGGGTCCTTGTATGTTGCTTGGAAATTGGCAACGAAGGCGTCTACTAGGTCGTCCCATGATTTGATGGAACCTTTCGGCAGCCCTCTTAACATGCTCGTGCTGAATCTTTCAGGTAAAGCTGCAAGCACGCATTGCCGCTATCCTGTTCCCTATGCGTAATCACAAACGCAGTGCAAATGGCCTATCCAAGATCTGGTTCCCCGCTGCCCATCGTATTTGGCGTCAGCGTAGGAGTGGGCTTGAACTTTTTGGGCGGCACGCCTCACGGATTTTGTAACTTAAACAGTCGGCTCCCCTAGATGCCCGCCGTCATACTCCTGATCCTCATCCAAAGAATCACTATCGTTGTCCTTTCCTAGCGCGCGTCGTCGCCTTGCTTGTCGATCCCGCTTTCTCCGGTGATTTCATCCTTGTTAATCTCTCGCATGATGCTTTTTGAACCACTAGCCTGCACCGTGGTTTTTCCTTCTGCGGAACTAGATTATTTCCCAATATCGCGAGACTTTCTAGCGCCTCGATGAGCCTGAGCCATGGATCCTTCAGGGCGCTGGTTGATGAGGTACGTTAGCTGAAGTTGGCCGTTGCTCCCCGCAACGGTTTTCGGCCGTGGCATGCCTGCGGTGTCCGTAGTTATAAAGGACTTGGTCAGGTTTGACGTGATTTCTCTAGGGCGTCATCTTCCGAAAGCCTGGATAGCCTCGACCGGTGCTTGCCTGCCCCTTGAGTATTTCGAGAGGCGCTCCCTTGCGAGCCCCTTCGTCGTTCGCTGGATCGATCTGCCGTCGCGGATAGGCGTCTCTCGAGGGTGGCTTTCTCTCTCGACAGGTGCTCCTGGTTTTTCTCTAGTATAGAGCGATAAGCATTGAGGGTTCCAACCGAGGTTCCGGGGAGCGGTGTGTTGTTGAGTACTGGCTGCCCTAGCTGCTGCCCACTCCTCGTCCGCGATGGTGTAGTCGCCGTCGTGTTGCCGGCGCTGCTTTCAAACTTGCCCGTCTCCATCGAACGAGTATGGTCTCCGTCTCCTTCTCGTGCCTTGTGTTTCCCGTGTTATTGGCGACATAAACCTGATGGTGTGCCGTTCTTCGGGTGGTTCCTTGGACGATGTTGTCGATACTGTCCTCTCCCCGATGAATACTGGCATTGCATGAACGGCGTACGCTTCGATCCCAGCCCTTGCCTCGGTGTCGCAGCTTCAAGCAAAAAGAGGTACGGTTAACTCGAAGATGTGGGATCTTCGATCCTACCGACATGGAAGACAATTTTAACGGGGAGCCGAGGGCCCAGTGAACTTGTCGAGCCCGCTGCATCACCCGAAAGGTCGAGTGGATGATGACGCGCTGGACTCGTCGATCCGACGCGGGCGCATTCCAGCGCCGAAGGATTCTTCCGCGCTGACGTTGTAGTGGACGCTGCCGAATGTCCGTGTTTCCTTGTAGATCTGAGAAGGTTGAGCGGGACGAACCGAATCGGGCTTCCCAGGTTTGGCGATGACGGTGTCGATGAAGTTGCCGATGAAGTTGCCGGCGACATGACTGGATCTACCGATGACCGATCTTGTGCCGACAGGGTTCCCACAGACGGCGCCAATTGTCGAGGGTGCTCCTCGGCAATGCCCTCCGATAGGGGCTTAGGTTGATGGAATCCCGCAAGCCGACACGACATCGGCTCCGCGTATTGCTGGAGAGCGATTTACTCCAGTTCGGGGGGCCCTCGATGAGGTAAAACCCTTACGTCCTGCCTGTCCGTTCTGGATTATGATGATAATGGGTTACAATAGGGTGCCGAATAGTTCGGCTGAGATCTCGTCGAGATGGCTAAGTACTAGGGTAACCTAGCTCTAAGTTTCTGTTGGCTAAGATCGCTAAGATTGATTGTGTCCATAGCCCCTCTCCTGGCCTTTATATAGGAGGCCAGGTCTCGAGAGGTCTAATCGAGTACGACTAGGTTTACAATAGATCTATCTCCAAACTTTCCTTGTTCGGCTCCTTTCCATGTCTTGTACTTCACAGGAATCTTCCGCTGTATCATTCTAGTGGCCCATCTTGCCAACGAGTACCTTCTTCATGGCCTCCAAATTTGGACCGATAGGTAGAGTAAGTGCAACGCCGTTACCTAAGGGTAGTGCCCACGCCACCTCTCCTTCCTTGACGCGATTCGATATAATCAGATCAAGTCAAGAAAAGAAGACCAGGAGCTAACCGCGCTCATCACCCCACACGCATTTTCTCACATAACGCTATGACCTTTCGTTGAAAACGCCAGGAGCAACTTATCAACGCGCTGTACGTGCTTGCCTTGGAGAGCAGATCGGGAGGAACATCGAAGTCTACATCGCATTTATATCGTAGAAGATAAAGTATCGCCACTCTCGTCGATGATTTGCGAGAAACTTTTGACAACTTAGACAAGTATAAAATCAAGTTGAATCCCAAAAAATGTTTCTTTGGAGTGCCAGGGGGACAAGTACTCGGGTACTTCATCTCAGCCAGGGGGATTGAAGCCAACCCTTTGAAGATCAAAGCTATTCTCAATATGGAGTCAAGAATCGCACTCCAAGTGCAGCAATTGGCGATTTACTAGCAACGCCGTAAGGTTCATCGCTGCTAGGGGAAAAGCTTGCCCTTCTACAATTTGATGAAAAAAAAATCAAAAAGTTCGAGTGGACAAAGGGAGGCGCAGAATCCTTCGACAACTGGCAAGAAATCTACCGACATCTCCAGTCCTTGTAACCCCCCGTGAGAAGGAAACACTGCTCATGTATATAGCTGCAACAACCCAAGTCTTTAGCAGCGTCTTGGTCGTCGAACGAGAAGAAGCAGGGAGAGTTCATGGCATGCAGAGGCCCGTTTACTACCTCAGTGAAGTGCTCACACCCGCAAGACAGAGGTACCCCCATCATCAGAAGCTGGCATACGCAGTGTGGAGGTCAGCCCGCAAGTTACGGCACTACTTCACAGAGCACCCGATTATCGTCGTGAGCGAAGCACCACTGAAAAGCATAATGACTAATCCGGAGGCCACAGGTCGAGTGTCCCAATGGGATATCGAGATAGCACCACACGACATAACTTACGTCAATCGAACAGCGATAAAATCCCAAATCCTCCCAGACTTCGTGGCGGATTGGATCCAATCGCAAACACCAGTAGCAGTCGGGATCGTGGATAATGTACTTCGACGGGTCGAAACGAAGCACAGGCGCAGGAGCAGGAGTGGTGTTGATATCACCGCAGGGAGATAAGATGAAGTATACTACGTATGAACTTCTCCCTGCCGACGAACAATGAAGAGTACGAAGCGCTACTGCACGGAATGAAGATGGCAAAGGCGCAGGGGGCAACCTGCTCAGAAATCTACTATGAGACTCAAACTTGTGGTGCATCAATGAACCCAGGATGCGGTGTCACGACACATGATCGCCTATCAAGAATCGTATCAAAATATGGAAGCAAAATTTGAAGGATGTGAGCTCAAACATATCGGCAAAGCCTAGCAACGAGGAAGCCGACACTTCTGGCAAACATCGGGTCCATGTGCTCCCCCATTCCAGACGGAGTATTTTACGAGGTGATCACTCAGCGATCAATAAAATAGAAGACGTCGGCACCTCCAAAACCGTCGGCTGACGAATTGGAGACGAGCTTGCAGCGAGCTGCAGAAGCAAGACGAATCGTTAGACGATCAAAAGCCTTCACCATAGTAAACGGTGAACTTTACAAGTAGTATTTCCTTGTATTTTTCTAAAGATGTATCGTCATTGACGATGGAAGAGTAATCGTTATGCGAGATACAACAGAAGGAACCCATGTGACATCACACAGAAGTGTGGCCCTCGTGGGCGGTTAGCTCTTCGGCATGGGATTTTACTGGCCAACAACGGCATCGGATGCTCGAGACCTGGTCATGAAGTGCGACCCCTGCCAATGGTTTTCACCAAACCGCACGCCCCGCGACAGATCTCGATGACAATACCGCTAGCATGGCCCTTTGCTCAATGGGGACTCGACCAAGTTGGACCATTGCCAAGGCGTCACCGAGGACACACGTACTTACTAGTCGCAGTCGACAAATTCACCAAGTGGATCGAGGCAGTACCATACGAAACCAAAAAGCTAAAACAGCAGTTCAATTCTTCAAAGGAATAACCTGTCGATTTGGTATGCCTGGCGTATCGTCTAGACAACGGAACCAACTTTGACTCCAAAGAGTTTCGAAAATTTTGCGTTGATGGAGGAATCAAACTAAAGTTTGCGGTGGCCCACCCGACCAATGGCCAGGTGGAAAGGATCAACGGTCTCATAGGGGATGGCCTCAAGAAACGCCTTGGCAGCACTGGAGCTTGGGTCGAAGAGTTACCATCCGTACTCGGAGTTTGCGTACTACACCCAACAGGTCGACTCGTTTCCATTCTTCTTGGTGCATGGAGCCAGGGGGCCCTGCCACCGACGTCAAGGTTTGTATTTGTGCACGGAATCCTCTTCCAATATCGCGCTACAGGATGCTGTGGACCTCTCGACGAAGCACGAGACATTGCCTTGGCAAGAACGACGGTATACCAGCAGGCGCTGAGAAATTATCACAGCCGACGAATACGCAGTCGAAGCTTTAATGTCGGGGATATGGTACTTCGGCTGAAGCAAGAGAGACCCTTGAAACTTGAATCCCCTTGGGAAGGACCATATATCGTCCGAAGTGATACCAGGAGGAGCCTATCGGCTCAAAAACCCAGCTTCAGGAAAAGACGTTGAGAATCCATGGAACATCGCACATTTGCGACAGTTCTATACATAGGATACGATTGTTTTTAATTACTCGATAGCCCTTAAGGTTGCTTTTGCACTATGAATAAAAGTTCTAATCAGGTTTTCTACCTTTTTTCTTGCTCCAGGCCTTATCACCCGAACATACCGTATGGGGCCGTACCATTGGCTCTTACTCCCATCGGGAGCGCTGGCCTAAAAAATACGCTTACACAGTGTCATTAATTAAATACTCTCAACGGGAGCTAAGATTAATGATGCACAAAAACAACCAATCCAAGCCTCGAGAAAATACACGAGTGCTGCAATCGATGGTTACATTATCACAAAATAAGGCTCAAACCGGTGCACCGCGTGACGAAGCCAAGCATCTAATTACCTCGACTAAGTCGATGGGTCTCGCTCTTACAAAAACTTACATATCGCTTCGCAATAACATTGCAGAATTCAACGAAGTCGTCGAGAGAGCAGGTTGAACTGATCACTCAGCCGCCCTCGACAATAAAATATCAATCAAACTAACATAGTGTGCAACGTACGCAGTAAATTTGTACAAAACAATCTTATGCAGGTATAAGGTTATTACATTCTGATCGGGCCCCGGTCCCAGTGGGCCTTCAGATCCTTCTCAAGGCATGACTCCATCCGAGAAACAATGGTATAAGCAGGACCTCTAGCAACATCATAATATTGTCCTAAACTCCTCCCAGTATTTGCCACGGCCCTCAAGTCTAAAGATGGATGGCACGCCAATATCGAAGCGAAGGCAAGCTCAGCACCAGCCAGGAGTTCTTTCCGTACCAACTGGCGAATCCTTTCGGGAGACTTGAATCGGGTGAACAGGGCAGATAAAGTTTCGGGTGCTTGGTCGAGAGGGAACAAGGTCTTCCAAACTATCGTGAGATGAGCGTGGAACTTATCAAAGTAATAATGCGCCTTCTCCACCCGGTACTCAAACTTCGCCATGACAACAGCCTTCGGACGATGCAGCCATAAATCGTGTTTCGGGTGCGCAACGTCGTCATCGCCTCGACCTTTTCATGGATCTTCTTGTTCTCCTCAGTTGCATCGGAAGCTATGACTGGAAAGGAACGAATATCAGTTAAAAGAACATTCAAGCTATGTCAGGAATCGGAAGATGGGCTAATACTTACAGCCCAAACTTTCGGTAGCAACATGAAGACCATCGAGAGCGTACTGTTCGATAGCAGTCACTATCTCCCCCTTTTTCTTCACCAAGGCCGCCATCGCGAAGAGAAGTGATGTCTTTATTTAGACAAGACACTTGGTCACGTAAGCGGCGAACAAGGTCCGATTCATCATTACTCGAAGGGTTTGGAAAAAGCTCGGCACGGGAAGAAGATGAAGGAATCTGCAGTACAGTCCCCAGTTCAGACCAGCATTAACATAAAAACTCCCATCGGGAGCGCCTGGCATATATGTTACATACAAAAGATGGTTTGAATTGACAAACAGAGCCGAAACAACAAAGGACTAAATCAAATTGTGATTGGTCTTATTTACAATAAATCAAGCAAGAGTTCAAGGGATCGCCGATGACGAGCCAGGGGCAGCTTCAGGGATAGGCTTGGCTTGTGCTCCATCCACCAACTTCAAGAGTTGATTGGCACATACCACCGCCGAGCGTTTGAAGGGTTCAAGGTCGACTGGGCGATTATCATCGTCCACAGGCAAAGCCTTAGACAATTTCTCTAATTCAGACCCCATCCCATGGCCCATGAGCAGTTGGAAAGTAAGAACCGCCCCAAATAAGCGGTTACGGCGTTTCAATACCTCCACAGGCTCGGAAGGATCAACAAGGAAAGCATCCGCCATCTCGTCGAGAGTCTTGTCCTGCTTCATCTTTGGGAAGATCATCGAGTATAGCCTCGACAACGCTCCCTTGGTCTTTTGCAGAAGTCCAAGGACTTGGACATTAGACTCAGCGGCAAGCGACAAGGCATCGGCTGTAGAGTCCTCCCGAAGCTGATGACGTCGAGTGACAGTTATGGCGGCCTCTGAAAGAAAGTCAGATCAATAACCGGTGAAGAAACACCAAGAAAGAAACTGCGTGCCATGGATTTTACCTAATAAATCCTTGATGGATTCGCGGAGGACGCCTTCCTTCTTGTCGGCTGCAACCGCTGCCGCACGCCTGGCATCTTGTTCATCCTTCATCTGCCGCTTCAGCTTCTTCACCTCCTCCTTCAGCAAGGCATTTTCATTCTTGGCGTTGGTGGCAAGCCGTTGGCTTCAAGCACCTGATCAGCCGAAGATCCGATAGTCTTCGAAGTTGGGAGTTTTCAGCCTCTAGTCGGGTGAACTGCCGGCGAAATCCACCACAAGATCGATCAGAGCATAAATCGCCGCAGCAAGAAAAATCAAGAAGACTCAGTCGATAGAAACTCGGCAAAGCAAGGCAGATTGAATACTTACATGACCAGCCGATGAAGTGGGAGCATCGCCAGAGGAATAACTTTCGACACGGAATCTTCTCACAACCGTTCGCGAGGGAGGTGTCGACTTCGGGAGAGGGATTCGATTCCTTAGCTGATGCCACCCTCTCAGAGGTTAATTTGGCCCTCTTCGCGAGAGGAACTTCATCATCATCATCAGAGCTACTTAAGTGCAGTACACGGTTAGCATACAAAATGATAGGAAATAAATCAGAAAAAGAGTATAGATGCTCACAGTCCAGATCATCTTCGCTGCGAAGAAACTTGTTGAACTCTTCTTAGCAGGAGGAGGCGAAGCAGTTCCATCGGCATCATTATCTTCTCCGCTAGGACTTGATTCAGCCGTTGTAATGAAATCATCGTGTATCTACTTACGACGCCTGCTCCTGATGAAGGCATCATCCTCGGCAGCTTCTTCCTCTTGGACATCGCTGTCCTCGAGGGCATGCTGGGCGTCCTCGGTCCCCTCAGAATCATCATCATCATCCTCTAGTTCCACACCGCTTTCGGGTGTAGGAGGATAGCATTGAGCAACGGCGGGGGCCTGTCGAAGAAAAGAAATTTGTGAAACACAACGGAAAAAGGAGTAACAACAGCAAGCGAAAAACAACAGAGGATTACCTCGGTCGGAAGATGGTCAAAGTCATAAGGAGGACGAGCCGATGTCAGGACGATGTTGTCCTTCATACTAAGGCACGTCAAGCGGCGGACTTCATCTCGGAGGTCTTCGGCCGAAAGGTCGGCAGAGCTGACTCTAGAACTATCGTCCTTGCCCGTGTAAAGCCACAGTTGATGGGGTCGAGACATTAACGGTTGCACTCGACGTTGTAAGAACACTGAGACTACCTCAGTGCCGCACATCATCAAGCCTCCCGTATTCTTCAGGATGACGACTTGGTCGAATAGCTTGTCGGCTGTCGCTCTCTCTTCGGGAGAAAGGGCGTTTTGCCAGGACTTCTTCGGCTTAGCTATCAGTTTATCTTCAAAAGGAGGGAGATTCGAGCGCCGTCCAGGCACCAAAGGGTCTCGCAGATAAAACCATTTGTTGCGCCAGCCTTGGACGGATTCCTTCATCGGGTAATCAAGATAATCGACTTCCTTCCTAACAACAAAGCCGACGCCGCCTACGACGGGAGGACCATTGCTATCGTTGTGACGCTTTACATAGAAGATCTTCCTCCAAAGACCCCAGTGGGGGTCAATGCCAAGGAAGGCTTTGTTGGAGATATGCACAAGAGGCAATAATAAAAGTGGTTATTATATATCTTTATGTTTATGATAAATGTTTATATACCATGCTATAATTGTATTAACTGAAACATTGATACATGTGTGATATGTAAACAACAAAGAGTCCCTAGTAAGCCTCTTAACTAGCTTGTTGATTAATAGATGATTAGTTTCATAATCATGAACATTGGATGTTATTAATAACAAGGTTATATCATTGTATGAATGATGTAATGGACACACCCAATTAAGCGTAGCATAAGATCACGTCATTAAGTTATTTGCTATAAGCTTTCAATACATAGTTACCTAGTCCTTATGACCATGAGATCATGTAAATCACTTATACCGGAAAGGTACTTTGATTACATCAAACGCCACTGCGTAAATGGGTGGTTATAAAGGTGGGATTAAGTATCCGGAAAGTATGAGTTGGGCATATGGATCAACAAGTGGGATTTGTCCATCCCGATGACGGATAGATATACTCTGGGCCCTCTCGGTGGAATGTCGTCTAATGTCTTGCAAGCATATGAATAAGTTCATAAGAGACCACATACCACGGTACGAGTAAAGAGTACTTGTCAGGAGACGAGGTTGAACAAGGTATAGTGTGATACCGATGATCAAACCCTCGGACAAGTAAAATATCGCGTGACAAAGGGAATTGGTATCGTATGTGAATGGTTCATTCGATCACTAAAGTCATCGTTGAATATGTGGGAGCCATTATGGATCTCCAGATCCCGCTATTGGTTATTGGTCGGAGTGAGTACTCAACCATGTCCGCATAGTTCGCGAACCGTAGGGTGACACACTTAAAGTTGGATGTTGAAATGGTAGAACTTGAATATGGAATGGAGTTCGAATATTTGTTCGGAGTCCCGGATGAGATCCCGGACATCACGAGGAGTTCCGGAATGGTCCGGAGAATAAGATTCATATATAGGATGTCATTTTATGTGAATAAAATGATGCGGAAGGTTCTATGGAAGGTTCTAGAAGGTTCTAGAAAAGTCCGGAAGAAACCACCAGGAAGGTGGAGTCCACATGGGACTCCCCCTCCATGGCCGGCCAACCCTAGTGGGGGAGGAGTCCCAAGTGGACTCCCCCTTAGGGGGCCGGCCACCCCCTATGGAAGGTGGAATTCCCACCTCTAGTGGGAATCCTAGCTTGGGAAGGTTTCCCACCATATGGAAGGTTTTGGGTTCGGGTCTTATTCGAAGACTTGTAGTCCAACACTTGGGGCTTCCACCTATATATAGAGGGCCAAGGGGAGGGGGCCGCCACACAAAGCCACAAGCTTGGCCGCCCCCATAGTGCCCGCCACCCCCTCTCCCCAAACCCTAGCGCCCCGCTCCTCCACCATATCCCGCACGCTTAGCGAAGCTCCGCCGGATTTCTCCACCGCCACCGACACCACGCCGTCGTGCTGTCGGATTCAAGAGGAGCTACTACTTCCGCTGCCCGCTGGAACGGGGAGGTGGACGTCGTCTTCATCAACAACCGAACGTGTGACCAAGTACGGAGGTGTTGCCCGTTCGTGGCGCCGGAACCGATCGTGATCAAGATCTTCTACGCGCTTTTGCAAGCGGCAAGTGAACGTCTACCGCAGCAACAAGAGCCTCCTCTCTTGTAGGCTTTGGAATCTCTTCAAGGGTGAGTCTCGACAATCCTTCGTTGCTACCGTCTTCTAGATTGCATCTTGGCTTGGATTGCGTGTTCGCCGTAGGAAAATTTTTGTTTTCTATGCTACGTTATCCTACAGTGGTATCAGAGCCGTGTCTATGCATAGATGGTTGCACGAGTAGAACACAATGGTTTGTGGGCGTTGATGCTCTTGTTATCTTTAGTTGAGTACTTTGCATCTTTGTGGCATAGTGGGATGAAGCGGCTCGGGCTAACTTTACATGACCGCGTTCATGAGATTTGCTCCACGCTTGACATGCAACTTGTATTGCATAAGTGGCTTTGCGGGTGTCTGTCTCTCCTACTATAGTGAAGATTCAATTTACTCCTCTATTGAAAACACTAGTATCACCGTTGTGGTTCATGTTCGTAGGTAGATTGGATCTTACTCGAAAACCCTAAACCACGTAAAATATGCAAACCAAATTAGAGAACGTCTAACTTGTTTTTGCAGGGGTTTGGTGATGTGATATGGCCATAATGTGATGATGAATATGTATGAGATGATCATTATTGTATTGTGGCAACCGGCAGGAGCCTTATGGTTGTCTTTAAATTTCATGTTGAGTAGTATTTCAAAGTAGTTGTAATAGTTGCTACATGGAGGACGATCATGAAGACGGCGCCATTGACCTTGGTGCTTCGCCGACGATGATGGAGATCATGCCCGTTGATGATGGAGATCATGTCCACGCTTTGGAGATCAAGATCAAAGGCGCAAAGACAAAGGGCCATATCATATCACATATGAACTGCATGTGATGTTAATCCTTTTATGCATCTTATTTTGCTTAGATCGCGACGGTAGCATTATAAGATGATCCCTCTCACTAAAATCTCAAGATAATAAAGTGTTCATCCTTAGTAGCACCGTTATCAAGTCTTGTCGTTTCGAAGCATCTCGTGATGATCGGGTGTGATAGATTCAATAAGTACATACAACGGGTGCAAGAAATTTTGCACATGCGGATACTAAGGTGGCCTTGACGAGCCTAGCATGTACAGACATGGTCTCGGAACACGTGATACCGAAAGGTAGAGCATGAATCATATGATTGATATGATGAACACTTTGAGTGTTCGCCATTGAAATCACACCTTTTCTCGTGATGATCGGGTTTAGGTGCGGTGGATTTGGTTCGTGTGATCACTAAGACAATGCGAGGGATATTGTTTTGAGTGGGAGTTCACCTAGATTTTTAATTATGTTGAATTAAAATTTGAACTCAATTTGTCATAAACTTAGTCTAAACTATTGCAAATATGTTGTAGATATGGCGTCCCCAATCAATTTTAACCAGTTCCTAGAGAAAGAAAAACTTAAGAGCAACGGTAGCAACTTCACCGACTGGTTCCGTCATGTGAGGATCTTCCTCAATGGCGGAAATCTGCAATATGTGCTTGATGCACCGCTAGGTGATCCTCCAGCAGAAACTGAAACCGATGAAGTAAAGAATGTTTACGCAACTCGGAAAACTCGGTACTCTCAAGTTCAGTGTGCCATCTTATGCACTGAATCCGATCTTCAAAAACGTTTTGAGCACCACGATCCTCATGAGTTGATGAAAGAGTTGAAGACTATTTTTGAAACTCATGCGGCCGTGGAATGCTATGAAGCATCGAAACACTTTTTCAGCTGTATGATGGAAGAAGGCAGCTCCATTAGTGAGCACATGCTCGTTATGACCGGGCATGCGAAGAAACTCAGTGACTTGGGAATAGTGATTCCTAACAGACTGGGGATTAATCGTGTCCTTCAATCACTGCCACCAAGTTACAAGAACTTTGTGATGAATTACAATATGCAGAACATGAACAAGGAGTTTCCTGAACTCTTTGGCATGTTAAAAGCTGCTGAGATTGAGATTAAGAAAGAGCACCAAGTGTTGATGGTCAACAAGACCACCAGTTTCAAGAAACAGGGCAAGTCTAAGGGAAAATTCAAGAAGGGTGGCAAGAAAGCTGCCACACCTCCTATGAAACCTAAGAACGGCCCTAAGCCCGATGCTGAGTGCTATTTGCAAGGAGAAGGGACACTGGAAGCGTAATTGCTCCAAGTATTTGGCAGATCTGAAGAGCGGCCTTGTCAAGAAGAAGAAAGAAGGTATATCTCGATATACATGTTATAGATGTTCATTTCACTGGTTCTCGTTCTAGTACCTGGGTATTTGATATGGTTCGGTTGCTCATATTTGTAACTCGAAACAGGAACTAAAGAATAAACGACAACTGCTGAAAGATGAAGTGACGATGCGTGCGTTGGAAACGGATCCAAGGTCAATGTGATCGCCGGGACACTTCCTCTACATCTACCTTCGGGATTAGTTTTAAGCCTAAATAATTGTTATTATGTACCCGCGTTGAGCATGAACATTATATCTGGATCTTGTTTAATGCAAGACGGTTATTCATTCAAGTCTGAGAATAATGGTTGTTCTATCTTTATGAATAATATCTTTTATGGTCGAGCACCTGAAAAGAATGGCTTATTTCTATTAGATCTCGATAGTAGTGATACATATATACATAACATTGATGCTAAGCGAATTAAATTGAATGATAATTCTACTTATATGTGGCACTGTCGTCTTGGTCATATTGGAGTGAAACGCATGAAGAAACTCCATACTGATGGATTACTTGAATCACTTGACTTTGAGTCACTTGATAGATGCGAAGCATGTCGATGGGAAAAATGACTAAGACTCCATTCTCGGTATGATGGAGCGAGCTACTGACTTATTGGAAATCATACATACCGATGTGTGTGGACCAATGAGTGTAGCATCGCGCGGTGGTTATCGTTATGTTCTAACCTTCACAGATGATTTGAGTAGATATGGGTATATCTATTTAATGAAACATAAATCCAAAACTTTCGAGAAGTTTAAGGAATTCCAAAGTGAAGTAGAAAATCAACGTAACAAGAAGATTAAATTTCTACGATCTGATCGCGGAGGTGAATATCTAAGTTATGAGTTTGGCATGCATT
Organism: Lolium multiflorum; assembly: GCA_030979885.1. Classification (NCBI taxonomy): domain Eukaryota; kingdom Viridiplantae; phylum Streptophyta; class Magnoliopsida; order Poales; family Poaceae; genus Lolium; species Lolium multiflorum. Next base: position 71,434,911 of record CM061750.1, on the reverse strand, counting down.
TAAAGAAATGCGGAATACTTTCACAATTGACACCGCCGGGAACACCACAACGAAACGGTGTGTCCGAACGTCGTAATCGAACTCTCTTAGATATGGTTCGTTCTATGATGTCTCTTACTGATTTGCCGTTATCATTTTGGAGTTATGCATTAGAGACAGCCGCATTCACTTTAAATAGAGCACCATCAAAATCCGTTGAAACGACGCCGTATGAATTATGGTTTAATAAGAAACCTAAGTTGTCGTTCCTAAAAGTTTGGGGTTGCGAAGCCTATGTAAAAAAGTTACAACCGGACAAGCTAGAACCCAAAGCGGAGAAATGCGTCTTCATAGGATACCCTAAGGAAACTATAGGGTACACTTTCTATCACAGATCCGAAGGCAAGATCTTTGTTGCTAAGAACGGAACCTTTCTTGAGAAAGAATTTCTCACTAAAGAAGTGACTGGAAGAAAAGTAGAACTCGATGAGATTGAAGAATCTCTACTCGTTGATCAGAGTAGCGCACCGGAAAATGTTCCTGTACCACCTACACCGGCAACAGAGGAAGCTAATGATAATGATCATGAAACTTCAAATGAGACAGCTACTGACTCGCAGATCGACAGGGATCGTGCCACTCATTGGTATGATCCTTGTCTAAATGTCATGATTGTGGATAACAATGATGAAGACCCTGCGACGTATGAAGAAGCGATGATGAGCCCAGATTCCAACAAATGGCAAGAAGCCATGAAATCCGAAATGGGATCCATGTATGATAACAAAGTATGGACTTTGGTAGACTTACCCGATAGCCGCAAGGCTGTCGAGAATAAATGGATCTTCAAAAGAAAAACAGATGCTGATGGTAATATTATGTCTATAAAGCTCGACTTGTCGCAAAGGGTTTCCGACAAATTCAAGGTGTTGACTACAATGAGACTTTCTCACCTGTAGCGAAGCTAAAATCTGTGAGGATTTTGTTAGCAATAGCTGCATTTTTCGATTATGAGATTTGGCAGATGGATGTCAAAACGGCATTCCTTAATGGAGACATTGAGGAAGAGTTGTATATGGTACAACCCAAAGGTTTTGTCGATCCTAAAAAATGCTGACAAAGTATGCAAACTTCAGCGTTCAATCTATGGACTGAAGCAAGCATCGAGTAGTTGGAACCGACGTTTTGATAAGGTGATCAAAGACTTCGGGTTTATACAGTGTCATGGAGAGGCCTGTATTTACAAGAAAGTGAGTGGGAGCTCTGTAGCATTCCTGATATTATATGTAGATGACATATTATTGATTGGGAATGATATAGAACTATTAAGCAGTGTAAAGGGTTATTTGAATAATAGTTTTTCAATGAAAGACCTTGGTGAAGCATCATACATATTAGGCATCAAGATTTATAGAGATAAATCAAGACGTCTAATAGGGCTATCACAGTACATACCTGGACAAGATTCTGAAGAAGTTTAGAATGGACGAAAGTAAGAAAGGATTCTTACCTATGTTACCAGGCAAGGTCTTGAGTAAGACTCAAGGACCGGCTACGGCAGAAGAAAGAGAAAGGATGAGTCAGATCCCCTATGCCTCGGCAGTAGGCTCTATCATGTATGCCATGCTATGTACAAGACCGGATATAGCACATGCTGTTAGTTTGACTAGCAGATATCAAAGTGATCCAGGAATGGAACACTGGACAGCGGTCAAGAATATCTGAAGTACTTGAAAAGAACTAAGGATATGTTTCTTTGTTATGGAGGTGACCAAGAGCTCGTTGTAACAAGTTACACCGATGCAAGTTGGAACACTGATCTGATGACTCTAAGTCACAATCTGGGTACGTGTTTATATTGAATGGTGCAGTAAGCTGGGCAAGCTCGAAGCGGTGCACGGTGGCGAAATCCTCAACAGAATCGGAGTACATAGCGCCCAGAGAGGCTTCACGAAGCGGTATGGATGAAGAGGTTCATTGTAGAGCTCGGTGTGGTTCCTAGTGCATTGGACCCATTTGTCATCTATTGTGATAACATGGGTGCCATCGCCAATGCACAAGAGCCAAGGTCACACAAGAGGCTGAAGCATATCAAGCTGCGTTACCACTCGATTCGCGAATACATCGAAGATGGAGAAGTAAAGATTTGCAAAGTACACACTGATCTGAATGTAGCAGATCCGTTGACTAAAGCTCTCCCTAGGGCAAAGCATGACCAACACCAGAATGCCATGGGTGTTAGGTATATTACAATGTAATCTAGATTATTGACTCTAGTGCAAGTGGGAGACTGTTGGAGATATGCCCAAGAGGCAATAATAAAAGTGGTTATTATATATCTTTATGTTTATGATAAATGTTTATATACCATGCTATAATTGTATTAACCGAAACATTGATACATGTGTGATATGTAAACAACAAAGAGTCCCTAGTAAGCCTCTTAACTAGCTTGTTGATTAATAGATGATTAGTTTCATAATCATGAACATTGGATGTTATTAATAACAAGGTTATATCATTGTATGAATGATGTAATGGACACACCCAATTAAGCGTAGCATAAGATCACGTCATTAAGTTATTTGCTATAAGCTTTCAATACATAGTTACCTAGTCCTTATGACCATGAGATCATGTAAATCACTTATCGGAAAGGTACTTTGATTACATCAAACGCCATGCGTAAATGGGTGGTTATAAAGGTGGGATTAAGTATCCGGAAAGTATGAGTTGAGGCATATGGATCAACGGTGGGATTTGTCCATCCGATGACGGATAGATATACTCTGGGCCCTCTCGGTGGAATGTCGTCTAATGTCTTGCAAGCATATGAATAAGTTCATAAGAGACCACATACCACGGTACGAGTAAAGAGTACTTGTCAGGAGACGAGGTTGAACAAGGTATAGTGTGATACCGATGATCAAACCTCGGACAAGTAAAATATCGTGACAAAGGGAATTGGTATCGTATGTGAATGGTTCATTCGATCACTAAAGTCATCGTTGAATATGTGGGAGCCATTATGGATCTCCAGATCCCGCTATTGGTTATTGGTCGGAGTGAGTACTCAACCATGTCCGCATAGTTCGCGAACCGTAGGGTGACACACTTAAAGTTGGATGTTGAAATGGTAGAACTTGAATATGGAATGGAGTTCGAATATTTGTTCGGAGTCCCGGATGTGATCCCGGACATCACGAGGAGTTCGGAATGGTCCGGAGAATAAGATTCATATATAGGATGTCATTTTATGTGAATAAAATGATGCGGAAGGTTCTATGGAAGGTTCTAGAAGGTTCTAGAAAAGTCCGGAAGAAACCACCAAGGAAGGTGGAGTCCACATGGGACTCCACCTCCATGGCCGGCCAACCCTAGTGGGGGAGGAGTCCCAAGTGGACTCCCCCTTAGGGCCGGCCACCCCCCTATGGAAGGTGGAATTCCCACCTCTAGTGGGAATCCTAGCTTGGGAAGGTTTCCCACCATATGGAAGGTTTTGGGTTCGGGTCTTATTCGAAGACTTGTAGTCCAACACTGGGGCTTCCATATATATAGAGGGCCAAGGGGAGGCCGGCCACAAAAGCACTTGGCCGCCCCCATAGTGGCCGGCCACCCCCTCTCCCCAAACCCTAGCGCCCGCTCCTCCACCATATCCCGCACGCTTAGCGGCTCGCCCGGATTTCTCCACCGCCACCGACACCACGCCGTCGTGCTGTGCCGGATTCAAGAGGAGCTACTACTTCCGCTGCCCGCTTGGCAGGAGGTGGACGTCGTCTTCATCAACAACCGAACGTGTGACCAAGTACGGAGGTGCTGCCCGTTCGTGGCGCCGGAACCGATCGTGATCAAGATCTTCTACGCGCTTTTGCAAGCGGCAAGTGAACGTCTACCGCAGCAACAAGAGCCTCCTCTTGTAGGCTTTGGAATCTCTTCAAGGGTGAGTCTCGACAATCCCCTCGTTGCTACCGTCTTCTAGATTGCATCTTGGCTTGGATTGCGTGTTCGCCGTAGGAAAATTTTTTTGTTTTCTATGCTACGTTATCCTACAGGCTTCGCAAACAGTGATAAAGATAGAGAGATGGAGAATCGAATTAGGGGTCAGCTGCCAGAGCTGAATCCTGTAGAAGAAAAGAAGGGAACGTAGAAACTTGTGGGCAGGAAGAGAGAGTCCACGGAATAAGAAAGCAGTGAACATAACGGTGAAGCCCTTCGGAGGCCTTGGGCGAGAAACGGCACCTGGTAGACGGATGTCATCCTCAGATGAGGAGATGAGGCCAAGGGCTCGCAGCTTGTTCACATCTCGGTTGGAAATGGCGGAGGCGCTCCAGTCACGGCTGACCTTGGTTGAGTCGGAGGCGCTGGCACCCTTCTTCTTGCCCATGGCGTCTGAAGCTTTTGAGGGAAGAACAGAGGAAGCAGGAAAGGACGGGCGAAGAAGATGAGCAGTGGGAGGCGTAAAAAGTAAAAGCAAGAAGGCCCCCTATTTATGTCGTAAAAATTAAGGCGAGATCGTGGCCATAACTCCACAAACGTCGTGGGAGGTGGAGCAGATCTGGCTGTACACGTGGCGCTTAAAGAAGGAACGGAACCGGCAGCCCATTATTCCCACGTTCGCACGAAAATCGAGGAGATGCCTCGGTCACTGCGCATGCACTGGTCAATTCCTAGAAACTGCCCGCGCAGAACTAGGGCGGGCCCATTAGGTCAAGTCTTGTCAATCAGGCCACGACAGTAGCATGTCATCAATGACATCATGGATGCTGTCAAAGGCAGTCGAAGGAATAAAAAGGTATCGGATGGTGAACTTGAGTCTACGCACGGATTGCAAGCATCCGCACCTAGACTCGGGGGCTACTCCCATCGGGAGCGCTGGACGCGCACCCGATAGAATGAAGACTCGAAGAAATAAGCCTTGAAGGAAGAGATAATTGCTTGACTCGAGTCTGCACTCGGTTGCAAGCACCCGTGCCCAGACTCGGGCTACTCCCATCGGGAGCGCTGGACCAAGACAGAAACTTTTGCACTCCAGGATCATGCCCGGGGACTTGATTACGTGTAGGGTAACATTGTTTTGCCATCGGCAGTTAACCAACAAAAGTTGGGCATGTTACTCATTATCCCCTGCATGAGGAAAATATATCGGATGAACTACGAAGACTTACGAAAAAACTTCGGCAGAGCAAAATGCTCGAGTGGTACAACTTGAGTCTACGCACGGATTGCAAGCATCCGTACCTAGACTCGGGGGCTACTCCCATCGGGAGCGCTGACGCGCACCCGACAGAAGAAGATGATGCAGATTCAAGAAGAACAAGAACAATCAAGGAGAAGAACATTCGGTGAAGGCATGCTTTAGTCTCTACCGAACTATCTTCGGCTAGACACTCGGGGGCTACTGACGTGGGCATTACCCTTCGGATAACCGATGTTGCCCTATCCTGTATTTCCTAGTTGGAGGCCCATGAAAGCACTTGGAGGCAAGGCGGCCCAACCGGATGGCACACCAGAAGATTCCTTGGCAAAGAAGCAGCCGAACAAGGAAAGATTAGATCTAAAATTACTGTAAACCTAGTCGTACTCGGTTGGACCTCTTGAGACCTGGCCTCCTATATAAAGGCTAGGAGAGGGGCTGCCGAGGGACAATCAATCTTAGCGATCTTAGCCAACAGAAGCTTAGAGCTAGGTCATCATAGCACTTAGCCATCTCGACGAGATCTCAACCGAACTATTCGGCACCCAATTGTAACCCATTATCATCATAATCAAGAACAGATAGGCAGGACGTAAGGTTTTACCTCATCGAGGGCCCCGAACCTGGGTAAATCGCTCTCCCCGCTTGTCAGTGAACCGATGTCTCGTGGTCAAGATTCCATCAATTCCCTATCGGAGGCATTGCCCAGGAGCACCCTCGACAGAATATATGGATGACTTCTGTGCTTTGGCGAGGTACGCCCCAGAGGACATTGACACTGATGTCAAGAGGAAGGAGAAGTTCCTCAATGGACTTAAAGGTAAACTGAAGATTCCATTGTCTATAGCTTATGCATTTACCAACTACCAGTCCATGCTTGATCAAGCCATCACTTTGGACAATAACATCAAGAAGGAAGAGAACCGCAAGACGAAGTTCAACAATAGCAAGAACCACACCTAGCCGTTCCACAAGAAGCACCATTCTTCTGAAGGAAGTGAGAGTCACATCTCACACAAGCATAATCGTCTTTTCAGTAAAGGGAATGGCAACAACTACAATTGTCATAAGCACAATGAAGGATTCAAGGGGGACTATTCCAATAGTCACCCCAATGGGAACAATGGTCATCACAACGGAAATAATGGCCAGCACCATCACAATTCAGGGGACTATAGGGACTTTTCCAACGTCACATACTACAAGTGTAAGAAGACTGAGCACTTTGCCAAAAGATGCCCCGAGAACAAGCCTGAGGAGGTTACCAAACCTAATCCATTCCAGAAGGGACAGGTGAACCACCTGAATGTGGAGGAAGTGATGAATGAACCTGCCACTTGGATGGGCAAGTTTCCACTCAACTCGTTTACAACATTAGTTTTATTTGATACTGGTGCATCACATTCATTCATATCCAGAGCTTTTGTGAATAAAAATGGAATAACCAGTGAGACAATAGGGAAAATAATTAAAGTAAGTTCCCCTGGTGGTGAAATGATAGTCAATTCTGGATGCCGTAATTTGGTTTTAGAAATTGGCCCCTATATATTCACCGCCCATTTAGTAATCTTGGAATCGCAAGGATTGGACGTGATTTTGGGAATTAACTGGATGACGGTTTATAAAGGAGTCATTGATTATGTTAGTAGATCAATCGTACTCACTATCCCAGAAGGAAAAGGGATTTGATTCACATCCCAATTGAATATTGGGGATATTAGGCTAAACATCTTAAGGGGGTTAGCTTAGATCAGGTACTCATAGTAAAGGAATACTTGCACCAAGATTACCAAGTTTTGCAAAGCTCAGTGGAGTCACCATACCGAGGAAGAAGCAACTTGAGACGTGTTTCATCTTAAGGGGGTTAGTCTGTAACATCCCAAGATTTTCAAATTTAAAATAACATGCATTCATATCATATTTTCGTTTGAAATGGTCACATAAAATGTTAAGCCCCAAAATGACAAAATCTAGCCCTATACTCTAGTGAAAAACTTTATTTTCTTCTACTTTGCAAAGTGGTGAAAACCTTGTTCCCATTTGCCTAAAACAAAGTTCTGATTTTTACAAAACTTCAGAAACAAATTTGAGCTCATTTGGAGTTGTGGTTCAGAACTTATGGTTAAAACCAGTTTCGGAAAAAGGGAAAAAGGGGAAAAAAAGAAGAGAAACAGACTGACCCAACTAGGCCAACCCGACCGCACCGGACCAACCCAGCGGGAAAACCAGCCCACACGCCCGAACCGCCTCTGTCTCTCTCTTCTCTCACTGACCGGTGGGACCCACCTGTCAGCGGGGCCCATGCATCAGCGTCGTCCCCTACCTCTGGACGTGCTCAACCCGGACTCCTCCCAAACCCTAACCCTAACCGGCTCTGGTTCAATCCTCGCCGTCCGTGCGCCTCGACGTCCACACCCCGCCCCCAAATACCCCCGACCCCCGCCCTCTTTTCCCCCAAACCGCAGCCTCTCCCGCGTCGCCAATCTGCGGCAATTGCTCGCCGGATCTAACCACGCCGCCGCCACCTCCGGTCACCTCTCCAGGTTGCCCTAGCCCGCCATTAGCCGCGCCGCCACCACCATCCACGCCGCCTCGACGCGCCGCTACTCGTCGTGGTCTCCGCCACCTCCAGACCCCACGGAATGCCGACAACCTTGACGCCCGAGCCACAGCCGTCGTCGCCACCATCTCGGGCGTCCACCCCGGTGAGCCCCCTTTTCCTTTTTTCGTTCGTTAGATCTAGATCGCGCGGCCCAGAATAGATCCCATTACCGAATCGGTACGGGCCAATCAGATTGCGCCGCGTGTCAGCACAGTCAGCGTCCAGTTAGCGTGCCCAGTCAAATCTAGTCAAACTCGTTTTTTAAATTTGAATTTAAATGTCAGATTGCATGTCCAACTTAGAAATTCATTATAAAATCATCCAGAGGTCCAAATTTTGCAAATTTTATATCGTTGGAAAGCTTATAACCTGTAGAACACTTTTATTCAATAATACTGTATAGGTTCTGTGGTAAATTTTCGTATCATAATTCAAATAGGTAAATTAAATCTTTTACACGATAAAATTTGTATCAAATAATCCACTGGTCCAAATTTTATGATTTTGTAGTCTCTGTAATCCTTAGAACATGTAGATCACCATTGAACCAGAGAGGTTAAATTTTGATACATGCACAAACTTGCTTTTGTAAATCTTTTTCAAATTAGTATTTTGACTATAATTCAAATTCTATAAACTATTTTTGAATAATTCCAATTGCTCTACACTTGTATTACTCTACCCTATCCAGGGGTGTCAAGTATAGATTTTTGCTAAACATAAATCTTGTAGTATCTAATTAATAAGGTTGTATATGTTAAGTAAATCATTAACAAATGTTATTTTTAACAAAGCTAAAATTCCAGAGAACTTTAATAACATTGTACATATCAGAGAGCATTCAATACAACACTTTCACACTACCTCTATGTGTGAAATTAAATAGTGCATATCATGCATGCATACATGTCTATGCTTGTTCATCTTAAATGCTTGTTTTATTTTGCTTGGTTTACTTGTTTAGATTGTGAAGGAGATCAGGGTAACTCTTGTGATTGTTGTGAGTGTATTGGTTGCTTTGATCAAGGCAAGTGACATTCAAATCCTATCTATTTCAATTATGCATTAGTGTTTTTCAACCTAGTATGCATGGTAGGATTTTGATTTCAAAAAGTAAAGTGTTATGCTATGCTAAGCAAACCCTAGTAGTGTGTAGCTACTCCTGAACCCATTGCTAGGATCCCTTACTTTTGCCTGCAACATCAAATGCCAAATGTTGTTTTGTTGTTGGATGGGAATGTTTGAAAATTTAAAAATTAACAACCCTAATGAAACACCTGGGTGGATTGGTTGATTGGTGGGCGACTGCTCAGGTCCACGCTCCTAGTCATTTAACTAGTGGGCTAAAGTGGTGAATCCCTGAGACTTCGCATGTTGTAGAGTGGTTGTTTTTTACTGCACACCTGGTGTTTCACCAGGGGATCGTGTGGGAGTTTACTACCTGTGAGGGGTTTTAAGCCTGCGAGTTTCACTTGTGGTTGGTCACCTAGGATTAAACAGATTATCATGTCATCCATGTTTTAGATAGCTTCCAGTGCAGCCTTATGGTATTATGGGCTCTACCAGGATTAATTAAGTTGCGAGGATTCAACTTGTGGCTAGACAGTGGGTTGTGGCGATGGCCAAGGGAACGAGTCTAGTTTGTATGGTTGGATTTTACTTCTGAAAGATAATGTCTCATTCTTCTCTTGGGAAGGGTGGGTCGTAAGGTGAAAGTGCACAACCTTCTCGGGAGTTAAACCTAAGATCTTTGACGTGTCCCCAGTTATGGACAATTTGAGCTCCTAGGCAAGGAATGCACGGAAGAATCTCATCACCTTTTCTGAATGAGTTTAAATTTGAGTAGCAACTATATGGAAGTTCATGGTAGATGGAACCATGATACGGTTTTGATAACTTCACAAGTTCTATAAAATGTTTTGTTTTAAATAAAATATAGGATAAAATTGGCTTTATGCAAATTAGCCTAAGACTCCACTAGCCAAATATCATGTAGATAGACATGTCATAGTTGCCACCAAATAAGTGTCATTTGCCAGTACATCATTGTATTGACCTCCATTCGTGGGGCTGCATATTCAAACGTGCAGGTTCATCTGAGGAAGAATACTAGGTAGGATCTCGAGTTTACATTTCAACATGTCTGCCTGTGGCGCATGAAGATGATGGAGGCTCATTGAAGATTTATTTTTCCGTTGTGTTTTCTTTGAACAATTTATTTGAGCTAGTCCGAGTGACTATGCAGTTTGTAACACTTTATTTTATCTCCCGAGGATCTACGTTGTAGTGATTTTGATACTATTGCAGTGATTACTACATTTAAAATGTGTGTGCTATCAGTGATCCCTGAAATAGTACTATACACAGGTATCTTACCTTTATTAAAAGGTAGGGTGCTACTTAGATGGTAGGATAGATGAGGTTAGTACACCATGGACCATGGAATGTCCCCTCCTTTTGTAAAACTCCTCCTGGACTAGTTGATCAAGCTTTACATATGTAACCTTTCCGCTCCTACCTTAATTGGTAGCACTGGTCATTTATTAATTACCACTTGTGTATATAAACCCCCTAAACATGTGAAAGGTCATCCACACCCATCTCGATTCAATAAGGGGTGACTAGAGAATCAAGCCCCCTTCGAGGAGCTATAGTTTCAGATCGGAATAGTCTTGTTCGGCTCGGACCGACATCGTGTGAGATCCCGAGACTTCATCCTTAGGAAGCCTTATTATGCCCAAGGTCGTGATCGAAACCCTCAATGCTCTCCTGACATATGACTAGGCCACCCTCCCATGAGGCTTCCAAACCTACTTGAAAGCAATGTTGGGCCAACTCTCACAAAGTGTACGACAATATTTTCTATAATATCTCATTGTTTGATTAAAACAAGAGTTATGTTTAGAGAACCAAGAGACAAGGACCTAGAAAGATAGAAAAAATAAATATAGAGTATGTCCAACCAAACAAGTGACAAGTTATTTGGAAGTGGGTAGCGTTTTAGGGTTCACAAGAACACTCAGAAAAAAACATATATAGAGTATGACCAACCAAACATATATAGACATACCATCTTTACTTATGTATGTTATGGTTTGTTCACATCCTGATTTATCACATACACTAAGTGTTGCTAGTAGATACATGGCTAATCCTGAAAAAGAGCATTGGAAATCAGTTCGATGGATATTCAGATACTTGCGAAGTACTTTTAATGCTCGTTTACAATTTGGAGAATCTGGATATGGATTTTTGTTGATTTTTTTGATTCTGATTATGCTGGTGATTTGGACAAGAGAAGATCCCTCACATATTATGTTTTCACCATTGGTGGTTCTGTTATGAGTTGGAAAGCAATTTTGCAGGTCTACTACTGAGGCCGGGTATATGGAGATTGCAGAAGCATGTAGAGAGGCTACATGGATGAGAGGTTTGTACACTTTGCTTTGTGGAGATATATCTTGCAGTACCATATTCTGTGATAGTCAAAGTGATATATGTCTTACATAGGATTCGATGTTCCATGAGAGAACAAATTACATTGATCTGTGTGTTAGAAAAGATATTTCTAAATGTAATATCAAGGTATGCAAGATAAGCACACATGACAATCCAACTGATATGATGACAAAGCCACAGTAGCTGGAGCTAATATTGAGTTTTGCTTGGACATAGTTGGTATCTCTCACTAGTCCTATGGGATTTTGACGCACAAGGTATTTATGTAAATTTTATATGGAGAAATTAATTACTTCATTTGACTACCCGAAGGAATTTGGCTCAAGTCGGAGATTGTTGACAGGTGATCCAAATGCTATTAGGGGACTTTACACTAGCCAGCACATACGAATATAACTCATTTTCTTGTCCTCTAAAGACTCTTGTATTTTTTCCATCTATATATACCCCTATAGTCGCACCAAAAGATGGTATGTTGTCTCGTGCTTGTAATACTTCTCAATTATAGTGAAATTGCGTCTTCATGTGTCTGTGGTTTTTTCCCAGTAGGGTTTTCCTCGTAAAAAAAATTGTGTCTCGTTTGTCTCCTTTGATCTCTATTTTTGTAACACACCACTACCTTGATGGCACACTAAGATACTCCCTCATGCCCAAAATATGTTCCATAGAAATTTCGGTCAAAGTCAAACTTTATAAAGTTTGATCTTGTAATTTAATAAAATTATGAACTTATATAATTCAAAATTAATATTATTATAATTATCTTATTAAACTACCTCCATCCCAAGGCTTAAGGCCTATTTTTTTTAGAAAGTCAAACTATGTTAAGTTTGACTAAGTTTTTATAAAAAACCATTAACATGAAAAGTAAAAAAATCAATATCATTAGATAGATAATGAAATATATTTTCATATGGTACCTACAAAATATCATATTTGTTTGTAAATTCTTCTAAAAGTTTGGTCAACTTTACTTCGTTTGACTTTCTGAAGAAAAAAAATAGGCCTTAAGCCTTGGGATGGAGGTAGTATACATTTGGTATTGTAGACGTTTCTATTATTTCTATCTTTTTGGTCAAACTATAAAAAGTTTGATTTGCACAAAACATTATGGGCAGCATATTATGGGTAGGAGGGAGTACGATGCATTGTGAAAGGCCTAAAGGACAAAGTTTGCTAAATCTATAGAGTGAAAGTATATAGAAGACTTGGTTATAGCGTAGATATTAATAGCACTAGCGAAACTAAACCAAAGGGGGCCATTCCCCCTCTCCACCCAACTCTAGAAAATCCGTTAAATATACCCATAATTTTAGGCTGAAATTTCAAACATTAAGCAAAGTAAGCTTAGTCCTCGAAACGCGGCTTTCCGGCTCAGCCTAAGCTTTGTTCCAAAAGCTTAGTGCGACCTTGGCTTGGTGTATTTGACCGAGCCGAGCTTTAATTCTTAAAACATTCTGGTAGCTGCAACGGTGGAGGAAGAGGTGGAGGAAATCTAGGTGGCAGTGCGGGAGTACGATGAAGGTTGTTACCATGACGGTGTTGTTACGACTCCAGCAAGATGGGCCTCTACACTGACCTCCTCGACAACCCGATCAGCCGCATTCGCAACTCGTCGGCGTACCTCCTGCTGGTATGCATGTACTTGAGTGGATGGTATATCCAATTTAGTGCGGGAGTACGATGAAGGTTGTTACCATGACGGTGTTGTTACGACTCCAGCAAGATGGGCCTCTACACTGACCTCCTCGACAACCCGATCAGCCGCATTCGCAACTCGTCGGCGTACCTCCTGCTGGTATGCATGTACTTGAGTGGATGGTATATCCAATTTAGTTTTAATTTGTTGTTGATTTAGGCTTCGGCATCAGCTCGAGAACTAACAAGTCGAAATGTGTGTGTGAACTGTCTAGGAATGTAACTGTGATAACAACCGGCTGCGGAACCAAGCTTATCAGCCTTGTATTCCGATGTGTCAAGTCCATCGTCTCCGGCTGCACCTTGACAAGGAGTCAAGAACCTCATCTACACTAAGGTTGCCTAGATCCTCGGCATCCACTTCTCACACACCCACGCGTACGCTCGGTGCGTACCATCAAGGAAGGAATATGCATATGATGACCATGTTGGATCTGATCAGGTGTGTATAACTTGGAGTTGAATATGACATGCATGAGGAGAGGGGTTCGAAGAAGTTCATGGAGTGCATGGAGGAATGGTTCCGGCGGAAGGCTGTTAGTGGAGAAGAGGCGCTTTGGCCCAAGCAAATGGCCCCGCTGAACCAAGGTCCGCATTGGGCCGGTTCGTTCTGAGGACGACCCCACTTGCTGTCTGTGGCGGCTTTGGGCCGGTTTGTATGACAAAGCGGGACCAATCCATAAGGCGCGGGCGTGTCAGCCTGGGAAGCCTTTAGTCGGTTTGTCATACAAACCGGGTCCAAACCCCTCTGGCTATATAGCCTTGCCCTGCCCAAGTGTGAGCCACACTTAGCCATTTTTCACTACCTTCACAAGAGGGTGTATTGCTCTCCTCTCTTCTTCACATGCACAAGAGGTGTTTGATGAAATGCTTAAGAGGATTTGCCACTTGAGTTTACACAAATCAAGCCACACTTAACTTGCTTTTTCTTCTTCATCGAGGTTAACAACTTTATCCTTTCCATCTGCAATTGATAAAATGCATGTGTATATATACATCGTGATGTTATGTAATGGTTTTGATCAGCTTAATTATATCATGCAGATGAATCGGCAATGGATGTACATTGACCGACGGTTTGACGAGTTCACTGCGGGCCTGGATAATTTTATGGCCGTGGCGGAGGCAAACAAACATGGTGGCTTCATGTATTGTCCATGTGTGGACTGCAAGAATACCGTAAATTACGCTCGCTCGAGTCTCATTCACAGCCACCTTCTGCGATCCGGTTTCATGCCCAGTTACTATTGTTGGACCAAGCACGGAGAAATAGGGGTTATGATGGAAGACAATGACGAAGAGGAAGAGGATGATGACGGTTATCCCAATTTCCCTGAATACGATGATACTGCAGAAGGCAATGAAGACAATGAAGTAGAAGATCAAGAGGCACCAGATGAGCCTGCTGATGATGATCTTGGTCGGGCCATTGTTGATGCAAGGAGAGAATGTGAAACTGAAAAGGAAAGGTTGGCCTTCGACAAGATGATAGAAGATCACAACAAATTGTTATACCCAACTTGCGAAGATGGCCATAAAAAGCTAGGCACACTGGAATTGTTGCAATGGAAGGCAGAGAACGGTGTCACTGACTGGATTTGGAAAGTTGCTGACAATAATTAAGAGGAAGCTTCCAAGGGGTAACGAATTGCCCGCTAGTACGAAGCGAAGAAGATTGTCTGCCCTCTAGGATTAGATGTGCAAAAGATACATGCATGCATTAATGACTGCATCCTCTACCGCGATGAGTACGAGAATTTGGATGCATGTCCGGTGTGCACTGCATTGCGGTATAAGATCAGACGAGATGACCCTGGTGATGTTGAGGGCGAGCGCCCCAGGAAGAGGGTTCCTGCCAAGGTTATGTGGTATGCTCCTATAATACCACGGTGAAACGCTTGTTAGAAATAAAGAGCATGCTAGGTTGTTGCGATGGCACAAAGAAGACCGTAAGAAAGACGTGATGTTGAGGCACCCTGCTGATGGCTCCCAATGGAGAAAAATCGATAGAGAGTTCCCAAACTTTGCACAGGATGCAAGGAACTTACGGTTTGGTCTCAGTACAGATGGCATGAATCCTTTTGGAGAGCAGAGCTGCAGCCATAGCACCTGGCCTGTTTGTATATATAACCTTCCTCCTTGGTTGTGCATGAAGCGGAAGTTCATTATGATGCCAGTGCTCATACAAGGCCCGAAGCAACCCGGGAACGACATTGATGTGTACCTGAAGCCATTAGTCGAAGAACTTCTACAGCTGTGGTCCCTAGCAGGTGTACGTGTGTGGGACGAGCACAAGCGGGAGGAATTTGACCTAAGAGCGATGCTTTTCGTAACCATCAATGACTGGCCTGCTCTTGGTAACATTTCAGGACAGTCAAACAAGGGATACAATGCATGCACACACTTTTTACATGAGCTCGAAGGTGATTATTTGGAAAAGGTCAGAAGGTCGTGTACCAGGGCATCGTCGATTTCTTAGGCTTACCCATCCCGTAAGAAAGAAAGGCAAGCATTACAACGGTGAGGCTGATCACCGGAGGGAGCCTCCCCATCGTGATGGTGTTGATATATTTGGTATGGTCAAGGATCTAGATGTAATATTTGGAAAGGGTCTGGCGGACAGTCTGTTCCGAATGACGATGCGGACACGCGCCCATGTGGAAGAAGAAATCTATATTTTGGGATCTACCCTATTGGGAAGTCTTAGAGGTCCGCTCTTCAATCGATGTGATGCACGTGACGAAGAATCTTTGCGTGAACTTGCTAGGCTTACTAGGTGTGTACGGGAAGACAAAAGATACACGAGAAGCACGGGAGGACCAACAACGTTGGAAAGACCCCAAAAAGCTGCATGAGAGAGTTAAAGGACGTCATTTATCCAGCTACGCTCTTACAAAAGCAGAGAAGGAAATATTTTTGAATGTCTTAGCAGTATCAAGGTCCCGTCTGGCTTCTCCTCCAATATAAAGGGAATAATAAATATGGAGAAGAAAACATTCCAGAACTTGAAGTCTCATGACTGTCACGTGATAATGACACGGTTGCTTCCGATTGCATTGAGGGGGCTTCTACCGGAAAATGTTCGATTGCCCATTGTGAAGCTATGTGCATTCCTCAATGCAATTTCTCAGAAGGTAATAAATCCAGAAATTCTACGAGGTTGCAGAATGATGTGGTCCAATGTCTCGTTAGTTTTGAGCTGTTCCCACCATCCTTCTTCAATATTATGACACATCTCCTCGTTCACCTGGTCGATGAGATTTCCATTCTCGGTCTGTGTTTCTACACAATATGTTCCCCTTCGAGAGGTTCATGGGAGTCTTGAAGAAATATGTTCATAACCGTGCTAGGCCGAAGGAAGCATCTCAAGGGCTATGGAGCAGAGGAGGTCATTGAATTCTGTGTTGACTTTATTCCGACCTTAAGCCGATTGGTGTTCCTGAATCGCGGCATGAAGGGAGACTAAGTGGAAAAGGCACGCTAGGAAGGAAATCAATGATATGTAGGGGGATTTCTTTGACTCAAGCACACTACACAGTTCTACAAAGTTCCACATTGGTGGCTCGTATATCGGTGACCACAAGAACTTTCTACGCTCCCAGAACCGGGGCGTCGAACGATTGGATTAGACGTGAACACATGTCGACTTTCGGCGGTTGGTTGCAAAAACATCTCCTGAATAACGAACATATTGAAGATCAGTTGTACTTGCTGGCCCAGACACCATCTTCGACTGTAGTGACTTTCCAAGGGTACGAGATAAATGGGAATACATTTTACACGATCGCCCAAGATAAAAAGAGCACCAACCAAAACAGTGGTGTCCGCTTTGATGCAATAATGAATGAAGGCCCAAATGACACATATTATGGTTACATAGAGGATATATGGGAACTTGAGTATGGACCTTCTTTTAAGGTCCCTTTGTTTAGGTGCAAATGGGTCAACAAAACAGGAGGCGGGGTTCAGGTAGACAAGTTGTATGGAATGACAACGGTGGATCTCAACAATCTTGGGTATAGAGACGAACCATTCGTCCTAGCCAAGGATGTGGCCCAGGTTTTCTATGTGAAGGATATGTCTACCAAACCAAGAAAAAGGAAACATAAGGAAACAAATACATCAAACGATGAGCCAAGCGCCACATAGTTCTTTACGGAAAAGAAACATCGTGGGAGTGGAGGACAAGGCAGACATGTCAGAAGATTATAATCAGTTTGATGAAATTCCACCCTTCGAGTGAACATTGATCCAAGCATCAAGTTAAATGATGAAGATGCTCCATGGTTACGGCCGAAGAAGATTAATTAAATGATGAAGATGCTCCATCATCAAGTTAATTGAAGAATGTTCATGGCACAAATGAGTATGTCAACATGGCAATCAATTTCCCATTTATTTTTGTGTAATCATGTAATTGTATGTAAGATATTAAAAGTGGAGATGCGCCACGGGAGATTTCCCAACCCTTTCCCCAACACCGTTAGATGAGATGTAGTCGTTCAGGGGCTTGGCAAGGCGTATCGATGCTCCTTTTATAGGCACGGCACCTCTTCTACTTTGTCTTGTTCCTTCGACAGGGCGTCGTGCGCTACATGCTTTATCTCATCGAGCGGTGCGTCCACCCATGCGTTCTTATCCTGCCGACATCTTTAGTCCGGGTTTCACTGGCAGGGACTAAAGGTTACCCACACGTCCTTATCCCACCGAGCAGTTTGTTAGATGACACAAAAAAGGATCTTTAGTCCCGGTTGTACCCACCAGCCGGGACTAAAGGTTACCCACACGTCCTTATCCCACCGACGGTTTTTGGCGCCACTGCGTTCCCGCCTATTTTTCTTCCCGCGCTTTCCGCTGCTTCCCGCCTCCGTCCTCCCGCCATTTTTTCACTATATATATGTTGGCTTGGCCTCCATTTACATATCACATCTAGACTCATATCTGCAAACCTCATCACCAGGTCACATGGCTTCCATCGTATCTCTAACCCTCGGGAGGCGGAGGCGCTTTGCGCGTCGAACTACCCCTGCCCGCCGGCTCCGCGTCCCTACCGGCCGGTTGCTGAGCGTCGGAGGGGTACCGGTCCCTCCTGTCCTCTAGGTGTGGCGCGCGAGATGGCCATCACGAACCACTACTACTTCGAGCTCACGCCGGAGCGCGGAGGAATCCCCGTGGCATCCAGGCTACGGCGAGCTTGGAAGCTTCTTCATCAATCGGCGTGGGCGCTCGCGGGCACGAGGAGGAGGCGGCCCGCCTCTTCGAACTTCAGCGGCCGGCCGTCGGGCGTGGTGGCGCGACCGAACTCTCCGGGCGTCATGGCCCACCGTGGCCCGCCTGCGCCACCCTCGTCCCAGCCACGCGTGCTCTCCCGCCGAGGTTTGACTACCGTGACCCCGATGCCAGCGACGATGATGACGACGACTACGACGACTACAGTGGCGAGTACTATAGGGCTAGGCACGAGTATGACTGAATGACTCGAACAGTCGAATCTGGCCATGTATCTTAATTAATTTTCAGTTGAGCTAGGCACGAGTACTATAGGGCTAGCACAGTACTATCTGGCCATGTATCTTAATTAATTTTCAGTTGAGTTATGTACTTTAATTCCACATGTAATCTGCGGGAAACTTTTCTCATCATCAGCGTACCACAACGACTTTATTGAAAATACAATAAAATAGATAAACAACTAGTCTGTCGACTCGTCGTCGGAGGTTGTCTCGGTCCAAATGTCGTCCCACGAGGTCGTTGTCGAGCGCGTCGTAGCGCGCGCCGCCAGCTCCGGGTGTTGTACGTGCCAGGGTGAGCGGGCCACCGGCACGCATCTCGTAGAACCTCACGTTCGGCCCGGCGCTCGACGTACGAACCAGGACGCGCGACGCGCGGCGGCATCCGGCGGCGAATGAACGAGAGGCGCGGCGAGTGTGGTTCGCGCGCACGCGGCGCTTTATAGCACGCGAAGATAGGTGGCGCGGGGAAGCGGCGGGCGTGGCACGTGGAAGCGGCGGCGGTGGCGCGTAATGGCGGCGCGATGTGGCGGCGGCGACGGGTGGCGCTTGGGGAGGGCGTGGCACGTGGAAGCGGGATCTACATCGCCGGCGGCGGCGGGGCGAGGCACGTGGAAGCGGCGGCGACACGTGGCACGGGGAAGGGACACGTGTGGCGGTGGCGGTGAGTGGCCGGTCGGCGGTGGCCGCATGAGCGAGAGACGGTGGCGGTGGCGAGGCGGTGGCGGTGGCGGTGGTGGGCGTACACGGCGGGCGGTGGCGAGTACACGGCGGTGGCGGTGGTGGGCGGCGGTGATGACATGCTCCAACACGCGCGGTGACGGTGGTGGCCGGCGGTGCGATGGCGGTGGTGGGCAGTACACGCGGTGCGACGGTGGATACTACAGCGGTGCGTGGTGGGCGATACCAGCGGTGACCCCATAGCGGTGGCCGGGGCGAGCACGTGGAAGCGGCGGCGACACGTGGCACGAGGAAGGACACGTGTGGCGGTGGCGGTGGGGCGATACACGGCGGTGGCCCGTACATAGCGGTGGCGGCGGGCGAGGCACGTGGGGCAGCGGCGACACGTGGCACGGGAAGGGACACGTGTGGCGGTGGCGGTGATGGGCGGTACACGGCGGTGGCCCGTACATGGCGGTGGCGGGGTGCGGCGGTGGCGGTGGCGGTGGTGGGCGTGGCGGTGCCGACGGTGGCAGACCTGCGGTAGCGGTGGTAAGCGGATGGCGGTGGCGACAGTGGCACACACGGCGGTAACGGTGGTGGCGGTGGCGAATGCGGCTTTTTTCATTTGAAATAAGGCGAATGAAATTTTTAAAAAAATGGCCTTTGGACCCGGTTTGTATTACAAGCGGGACTAAAGGCCTTTTTTTGCGACGCAGCGCAACGCAAAAATGGCCTTTAGTCCGGGTTTGTATTACCAGGTCCCAAGGGCCTTTGGACCCGGTTTGTAATACGCACGGGTCCAAAGGGGTTATAATCGCTCATCTCCTTCCTCGCGCCCTTGCTCCTGCACCACAAAGCGCCGCCAGCTGCCGGTTACCGCCGCCGCCGCCGCCCTCGCGCCGCGCCGCCGCCCTCCCGCGCCCACGCCGCCGCCGCGCCCACGTCGCGCCGCCCTCTCGCGCCCACGCCGCCGCCGCCCTCCCGCCACGCAGCCGCCCTCCGCGCCCGGCCGGGCCTCGTCGCGCGTCGCCGCCTCTCTCCAGCCGCCCGCCGCGCATGCGTCCGCCTCTCGATCTCCGCCGCGTGAGTCGCCTCCTCCACGCCGCGCCGCCCGCCTCCCCTCGCCGGCACTCACCGCAACGCGCCTCCTCCTCGATCGGCAAAGGTGAGCCCCGGCCACCCCGCCTCCTTTTTTTTTTTTTTTTTTTTTTTTTTTCATTTGTTAGATTATAGTGTAGTTAGTTTGTTAGAAAAATTAGTGTAGTTAGTTTGTTAGTAAAATTTAGTGAAAAAAAATAGTGTAGTTAGTGTGTTAGAAAAATTAGTGTAGTTAGTTTGTTAGTAAAATTTAGTGAAAAAAAATAGTGTAGTTAGTGTGTTAGAAAAATTAGTGTAGTTAGTTTGTTAGTAAAATTTAGTGAAAAAAAATAGTGTAGTTAGTGTGTTAGAAAAATTAGTGTAGTTAATTAGTTTGTTAGTAAAATTTAGTGAAAAAAAAATAGTGTAGTTAGTGTGTTAGAAAAATTAGTGTAGTTAATTAGTTTGTTAGTAAAATTTAGTGAAAAAAAAATAGTGTAGTTAGTGTGTTAGAAAAATTAGTGTTAGTAAAATTAGTTAGAGAAAAGTTAGAAAATTAGTTAGTTAGTGTTAGTAAAATTAGTTAGAAAAAAGTTAGTAAAATTAGTTAGGAAAAAGTTAGAAAAGTTAGAAAATAGATTCATTTGTGTCGGCGCCGCCCCGCGCGCGCCGACGACTTAGACCGTGGCGGTGCCGAGTCCGTAGCGGTGCCGCCGCGACATAGACTTAGGGTCGCGAAATAGAGAAGAGAGCGAGGAGGAGCGCCGAGTCCGTGGCGGTGCCGGTACTGCCGGCGCCCCTGCCGACGCCCCCAAAACAGGGTCGTGGAACGCGGCGTTAGTACAAAAGTAGTGAAGTTTTTTATTTAGCACAATATCATGTTCTTTATTTATATTAGTATACATATATGATTTGTTTTCGTAGCTACGATGCGCGACAGCGACAGCCGGCGGGCCGTGATCGACTCTCCGAGGAGATGGAGCAGATGGGGAGGTCGGGGCGGGCTCCGCCGGGGTGGCACTGGGAGGTCTTAGCTTCCGGTCGCGCACCTTGGTGCGGAATCCGGGTCCCGTTGTCGACCCGGATATTCTTTGGTGGAGGTCTTATGGGCCACGGTCGTTTCAGAGGGAGCCGGCCCCGCGGAGGAGGTAGCTCAGCGCATTGAAGCGGAGGACCAGCACGTTCGCCGTTACATGTACGCGTTAGACAACATGTATAGGACCGGATGGAGCGTTATGCGGGGATCTCATGTTAGCTATGCTCCCGTTGTTGTTCCGTGGCTTTGGGGGCACACCCAGCGCGGCTCAGGACCCCGCCTCTAGGACCCGGTCTGCGCGGTTGAGTGGTTGTAGTAGTGATTGATATGTATTAGGGTTAAATAAACATGAACCCGATCTATGTATGCATGTAACTGATCTGCTTTCAGCACTATATTATCGATCCTTAGTTAAGAACTACACATATGTAACTCCATTTTCAGTTTTCTGCATTATCCTTAATTTGATCATATGATGGTTCCTATGTATAGCTTGCAGGTCGTTGTAGAAAGCATGGAGAGAGATGAAATTCAAGAAAATTTCATGGAGGAACTCATAGCAAACGGTACTCTGGATGATCGCGACGACGACGTTATTCCAGATGATGGCGGTGACGATGTCACCGCAACTTTTTTGAATGACTCCGGTGAGGGAGCGGAGGATATTGAGGAAGAAGATCCTAGTGGCGCCGGTGAGGAACAAGATCATCATAATGGCTCCCGAACTGTAGTTATCACCGAGGTATATAAATTAATTAAGCCGCTGTTGATCGACTAGATGCATTAACTAATGAAATTGTACTGACTATGAACTATTTCTTTTTTAGCCCTCCGGATCGAGCACTTCTTCTGTAAAGTCGAGGAAGCGAGGCCCGGCCAAAAAGTTGGATGACGGTGTTAGGCACGACATCACCCACATCGAGAATGATGGTAAACCGATTGCTCCAGAGAAAGGTGCAAAGGCATTTATAGCTCAATGCGGAGTGCTTGTTAGGGACCACGTCCCGATCACCGTTCGAGAATGGCACAAGCCGAAGGGACTAGTGCTGTCTGCAGAGGAAGAAGCTCAAGGTCTTTATATCGATGATGTAGCCAAAAACAGCATTATGAACAAGCTCATGGCACATTTCAACATAGTACCCGAAGAGGGGGGTGACGCTGAGAAGGCCAAGATGGAGCAGGCCCCCGCGAGGAAGCAAGAAGAAGATGGCCGAACTATTCAAGAGCCACAAGAAAAGATTGCGCCGCCTTATCAAGTTAAAGAAGACTCCGGACAGTGAGAAGGTAAAAAGTCACTGGGATTCGTGAAGTACAGACGGAGTCAGAAGAATTTTGAGAAGGTCGGAAATAAATAAGGCAAATGCTGCGTTGAAGCTATATCACCAAATTCTGGGTCCAGGTGGATACAGGGCTAACCGTCCTAAGTGGGAGGCAGCTGAGGCGGAACTGAAAGGGATCAGATTAGGGACACACGGTTGGATCGAACGGTGCAAGGAGTGGTTCTACGGGATTGGGGGAACGTTGGATCCAGAAACAAGGAAGTGCATCTATAAGAAAGCTCATCTGAAGGTTCCCATTGATGCCCTGGAAAAGGCACATAGGGACGTGGAGGCGGGGTTGTTCCAGCCCGAAAGAGAGAACGATGAGTGACACGCGCCCTGGGAACAAAGAACACGGCGGACGAACACGAGGCACAGCGGGCTCAGTTCCGTGGAAGTATGGCTTTCTGCGGAAAGAAGAGATTTCCTGATAAAAGCCATGAGAGGAGGAAGGCAAGGGAAACAGACCGCCTGGCTAACTTAGAGGAGGGTATGAGCACCATGCAAGCCCAATTAACCATGGTAACCCAAGTACTTACATCTCAGATGGCTCGGGGGCAGGCGTAGATCTGCATTGCTCAATGCCATCGCCCCTGCAATCTCAACCACACCGGAAAAAGCGTGGCTTCCTCTCGGCAGGTGGATAATGATGATGCGATGACCAGGTGGTCGAGCCTCCTCGCTACCCCGTGGATGATCTCACTGAGAGCCGTCCTTGTGAGCTGCATGTTAAAGTTTTCAACCTATCCTTCAAGGCGGCGGTCGGCATCCTCTTACCTACAAGGTCTTACCATTGCCGTCCGGTCCAAGACGACTTTGCTGTTGTGATGGTGGATGAAGTGTTGAGAGAGTATGGGGTTGGTGCTTGAGCACCCTGCAGTGAAGATGGGGAAATCAAAGAACTGGGAGAAGCCCGTAGAACCACCGTGCAATGGCGGAAGGAGAACATTGTGTTTCCGGGTGAGAAGCCAACAAGCAGGCCACCTCCTCCACCTCCGCCACCTCAGTCTCCTCCGCGTGATGATTCTCCTCTGCGCGATGATGATTCCCCTATCCATGACCAGTCTCCTCCGCGTGAAAATACTCCGCCGCCTCCTCCTCCTCGTCAGGAGACTCCGCCGCTTCCACCTAAGCAAAAGAGGAAGCGGTCCGCGGCACCTCCTACGCTCGAAGAGATCATCAACTCCAATGAGAGCACAGACTCCAGAGTTGTTGCCACATGAGCAGACGAAGAGCAAAAGGCGTTTCTTCAAGCTGCCGAAGAAGATGTTTATTCCACCGCGCAGACAGTGAAGCACTTTGCCGAGACGAGAATGAAGAGACCTGAGCTGAGAGCTGATTATGACCGCTCTCTTGGACAGTCCTCTAGAGCGATGAAAGAAGCAAAAAAGTCGCCCAGCTTGGGCAGCAGGACATTCGGGCCGCACCCCACTTCATCGTGGAGCCATATCATGATCCAGAGACGGCATCGATGATCGAACGGGCGGCTAGAGCTCAGGGAGCATCAGTTGAGTACGAAGATTACTATCCGACGGCTCAAATGGTAAACAAGTATAGATACGGATCTGATCTCGTCAAACCTGGCGAGCTCGCGCGTCTAGGGACTCGGATGCGAAGGTTGCATGAATGGTACCTGAAAGCCTGTCGAAGAGGTGATCGCTACCTCACGTTGTATCTTAGAGATGAGCATTACTTCCGGGGGAAGACGAGATAAACATTGAGTAGAAGAACTGTTTCAGTTATTCAATCAAGATGCCCTCGACAAAGCTGTCATCAGTTGCTACTGCCTGTAAGTGATTTATTTGTGTAATTAAGTTTGTAGCTCATTCATTTGCACTAACAATTATCCTCATTATATTCTTTGTGTATGCTATACATTTAATTATGCAGAATGAAGAAGCTGGAATACAAAAGAGGCAAGCTCCTACCGCTGGGGTTCATAGACCCAAACACAGTTCATGAAGTTACGGTTCGAGACTTCGCCAAGGACACAGAGGACAACATCGTAATGTTTTTAGAGAAGCAAGCAGACAAAGAGGATATATTCTTTCCCTACAACTTCAAGTGAGTGTTATATATAACATACATTATGCTTGTGCACCTTCCACTTTATTCTCGTAATCATTGAGCTATGCTTGTGCAGTTTCCATTTTATTCTCCTAATCATTGATCTTCACCTTGGAGTCGTAAACGTCATGGACTCGAAACGTAAAGAATATGCGGAATGGGCGGACATGGCTGCCATCCTCCAGAGGTAGTTTCAATCAATTTCGTATTGGCATCTTCATCTGCTCTAATTCGAAGATATCATCAACTAATCAATTACTCATTTACTCATTATTTTTTGCCGGGCAGGGCTTGGAAACGGTTCATCAATACTGTTCCGGGTGAATGGAAACCGGAGCTTACATTTAGAGATTACCCTGTAAGTAGTACTATATATATAGCTATGTCCGTGAAACTTTATATATGATATTTACTTTCAATACGATGCTTGATTATTAGTTTGATCGAACTATTTTTTCGTAAAGTGTATGAGGCAGGAACAAGGGAATAACTTATGTGGATACTACGTCTGCACCTTCATGCGTGACATGTCCTGTCCCAAGGGTGGGGATGCCCAAATACACCACACTCGTGTACGATAACAAATTTTCACAATTAATCTTAATTAGTACCATCTATTGTATTGAGTTCCATTCATATATTGATCTCCTTTTTTAAATATAGATGACACGCCTGCGGGACACTCTCATAACAGCGGATCAAATAAAAGCAATTCAAGAGGAAATCGCGGGATTCTTTATTACCGAGGTCCTTACCCCAGGTGGAGAGCACTATCGGAAGATCGTGACGTCGGACGATATTCGTTCAGGAAAAGTTGTATTGTAAATATGCATGCATTACGTGTACTGTGTTGACTATGTCGTGTACTGACGATGTCTATATATATTCATGACGATTTTTTGTGGTTTCTTGAATGATATATATATGCATTGCTGAAACTCGCGCGGCAGAAACGACTGTTTTTCTGCCGCGGCAGAAACGCCGCAACAAATGCGCGGCAGAGAAATAGCAATTCTCTGCCGCGGCAGAGTATAGGCCCGGTTCGTACCACGAACCGGGACCAAAGCCCTTCCACCGCGAGCTCTGGCCGCACCACGTGTCGAGGCCTTTAGGCCCGGTTTATGTTTGAACCGGGACTAAAGGGTTATCCCGCCTTGTTGGGGTTCGAAGGTCTAAAGGCCCAAATGGACCGGGCCTATTGCCCCGTTTTCCACTAGTGGCTCGGGATCCCCCAAAAGTTTGCTAAATCTAGAGAGCGAAAAGTAACCAAAAGTCCTACCTGTAATGTAGTCATTGAGGAGCAGCAGAGCTAAGCCAAAGAGGGCTATCGCCCCCACCCCCTACTCTAGAAAATCCATCAAAGATACGAGTAAATATTAGGCTAAAGTTTCAAAATAAGACAAAGCTTTTGTGTTCTTAGCCTCATCAATGATCTCCATCAAGCATGTTTACAAGACACGGACATGTGGAAGTAAGTGTCACGGCAAGAAGGCTAGAGAGCCAAGTAAAAAAAAAAAATTGTAGAAGAGGCTAGCTGGGGCATACTCAATCCTTAAATTGAAGAAACAATTGCGTCAACAATATATTGTTTTGCTATTTCTGAGACGAAGGAAACATCACATCTCTAATGGACTGTTGATAGCCGTCTGGTCAAACTTTAAGATCTGTGCAAGAGCAAAAGATCACGAAACCAATCTCGATGATGTACGTATCAATAACTCATTGAGAACCATCTGTTCAAACTTTATGACCGTGCAAGTTTGTAAAATCATGAAATCAACCTTTATGGCCGTTTTTTTTTGCGAGAAGAAGACAGATTCATTGATACTTTGTTCTTACAGAAAAACCCAGGAAACAAAGGAAATTACAACGAAGTCCTCCTGAGCTCCAGCTTCGCCGGCGACCAGAACGAGAGAGAGACGCGCCGCTGCCTCTGCTCGTCCACACGCCAAGGATCGACGAAAGCATCCCCAAGGCAACTGGGAAGTCCCCGCTCACCGCCCCCGGAGGGGTAACGCCCTGGACCAACGGCTCCGCCGCAAAGCACCACGCCATCTTCTTCAACATCTTCGAGATCCAGATCCGCCGCACGGGATCTGGCTGGGGAGAACCGCACCGCGCGGATGCGTCGATCCGCGAACGGCGAGGAAGCAGGCACTTGACCACGGAGCTCCACCGAGCGCCGCAGACGAAGGAGTCGCGAACCTGCACCAAACACTTCACCGGCGCCACCACCACCTCCATGGCTCCGCCGGCTGCAAACCCTACAGATCCTACACTATATACAACCGCGAAACGGGGATCCCCCGCCCTCCCGCCGCCGGAGCGGCCGGCGGAGGGCGAGAGATCCGGCGAAACTGCGGTGGCGAGGTGGATCGGCGGGGAGATTTCAGAAATCGCCCTCTGTTACTGTGCGGGAGAGGGAGACGTCCTTGGCTCGTCTGGCTGACTGTTAAAACCTTTATGGCCGTTACTCCCTCTATTACAAAAAAAAAAACAAAGCGTATAAATGTAGTCAAAAGCCAATACATTCCAGATTTGACCAATTGTATACAAGAAAAAAAAAAGATCTATAACAGTAATTCAGTATCACATTTGTTCAATATTATACTACGATGTTAATGTTTTATTCTATGCATTCTGTCAAACTTGGTAATCTTTTACTTTTGACCAAATTTATTGGTCTGTTATTTTTTTACCCCATCCTTGATTGTGGTTGTTAATCTCCAACCCATATTTGTAAGGCGATGTAAACATAGTCATACAATACAATACAATGACGACATATATGAGTATATGATCGTGTCGGCTGGTGTATAACCGAGTAGGAGAAGTTTGTTTCTGATCACACGGGACCTGAGTTAAGCTACCCATCCCGACAAAAGGGACATGACGGCATGCATATGTGCCGCGCCGGCCGGTGCGACGAGGACTGTACCAACAAGTGTCGGTCCTTGGAGACCTACGTTCCACCGGCCCGCCACGGAAAGAAATCGTATACGACCTGGGTCGCACCCTTCCGATGGCTGGACCCAGTCCTGCATTCGACATCTGGCAGAGCGAATCTAATCTCGTTCCCATCTCCGGGTTCAGGCGTACCTCGCTCGTGCCTACTGCCTCTGCTTCATGGCGCCCCCGCGGGAAAAAAATCCTATACGACCTTTGCTTGTGCGACCCGGTAGTGGACCAAATCTAACACCACTCATCTGGAAACAACCAGCGCTGCTCGTCATCCATCCGACTGTCTGTGCTACGTGTAGGATGTGGAACGTGGTCTACCACCGGGTCGCTCAAGCAGTTGGTCGTATAGGATTTATTTCCGCCCCCGCGGCCCTCACTTCACCAGGCCCCTCCCACCATGGGAATGCAGGACTGGGTCCAGCCATGGGAGGGTGCGACCGTATAGGATTTCTTTCCGCCCGCCACTCAATTAGGCTTTAGGGCATGTCGGTGACGCGGCAAACGTCGCTCATCGACCGTTTCCGCTGGTCGTAAATCGTCGCACCTCTCCGGGCGCCAAAGTGGCCGAACGTCCGCGGAGACGCAAACCTGACCCAAATAGTCTCGGTGGACGCTGCGCGGACGCAAAGTGTCTCTGCGGTCTCCACCGGGCCGCTGCGGCGAGCCTGCATGGAGGGCATCGCCCGCGACCATCGCCGCGGCCATCGCTTCGCGTGCGCGCCGCCATGAATGTCGCGACTTCTGTGCGCGCGTGCACCGGCGGCGGCGGTGGGCTTGCGCCGCCTTCAATGGCATCGTATCCGTGCGCGGCCGCCTTAAAGTCCGGCGGCCGCGTTGCTCCTCGCCCACACTCACTCGCGCCCCCAGCCGCGGCATGGGGAAGAAGAACGACTTCGAGGCCTCCGGCAGCGGCAAGAAGGTGCGCCCCGTCACGGTGGGGAGGCTCATGCACGGCAAATGGGTGCCGTGCGACGCCAGTCCGCGTGCGGTACTGGCGGCGGCGGCTCGGCTGCCGCCGGTGCCCGTCCTCCGATTGCGCGCGAGCCGAGCGGACCAAGGAGATCCGGCGCAGAGGCGGTATCTGCCGGCGGACCTCCGCGCCGATCCGGCGTACGCCATCGACTCCGAGCAATGGCGTACGTACCGTCCGGAGACGGACGTAGACGCGAGGGCTTCATGGGCGACGGGGATTATCCTTCGGCCCCGCACCCGGCTCGTCGTCGGCGGCGCGACGCGACGTGAGCAGCCGCAGCACAACGACCGCGAGGACGGGGACGGACGACGAAGCCTACGCCGTCTACGACGACGACGAAGCCTACGCCGTCGACGACGACGGACGACTACATGGCGCTCGCGTACCATAGCGAGGAGGTGAAGGACGACGCGACGACTCGTCGGCCTCGTCTTCCACGAATGGCATCGAGGCCATGGCGAAGGGCCGAACCGAGTTACGACAACATGACGGACGACGAGATGGCCAGGCTGGGCTCTCCTCGTCTCGTGCGACGCGTTGCCCGCCGTTGCCCGCTACGCCGCATCATCTTGCCGGGCCTGTCCGCGGATGAAGCCTTCGACGCGCTCCTGGACTCGGCGGCGCCTCTCCGCCGCCCGGCCTTGGCGCCCTCCACCGCCGCACAGCCTTGGCGCCTCCCGCCGCCACGGCCTTATGCTGGGCTTCTCATCCGCCGCCACCCGCAGCCCAGGCGCCTCCGCCGCCTCAGCCGCAGCCTCGTCAACCTCGAGCACCGCGATCGCGCCCGGCGTACGCTCCCGGATGGCAGCGGCCGTGGGACATACCGGAGGTCATCGTGTGGACGGCGACGAGCGCACGGCCACGACCACCGTAGGCGTTTAGTTTTTTTTTATTATGTTTCAGTTTTTGTAAATGTATGTTTCAGTTCAAAAAAATGGTTCGTCCTAAAAAAAATGCGTCGTGCCGCTGGAGCCACCCCCGACGCAAACGGACGCGCGGTCGTTTTCGACCAAAAGGGCCGACGCAAACGGCGTCGCGCCGCTGGGGATGCCCTTAGCGACGCTCGAAGGACCCCAGCGGACTGCTCGGCGGCGGTATCTACCCCGCTGTGGACGGACATCGACCCGCACGTATACGCCCTAGCTTGCGATCGAACGTACGCCGGAGGGTCGACAGCCCATGCATGTGGGGGCATGGCGGCCGGCCGGTGAGGACGGCTGGACGACCCTATATATAGCTACGGCGAGCGGCCGGCCGGTCAAGGCCGGTGGTATGGAGGCGGCGTACGAGAGAATAAAGGGGAGCGGCCGGCGCCGGTCTACATCGATCGATCGCTGGAGACTAGGCATCACATCGCCTTGTCGTCAATCGATCGATGCCGATCGAGGCGATTAAGTCCTCGACCGATCTGATGTGTTCATCCTATGGATGACAGTAAGACGTGCGTCTCGTCCCGTGATGCATAATCGTGAGTACTGATCAGCTCATGTCGATTGTTTGTTCTGATCCCAACAGGACACCTAATCCACTTCAGACATTACAGCTCTCTCTCTCATCGATCAAAAGAAGAAGAAAATCACCACAGTCCCGTCAATCATCTACCCAGCTAGCTACCTAGCTAGTGGCAAATATTTTTGTTCCCGTGCATGGCTCGATCGCGAGTTACATGGCGCAGAAATGTGACAACAACGAGTGTCGATAAGATCAGCAGATGGAGTTAGCCAGTTAGGCATGCACTGCAATAATTTGGTCACAGGCTAGCTAGCTACCACTAGCATCTTGACAACGACGACAAACCATGCACTAATTTGACTAACGAATCAATCGATCGATCGGTCGAGAAGCGAATCAATCGATCAATCGGCCGGCCGGCACAACGTGATAAAATTCGATCGGGGAACAAATCTGTCGATCGAAGGTGTATGTGACGCCAAGTCCGGAGTGAACACGAGGACGCTGGCTCAGCGTCCATGTCCCCCGCCTGCAAAACCACCTGCGTGAACTGCATGCTGTATCATCGATACTGTCCGAGGGTAGATCGTCTTGTCCGAGACAAATCGGATCGTATCGACCTGCCAGGCTTACACAATCAGACGACGATCCAATCGCACATATACACGCTCATCATCTGCTCATATTCTAGCTGTAAATGTTAAACTGCTTAAGCAGACTAGGGTATTGCAATCAAACTAAGGAGAGCAGTACGTACGGTACTCTCCAGTTGATCAGCAGTGGAGTGTATACATATACTAGTCGTAACAGTGCTAAAGAAACGTGTAAACAAGATGTTGACGGTACGTGTAGTGTGCTGTAACCGGCCGACCAAGCCCACAAGATATGGGTGTCATTAACTTTGCGTTTCCATCAGTTGAACGAGACTGACTTAGGCAATCGATCTCGAACGGATTCCATGAGCTCCCCGGTTAATTTCGATCCACGTTCTCGATGCATCACCAGTGCTACTATACAAGCATTCAGCTAGCGCTTCTGATGGTCCCGGACACTTGGGGCATGTTCATGGCGACGTGCGTACGTCCCAATCTATGCAGTACGACTCCGATCTGGGACCCCGATTGCCAATTAGGACACCGTCCCATTAACCTAATCCATTCACGCCTCGAGCCACTTAAAAAGCTAACCTAGCTAACCAATGTAACGTAGCTCTGCTCACTCACACTTGGCTACGCAACTAGCATGCACACTGGAGTCAAACGATGCACCACGAGGTCGATCTTACCAGTCAATCAGTGTGGATTTTCTCGGAGGATAATTATCAGGACACTAATCCAGGATTAGCGCGAGGCTGTCTCCTCTCCCAGCTGGCCGTCTATTGGTGCGCATCTGATCGATGCCAATGCTTGAGGTTTTAAAATTGGGATTCTTGGAGCAAGAATAAGGTGGGTGTGTTCGTTCATATGGTCCATGTGAGAGCTTTCTAGAGGTCTTCGTCTCCAGGACGACAACGACAGCGATCTTCGATATCATGTCTGGTAACTCTCGCTAACGGTTTCTCGGGGAGTCTCATAAAATATGACAAGTAGAATCTAGCCATGGCGTGCGATGGACCGACCGAGGCGGCTGTCCTGACCCTGTCCTCATGTTAGTCTTGATCGCATCTGCAGCTTGACTAGTTATTACTCATTTGCTCGATTCGCTACAACTAAGCATGCTGGGAAGTATTTTGATGGTGAGTAGCCTGAGATTTCGAAAGATTTCATTCGATGCCCAGTTCCCTTACATGCCTAATACGCCCTCACATTATTATGTTTTGTTACAACATTATGTATGTTTTGTGATACATAGTAATAACCAGAATCTCACAGAAGAATATAATATCGTAACCACGTACAGGCAATACTAATTTTAAAACGAATTAATTTTGCCCGCTACTATCCTCTCAAATCAACACTATCTTCTTGAATACGATACTTTGAAACTTACTCTATTCAACAAAGTATTATGTAGAGAAGAGTTTTGAAACCTAACCATGCTTGTTATCTAAATCGTATCCACCCTAACCACTTCACGATCAGCGAGCAACCTAGGCCGTCCACTGAATCCACATTTAGGCTCAACAAAAAACTTAGGAAAATAAGACTTCACGACATAAATTTTGCAACTTAAATTGTACATATTCTCTTTTTCATAAACTTACTATATTGTTTTCCATGGTAAGCTTCGGATAATTCTTGGATTATTTTCTAGATTTTTCAAAAATACAAATTAGTTTTTTTCTTATAAAATTGAGAAAGTGGCTGCGCATTAAACTATATCTACTTTTTTACGTAGGTCCTCAAAGGGTATTGGACTGGTCATGATTTTGAGAACAGTCGTGGTTCGACACAAAGTACTATTTTCGCAATGAGAAGAAATTATTATTTTTGCTCACAAGTAGATACCTTTTTTCGAACACTTTTTGTTGAAATATGTGATAATTGTTTGCCTCTCTTTTTCCGCAACTCTACATGGAAGCTCCGAGGGTGGCTTGTCTTCATTGATTTGTTTTAAATTATCTATAGGTGCATACAAGACCTGTCAGATCAAGTAGAAAATAATAACTGAAAGATGTATGACACAATCCGTTTACATTTTTATTATTTGCA
The DNA here is from genome assembly GCA_030979885.1 of Lolium multiflorum. Lineage (NCBI taxonomy): Eukaryota > Viridiplantae > Streptophyta > Magnoliopsida > Poales > Poaceae > Lolium > Lolium multiflorum. The sequence continues at coordinate 71,402,270 of CM061750.1, read as the reverse complement.
CGATAAGCTCATAAGCTCTCGCACACCTCAGTTCTCATCCAATTCGCTTCACTTCTTTTTAGATGGTAATGCATGTTCCATGGATAATAAAGGGTCTTCTAACCAACAACCTAGGTTATGCACCTCCTTCGATTTGTCTCAAAACAGTTATCCTACTTGTTGATATGTGATCTTAAGTTCTTAACTAATATAGTTTTATATTACACTTACAAATTAACCCATATGATTTTGTTGTTATATATGAATATAAAATGTTAATTTCCATATAATTATAGGATTTTTCATTTCAAACATACTAACTATAATATTTCAAAAAATGATTGTATTTACCGTTTGATTCATTATCTATGATAGATCATTCCATCGAGTGAACATATATACACACTTTTTTTTGGTGAAGTTGACACTTAGGTGAATCATAATGTACATGTTTTTATTTTAGTTCACCTCACATAAATATTTTGGTCGAGAACTCTAAAACCTATTGTCCAAGAACTACCTCAATAGAAGTTTCTAGAGTCTGTATATGTTGTCTATATTAGGCCGTAGGTAACTGAAAATATATAGAACACATACTTGTATATAATAATTGTAAGTACTATAAATAGTATACTTTTCGACTCATCCATGTGTCTAGAAGGGTTTGTCCTTGTATTGGCATTGCTCTTTTTTTGTTCTTACATTTAAATAGACATGTGTCATGTTTATGCATGTTCCCTAGTGATCTAGCAATGCATTTGTGTTTTGTGTCAACACTGAATGCTATATTCATTGCCTACAAATGTTTTATTCACTATGTTCCAGCCGGGGATCAGATTAGAATGTATAGTGTTACCTTGAATTTTCCTTTGCCGCCGGTCTTATGAATTCAAGCAATCCTAACAATTAAGTGCAGGAATAGGCCAAAAGAGAACATAATTAATTTATGTAGTTTGTTTGCCGAATATGGTCTTACACATCTATGAGATAGGATTGTATAAACGAAATAGGTATTTTTTGGGCACTAAATTCCAGCTGATTAGTCAATTCTATATTCAGTTTAGAATCCTAACTGGAAACCTATTTTTCCCTGTTGGGTACACGAAGAGCAGATGCGATTGTTTTTTGTTTTGTTTTGCGGGGAGGTAAGTGGTTTGCTTTTGGCAATGTCATATGGATAAGGGTAAAACATGAATAACTTGGCAGCTTTTAAATTTCGAAAGTAATATGTGATGGTGCATGCTACGTTAAAACATGTAATCATGACTGTTATAATTATAAACCACGGTGATCAAATGGATAATATAATTTTAACGTACATGGATGCTTGTGGTGCCACGAAAATACAGTCTCCATTGTGATTTTAGTATATGTCGATTCGTCACACCAGACATCTAAGATATTTTGCCAAGCAACAAGACACCACTGATATTCCAGCGCAAAATACATAAAATGTCCCTTTAAACTTTAAACTATTAAGGTGGTTCAGGTAAAATCTGAGATAGGACAAGGTAAGAGAAATGCTCATATCTTGCTACCAGTGACCTTTTTCTCTCTTCCTCCCCATCCAACCCGAAACCTGACCTCTTCCTTTTTGAGAGATCACAAAAGCTTACGTGCAAGAGTGAAAGAAAGTGACGGCGATGATTGTTACGGATCGGTGGATCGATCAGCCACAGCGCCTCGTACATAACCACTAGCTAGAAAGCAAAAGCATCTCTCGCACTCATTGTGCACTGTATATACAAAATAAAATAAGAAGAATTATACAAAACAAAAACCGCAGTACATGCATGCCCTATCCACAAACTATATGACATGACAGTTAGAGATGATGTCTACCATAAGTTTAAGATAATTCCAGTGGAGTATATTGATCGTAAGCGAAGTTTCTCCTTTGGTCAAAAGATAATGACCTCAAAGATAATCTACAGTTGCAGTAGCACTAGTTTGTTGCTACAGATTTGGAGAAGTCCTTCCGGTCAGAAGCAATCCATAGCCAACGCCGTAGCATCCCAAGTCGATTTCATGTACTAGTAGGTCGAGCTCCATCATATGAATAGGGATGGAAATTAATGGCATTATACTGATATCCAGTATCGATCATTGTCAAGTCTCGTTCAAAACAAAGCAACCTGCTAGACCGAGCAATGCCCTCCGTGATGCAAACCAAATACTCCTGAGTAATGTTTTTTACGGTTGAAGAAAGTAAGCATACTGTTACTATTTGGCCACTTATTTTTGACTTCTGAGTTCAGACTATATTTCAGTTACTAGTTCAGGCATGTTTGGAAGGAAAAAAGATACTCCTTTAAAGCTACTATTAAAGGTGTGAGGAGGTGATGCGGTGATTAGAACATGGGGAGAAGAATTTCTGTGGGCGCGCTCATCATACTCCATGCAATAAATCGTAACGGCAGCCGGTCAGAAAGGAATAGCCCATGAGAATGACGGCGCTGTCCTGTTGTTTACTGATGAGCATCACTCCTATGAACTCTTGTCCACTTTATCCCTCAACTGACTGCTCGTGTTGCACCACGCGTCTTGCGCCATGTTTGATTTTTTCTGGAGTATAAATGATGGGGTGTATATTTTCCGCTTGTCTGAGGTTTTTTTATGTCAACATCCAACCATCATCATTAAACTAAAATAGACTGAATTAATAAAAACACCCAAGCTTCATTCCCAATATAACTTGTAAAGTAGATTGAACTGAATTTTTTTTTCTAACTAATGTGTACATTTGATTAGGTGACTGGCATTTCCAAAATTAAGTTCAGAAAATGAAAATTAGCAAAAGTGCAGAAGAATTCGAACTTATGTGTAGGAAGCAAGACTGAAGAATTCTTTCAAAAGATGTTGTCTAATTAGTATGGTTAAAAACATTACGAAGATGTCTTTCATCGCGATGATTTTTTAAGTCAAAGTTTTATCTCCTTTTTGATAGTTCGATACATGCCAAATAGATATGATGTGGATAACTCTAGCAAGGCACCTATGGCGCTTAGTTTGGACCATATACTTGTCGAAAAGGACAGAGTGTTGCATGTCATTTAGCTAATATTCCTTTGGATGAATACCCTTCTTGATTTTTATTTTAACTTGACCCTTGCTTGATTGTCGAGTATCATATTTGTTCTTGTCTGTAGACTCATCAATCGAACTACTTGAAACGAGAAAACATAAATTCTGAGTAGATACACTTCGTCTTTAACAACATCATTCAACATATATACAGATCAAAACTAACATGAGGGAGTATATATTGTCACCGATGTGAGATTTTCGGTCTCACTGCGTTAAGAACTCCCACTTAAGCTTTTTTACTTTCGTAGTGCACCAAAATGTGACAATAGCGGCAACTAGTATTTATGGTCCCCATGAATGGGAATAGCTTGATACCCTTCTTTACATGCAAATAGAGAATTAAATTTGTTTTATGATAATTGTGTTGACAAAATAATCAAAATAAATAACGGAGAATCATTGCATTGAACTCCTCGCCTAGAGGGGGGCGAATATAAATGCATTTTAAAAATATTTATGGATTTAGCTTGGAAAATGTGAAAATAATCTAACATTTAGTTTTCAAACACACATTCTAAATAAGCTAGGTTCAACTAAGTGTCCCGACAACTTAAGATAGGAAAGAAGAGCACAAGATATAATTCATAATTCATAAATGATAAATAATATATTAATACTTCAAGCTCGATGGCTATAATAAGTAAATAAACTCAGGTATCCCGATGTTCACTTACACAGAGTAAGCTAATAACCAATAGGTGCGGATTACCATGAAGGATCCCCAAACGCTGCAAAAACACACATGCTTCTCGGAGCCCCTCGCATAGTTAGGGCTTAGCCTTATAGTTAGCTATTCCTCAACTCTGGAGAAGGCGAGCTCCACAACCACACTTCAAAATATTCATGAAGGAGAAGCCTTGGCCTCTTCAAAATATTCCATTCTGCATAAGTCTTTTCGTGATTTATATTTGTAATTTTTTAGCAAAACAACTCCATTCACTTTCTACATATGATTCAACATGATTTCAACCATAGCTTTGTATAGTTTTGAAAAGGGTCGACAAATTATTGGATGAAAAATTACATATATATTATTTCAAGAGTATTTTAAGTATAAAGTTTTGAGTATCGCTTACTGTATATATTTACTCATTTTTCATAAGTTTCAAGGCATTGCCCATTCGAAGGATTTGTGTGCACTACACTTAATAGAAATCATTCCATCCACTCAATCTTTTGAAACATAAATTGTTTTGTATATCATGATTGTTTAATAATTAAATGGATATTAATTTACAATTCCATATTTTTTGTATAAATTTTATGTAGCTTTCGCTTTTGTATAAACATCCTGCTCGCTGCACTAGGTGTGAGATATTTCCAAATGCTATGTGCTATATATTTTCAAGAAAAATAGATGTGGAATTACCACATCCAAACTAAAATTATATGGATGTGGAAATTTCGCAATTATTTTACAAATACAAATACGGTGTCGGATTTTAAAACAATGTGGATATGAGATGGATATATCCATATCATAATAATACTTTGTTAGCCAAACAATGTCGGATTTTAGCCATATATGTCAATTATCTAGTATAAAACCTAGTAAGTGATCAAATACGTTTCTTATGTAATCAAACCTAGAAACTATTATGCATTATAATGGTATACATATCTATGAGGTTGTCAATGATTGTCTTATTTATGATATATGATTACAAATTTGGGTCACACATGCAGTCACTCACTATTTATTATACTTAAATTTTCTCTAATATTTTACAATATGCATGTCTATTTTAAATCAAAGTAAACCCCAATCCTTATCCTTTATCCAGTAAGCGTATGCTACACATCCATATTTTTTCATGCTACAAGCCGATGTTAGGGGTAAAGTACTATGTACTTAAGGTGTCTAGTCCCAAAAATGCATTTATCATGAACGCTAGGTCAAAGTAGCTATCGGTCGAGTCATTTTTTCATGTCTACCTCCTTATACCATTTATGCAGTACAAAGCTCTCTCTGCCTCTCCCTCTACACACCTCCTTTGCTTCATACATGGGAGTACTATTTGCTAGATTTTAATAAAATCTGAACTTTTTACTATGAAACTTAGTAGAAACCTCTCCAACTTAATAGCGAGGATTGCAACACTATTATATTCAGTTATATATGGTGCTCTAGAGGCACTCTGGAGTCCGGATACATGGCTTACAAGCGATATTCAGATGGTTTGCATGGTACTAGGAAGAGTGTGCACTAAGAATTGTAACCCTTAACTTCCATATAATAATAAATTATATACGAATAATGATATATATGTACCTACAAAGGCTGTACTCCTTTGGCCATTAAAAGATATGGATGCCTCCATAGAAGATCAAATTATTCAACTTAGACACAAGTCATCTCTAACCAACACACCTAGCTCTCTAAAAATTAATAGATCCCTTCTATACTCATCAAAACAATGACTTTGTAATATATGTTGATACCAATGCAAGGCATATAAACTAATGTAATTATCTTTTGAGACCCAAACATCTTTAGATTTTGATCTCTCGTTGAATTTATCATTACAACGTTGGTTATTGACATTTTTATCATGTTATATCAGGTGATTTAATTAGGTTTTATCTAGCGGCGAACGACATAATTATTTTCATGATTTATATGTGTAATTGTTTAGCAAAACAACTCCATTCACCTCCTACATATGATTCAATATGTCCCAACCACATTTTTGTACAGTTTTGAGAAGGTTCGCTAAATTATTGGGTTAAACATTATATTGCTATTAGTTTCAAGAGTATTTTAATTATAAATGTTCAAATATTTCTTACTATATTTAAGACATGCTACAATAAACATTCATAAGGTTTCAAGTCATTGTACATTCCATGGACTTGTGTGTACCACATTTAATAGAAATCAATCTGCCCCCTCAATGTTTTGAAAATGTTCCTTATTTTTTCTATCGTAATCTTGTAAAAAAATGGAAATTTACGATTCTGTATTTTATGTAGCTATGTTTTTATGTGGTTTTGGTATACTTATCTCAGCACTAGCTAGGTATGAGACATCTCAAACTATATGATATCCATTTTCGAGAAAGTGAAAATGGATTTGGGGTGATCCACATCCAAATTAAAATTTATATGGATTTGGTAAAAATCTACGTTTATTTTACAAATACAAATATTTTCTCAGATTTTAAGCAATGTGGATATGGTGTGGATCTATCCATATCTGAATAATAAGTTGTTAGAAAATTTCATCAATTTTAGCCATGTATGTCAATTATCCAATCTAAAAACGAAATATGTGGTCAAATATGTTCCTTGCATAATCGAACCTAGTAACTAGTATGCATTATAGTGGTATATACATGTGTGTGCCCCTGACTGATTGACTTATTTATGATATGACTATTATTTTGTGTCACACGGTTACATACTATTTATGTAATTTAATTTCTCTAAAGTTTACGAAATTCATATCTATTTTGAATTAATAAGTAAAACCCAATCCTTGTCCTTAATCGAGTAACATCTTCCACGCATTCATATTCAATAATTTATATGTATTCGCTTTAAATGTGGAAGTAATTACTAGCTATTTATTTCAAACTTTCTCTAAGATTTTACAGTATTCATACAAATTTTAATTAAGTAAAACCAAATCCTTATCCTTATTCGGGTAACTTATGTTACACATTCATATTCTCATATACGTATTTTCTAAAAAAATGAAAAATTATATCATATATGTCTTTCGTTGGTCTCCAAGCCTGGGTTAGGGGTAAAGTACTAAGTATAAATAGGAGGATGGCTAGCCCTGGAAATGGATTTACAATTAACGCTATGTCAAAGTTGCGATGTGGTTGAATCATCTTCGTCATGTCTACCTCTCATCAGATCCGTACCGTACAAAGTTCCCTCTCTTTGTACACACCTTCTCTACTTCAAGCACATGACTAATATCTGGTACATTGTGATAAAGTTTGAACTTTGTACAATGAAACATAGTGGAACCCTCTACGTAGCTTGAAGATGAGAACTGCAAAACAAGTGTATTCACTTATGATGCTCTAGGGTCCCTATGGAGTCCTCATACATTGCTTACAAGTGACATTTAAAGGATACCATGAGTGATAATGAAACTAATTAAGTGTAGGGTACTAGGAAGAGCGCATGAACTAAGGATTTTAGCCCTTAAGTTCCACATGAATATGAATTCTACAGAATGATATGTTCCTACAAAGGAACTACTCCTAGACTATCGAATGATATGAAGACCTCGCTGGAATATCATATTATTCAAGATAGAAACAAGTCTTCTCCAACCAACAAGACCCATATAGAGCCAGAATCTCCTAGCTCTCAACAAGTAATAGACCACTTCCATACTCATCATAACAACCACTTTGTAATTTATGAAGATATCAATACAAGGCATATGAACTAATGTCATTATCCTTAGTGCGACTCAAACTTGTTTATATTTTGATCTCTCAATGAATTTCTCATCGTGGCGTTGGTTATGCATCATCGACAAAATTATCATGCTCGTCTATTTCATCCCAAATGACAATTTTTTTCATATCAACGAGTTTAATTAGTTTTATCTAGCGATGGACCACATAAGTATTTTCGTGGTTTATATTTCTAATTTGTTTTGTGAAACCACTACATTCACCTTCTACACACGTCTCAATATGTTTCATCCAAAATTTTGTGGAGTTTTGAGAAGGCTCGCTAAATTATTGGATTAAACATTACATGGCAATTATTTCAAGAGTAGTTTATGCATAAATGTTCAAATATCTTTAACTGTATTCCAAACATGATACACTGAACTTTCATAAGGTTTCAAGGCATTGCACATTCCAAAGATTTGTGTGCACTAAATTTAATAGAAATCATTCCATCCCCTCAATATTTCAAAAATATTATTTGTTTTTTCTATCATAATCTGGTAAAAATGAAATGAACGTAAATTTCCACTTATGTATTTTTTTAGTTAATATCATGTAATCTTACACTATGTGTGAGACGTTACAAAATGTCTGATATCCGTTTTCGAGAAAGTGAAAATGGATGTACAATTATCCACACCCAAGCTACATTAATATAAATGTGCAAAATTCAGATTTACCATAGAAATACAAATACAGTGTGTGATTTTGAAGCAATGTGGATATGAAGCGGATATATCCATAATACTTTGTTAGCGAATTCAACAATTTTAGTCATAAATGTCAAATATTCAGTCTAAAAATCTAATAAGTGGTCCTATATGATTCCCGCCTAATCGAACCTTGTAACTATTATGCATTATAGTGGTATATACATATGTTTAAGGTTTAGTGGTATATACATCTGATTGACTTATTTATGATATGATTATTATTTTGTGTCACGCGGTTGCTGATTATTTATTTAGCTTGATTTTCACTAAAAGTTACAACATCCACATCAACTTCAAAATAATACTAAGTAAAACCCAATCCTTATCCTTATTCGAATAACTCCGCTACACAATCATATTCAATAGTTTGTGTATTTTTTTGCTTTATAAGTGGAAAAGTAGTTATCTGATCCGCCTCTGAAGCGTTTCCAGCTGAATATGTGGCACACCACGTCGCTGTATTGCGCGGTACCATCCTGTCACAACCTGAAAACACTGCTGCATTTCCTGACGATGTCGACAACAGGCAAAGATTCAGTTAAGCAGCGGTCCAGATCGACAAGTCTTCATCGGATGGCTCCATTTCAATTTCGTTTGAACTGTTGCATGTGACAAGTTATGTCAGTTTGTAAGGCTACTTTAATTTGAATCGCGGATCCTCTAGGGACTCTATATAAGCAGGGAGAGTGGGTGGCTGGGTGGCTGGGTGGCGCGATAATGAAAACCCTAAAAACTCTATCTTCTAGTTTATCGGTTCTTCCTTTTACTGCGCTTTCCTTCCTGTCCAGTACTTATTTTCCTTATTTAGCTGTTGTTAGATCTTGATCTGAGCTAGTTCTTGCAAAGAATCGGTAGTCTCCTTCCCAAATCATGGTCGGGTCCTGGCAATTGGTATCAGTCACCTTTTTTTCCCCGACCGCTCCCACCCACTCCACCCTTACGCCACCGACGTGGATCTAATCTTCTCCACCACTAGCGAGCACCACCGAGAGCAATCCGTGGAGAGGATCCAACAAGATGACGCCCCGTCACACAAGATCGCAAGACAGGATGGCAGCAGGAGCCGAGGAAGCAGAGTTGTTGGCGCAAGCAACAGCGCAAGCATAGGAAGAAGCTGAGATCGGATCTCGACTTCCCCGCTAGGTCATCCACATCAGTCGCCGTCTCGACCATCAGCAGCAAACCATGGACGACATCTAAGGTAACCTTTCGAAACTGACCGAGATGGTAGCACAGGTAGCTCGTACGACCACCAGTTCACCGGAGTTCGCGTAGCCCACTGATACGTCTCCAACGTATCGATAATTTCTTATGTTCCATGCCACATTATTGATGTTATCTACATGTTTTATGCACACTTTATGTCATATTCGTGCATTTTACGGAACTAACCTATTAACAAGATGCCGAAGTGCCATTCCTGTTTTCTGCTGTTTTTGGTTTCAGAAATCCTAGTAACGAAATATTCTCGGAATTGGACGAAATCAACGCCCGGGTCCTATTTTTCCACGAAGCTTCCGGAAGACCGAAGGGAGACGAAGTGGGGCCACGAGGTGGCCAAACCCTAGGCGGCGCGGCGGCCCCTAGCCGCGCGCCCTATGGTGTGGGCCCTCGTGTGGCCCCCTGACCTGCCCTTCCGCCTTAAAGCCTCCGTCGCGAAACCCCGGTCACGAGAGCCACGATACGGAAAACCTTCGAGAGACCGCCGCCGCCAATCCCATCTCGGGGGATTCGGGAGATCGCCTCCGGCACCTGCCGAAGAGGGGATTCATCTCCGGAGGACTCTACCGCCATGGTCGCCTCCGGAGTGATGTGTGAGTAGTCTACCCACTGGACTATGGGTCCATAGCAGTAGCTAGATGGTTGTCTTCTCCCCATTGTGCTTAATTGTCGGATCTTGTGAGCTGCCTAACATGATCAAGATCATCTATCTGTAATTCTATATGTTGCGTTTGTTGGGATCCGATGAATAGAGAATACCTTGTTATATTGATTATCAAAGTTATGTCTATGTGTTGTTTATGATCTTGCATGCTCTCCGTTATTAGTAGATGCTCTGGCCAAGTTGATTCTAGTAACTCCAAGAGGGAGTATTTATGCTCGATAGTGGGTTCATGTCTCCGTGAATCTGGAGGGGTGACAAGAACCTCTAAGGTTATGGATGTCTTTGTGCCACTAGGGATAAAACATTGGTGCTATGTTCAAGGATGTAGTCACTGATTACATTACGCGCAATACTTAATGCAATTGTCTGTTGTTAGCAACTTAATATGGAGGTGGTTCGGATGATAACTTGAAGGTGGACTTTTTAGGCATAGATGCATTTGGATGGCGGTCTATGTACTTTGTCGTAATGCCCAATTAAATCTCACAATACTCATCATAATATGTATGTGCATGGTAATGCCCTCTCTATTTGTCAATTGCCCAACTGTAATTTGTTCACCCAACATGCTGTTTATCTTATGGGAGAGACACCTCTAGTGAGCTGTGGACCCGGTCCAATTCTCTATCTGAAATACAATCTTGCAATACTTGTTCTTGTTTTCTGCAAACAATCATCATCCACACTATACATCTATCCTTTGTTACAGCAAGCCGGTGAGATTGACAACCTCACTGTTTTGTTGGGGCAAAGTACTTTAATTGTGTTGTGTAGGTTCCACGTTAGCGCCGGAATCTCGGTGTTGCGCCGCACTACATCCCGCCGCCATCAACCTTCAACGTGCTTCTTGGCTCCCTGGTTCGATAAACCTTGGTTTCATCTGAGGGAAAACTTGCGCTGTACGCATCACACCTTCCTCTTGGGGTTCCCAACGGACGCGTTGTACGCGTATCAAGCTCTTTTCGCCGTTCTTGAGAGATCAAGACACGCTGCAAGGGGAGTCTCCACTTCCCAATCTCTTTACTTTGTTTTTGTCTTGCTTACTTTATTTACTATTTTGTTTGCTGCACTTAAACAAAACACAAAAAATTAGTTGCTAGTTTTACTTTATTTACTATCTTGTTTGCGTTCTCTATATCAAAAACACAAAAAAATTAGTTACTTGCATTTACTTTATTTAGTTTGCTTTATTTACTACTGTTAAAATGAATACTCTGAGAACACTAAGTTGTGTGACTTCACTAGTTAGGCTTAATGGAAAACAACAACAAAATGAGAGATCTTTATGAACTTTATCTTGAATTAGGACATGATGTGTTTGAAGAGAGAATTAAAAAACCCATGGAACTTTATATGCATGCTAATGGGAATGTTATTAGTATGAATGCTTTGAACACCATTGTTGCTAATGCTATGGAAAATTCTAAGCTTGGGGAAGCTGGTTTTGATGAGCATGATATTTTTAGTCCCCCAAGTTTTGAGGAGAAAATTTTCTTTGATGATACTTTACCTCCTATTTATGATGATTATAATGATAGTGGTATTTTGGTGCCACCTACTATGGAGGATAAAAGTTATTATGATTATACCATGCCTGCAATTTATGATGATTACAATGATGGTTATGGTAGTTTTACTCCCACTATTACTAATAAAATTGATTATGCTTATGTGGAGAGTAATGATACTTTTATGCATGTGAATAAGACTGCTTTATGTGATACTTATATTGTTGAATTTGTTCATGATGCCACTGAAAGTTATTATGAGAGGGAAACATGGTTATATGCATCTTAATAATATTAAGTTTCCCCTCTTTATGTTGAGAATCTTGAAGTTGCGCTTATGTTGCCTTCCTATGCTTGTTGCATTATGCTTACATGACTTGTTTATTTACAAGATTCCTTTTCATAGGAAGTGGTTTAGGCTTAAATGTGTTTTGAATTTGCTTCTTGATGCTCTCTTTTGCTTCAACTCTTATTTCTTGCGCGAGCATCATTAAAATTGTTGAGCCCATCTTAATGGCTATAAAGAAAAGCGCTTATGGGAGACAACCTATGTTTTTACTACAGTACTTTGTTTTATATTTGAGTCTTGGAAGTTGTTTACTACTGTAGCAACCTCTCCTTATCTTAGTTTTGTATTTTGTTGTGCCAAGTAAAGTCTTTGATAGTAAAGTTCATACTAGATTTGGATTACTGCGCAGTTTCAGATTTCTTTGCTGTCACGAATCTGGGCTAAATTCTCTGTAGGTAACTCAGAAAATTATACCAATTTACGTGAGTAATCCTCAGATATGTACGCAACTTTCATTCAATTTGAGCATTTTCATTTGAGCAAGTCTGGTGCCTCGATAAAATTCGTCAATACGAACTGTTCTGTTTTGACAGATTCTGCCTTTTATTTCGCATTGCCTCTTTTGCTATGTTGGATGAATTTATTTGATCCATGAATGTCCAGTAGCTTTATGCAATGTCCAGAAGTGTTAAGAATGATTATGTCACCTCTGAACATGTTAATTTTTATTGTCCACTAACCCTCTAATGAGTTGTTCTAAGTTTGGTGTGGAGGAAGTTTTCAAGGATCAAGAGAGGAGTATGATGCAACATGATCAAGGAGAGTGAAAGCTCTAAGCTTGGGGATGCCCCGGTGGTTCACCCCTGCATATTCTAAGAAGACTCAAGCGTCTAAGCTTGGGGATGCCCAAGGAATCCCCTTCTTCATCGACAACATTATCGGGTTCCCCTGAAACTATATTTTTATTCCATCACATCTTATGTGCTTTTCTTGGAGCGTCGGTTTGTTTTGTTTTTTGTTTTGTTTGAATAAAATGGATCCTAGCATTCACTTTATGGGAGAGAGACACGCTCCGCTGTAGCATATGGACAAGTATGTCCTTAGGCTCTACTCATAGTATTCATGGCGAAGTTTCTTCTTCGTTAAATTGTTATATGGTTGGAATTGGAAAATGATACATGTAGTAATTGCTATAAATGTCTTGGGTAATGTGATACTTGGCAATTGTTGTGCTCATGTTTAAGCTCTTGCATCATATGCTTTGCGCCCATTAATGAAGAAATACATAGAGCATGCTAAAATTTGGTTTGCATATTTGGTCTCTCTAAGGTCTAGATAATTTCTAGTATTGAGTTTGAACAACAAGGAAGACGGTGTAGAGTCTTATAATGTTTTCAATATGTCTTTTATGTGAGTTTTGCTGCACCGGTTCATCCTTGTGTTTGTTTCAAATAAACCTTGCTAGCCTAAACCTTGTATCGAGAGGAATACTTCTCATGCATCCAAAATACTTGAGCCAACCACTATGCCATTTGTGTCCACCATACCTACCTACTACATGGTATTTCTCCGCCATTCAAAGTAAATTGCTTGAGTGCTACCTTTAAAATTCCATCATTCACCTTTGCAATATATAGCTCATGGGACAAATAGCTTAAAAACTATTGTGGTATTGAATATGTACTTATGCACTTTATCTCTTATTAAGTTGCTTGTTGTGCGATAACCATGTTCACTGGGGACGCCATCAACTATTCTTTTTGAATATCATGTGAGTTGCTATGCATGTTCGTCTTGTCTGAAGTAAGAGAGATCTACCACCTTATGGTTAAGCATGCATATTGTTAGAGAAGAACATTGGGCCGCTAACTAAAGCCATGATCCATGGTGGAAGTTTCAGTTTTGGACAATATCCTCAATCTCATATGAGAAAATTATTAATTGTTGTTACATGCTTATGCATAAAAGAGAGTCCATTATCTATTGTCTATGTTGTCCCGGTATGGATGTCTAAGTTGAGAATAATCAATAGCGAGAAATCCAATGCGAGCTTTCTCCTTAGACCTTTGTACAGGCGGCATAGAGGTACCCCTTTGTGACACTTGGTTAAAACATGTGCATTGCGATGATCCGGTAGTCCAAGCTAATTAGGACAAGGTGCGGGCACTATTAGTATACTATGCATGAGGCTTGCAACTTGTAAGATATAATTTACATGATACATATGCTTTATTACTACCGTTGACAAAATTGTTTCATGTTTTCAAAATCAAAGCTCTAGCACAAATATAGCAATCGATGCTTTTCCTCTATGGAGGACCATTCTTTTACTTTCAATGTTGAGTCAGTTCACCTATTTCTCTCCACCTCAAGAAGCAAACACTTGTGTGAGCTGTGCATTGATTCCTACATATTTGCATATTGCACTTATTATATTACTCTATGTTGACAATATCCATGAGATATACATGTTACAAGTTGAAAGCAACCGCTGAAACTTAATCTTCCTTTGTGTTGCTTCAATACCTTTACTTTGAATTATTGCTTTATGAGTTAACTCTTATGCAAGACTTATTGATGCTTGTCTTGAAGTACTATTCATGAAAAGTCTTTGCTATATGATTCACTTGTTTACTCATGTCATATACATTGTTTTGATCGCTGCATTCGCTACATATGCTTTACAAATAGTATGATCAAGGTTATGATGGCATGTCACTCCAAATTATCTTTGTTATCGTTTTACTGCTCGGGACGAGCAGAAGGGGATGCGATACGTCTCCAACGTATCGATAATTTCTTATGTTCCATGCCACATTATTGATGTTATCTACATGTTTTATGCACACTTTATGTCATATTCGTGCATTTTCTGGAACTAACCTATTAACAAGATGCCGAAGTGCCGTTCCTGTTTTTGCTGTTTTTGGTTTCAGAAATCCTAGTAACGAAATATTCTCGGAATTGGACGAAACGCCCGGGGTCCTATTTTGCCACGAAGCTTCCAGAAGACCGAAGAGGAGACGAAGTGGGGCCACGAGTGTGGCCAAACCCTAGGCGGCGCGGCCTGGGGGGGCCGCGCGGCCCTATGGTGTGGGGCCCTCGTGTGGCCTGACCTGCCCTTCCGCCTACTTAAAGCCTCCGTCGCGAAACCCCGATACCGAGGAGCCACGATACGGAAAACCTTCGAGGCGCCGTAGATCCCATCTCGGGGGATTCGGAAGATCGCCTCGGCACCTGCCGGAGGGGTTCATCTCCCCGGAGGACTCTACGCCGCCATGGTCGCCTCCGGAGTGATGTGTGAGTAGTCTACCCCTGGACTATGGGTCCATAGCAGTAGCTAGATGGTTGTCTTCTCCCCATTGTGCTTAATTGTCGGATCTTGTGAGCTGCCTAACATGATCAAGATCATCTATCTGTAATTCTATATGTTGCGTTTGTTGGGATCCGATGAATAGAGAATACTTGTTATGTTGATTATCAAAGTTATGTCTATGTGTTGTTTATGATCTTGCATGCTCTCCGTTATTAGTAGATGCTCTGGCCAAGTTGATGCTAGTAACTCCAAGAGGGAGTATTTATGCTCGATAGTGGGTTCATGTCTCCGTGAATCTGGAGGGGTGACAAGAACCTCTAAGGTTATGGATGTGTTGTTGCCACTAGGGATAAAACGTTGGTGCTATGTTCAAGGATGTAGTCACTGATTACATTACGCGCAATACTTAATGCAATTGTCTGTTGTTAGCAACTTAATGGAGGGGGTTCGGATGATAACCTGAAGGTGGACTTTTAGGCATAGATGCATGTTGGATGGCGGTCTATGTACTTTGTCGTAATGTCCAATTAAATCTCACAATACTCATCATAATATGTATGTGCATGGTCATGCCCTCTCTATTTGTCAATTGCCCAACTGTAATTTGTTCACCCAACATGTTGTTTATCTTATGGGAGAGACACCTCTAGTGAACTGTGGACCCGGTCCAATTCTCTATACTGAAATACAATCTCTGCAATCTTGTTCTCTGTTTTCTGCAAACAATCATCATCCACACTATACATCTAATCCTTTGTTTGCAAGCGGTGAGATTGACAACCTCAATATTTCGTTGGGGCAAAGTACTTTGGTTGTGTTGTGCAGGTTCCACGTTGGCGCCGGAATCTCTGGTGTTGCGCCGCACTACATCCGCCGCCATCAACCTTCAACGTGCTTCTTGGCTCTCCTTTGGTTCGATAAACCTTGGTTTCATACTGAGGAAAACTTGCCGCTGTACGCATCACACCTTCCTCTTGGGGTTCCCAACGGACGCGTGTTGTACGCGTATCACCCACCGCTTCCACCGTCAAACAAAACCAATTCGCCACACCACCACCGCCACCACCAAACCTCAGCCCCATCCAAGAATAGCTCACACCAACCTCCCCTATAGCCAAACCACCAGATCCACCGCTGCACCAGCCAAACCTGCAAAAGCGCAGCCCATTGTACAACCACTCGCCGGAGCAAAACCAGCAACAACAACCACTGAATCCCCCAACTTTTTCCATTCCCAACCCCAACAACGCAAGCTCATCCTCGCACCAGCCCACCAAACACCAGTTCCAGACCACAAATCCATCCAACCAGCCACATCTATACAACCCAACGCCACCACCACCTCCTAGCCAGCAGCAATATTACCATGCTTATGCTCCATACCAAAACCCTCCCCCATACTAATACCCACCACCACCCAATTTCCAACAGTATCCTCCACAACAAGGGTACTATCACTACCCATGGCAACAACAACCATACACTCCACCCCACATTTACCCTCCACCACCACCTACCCCAAACCCCTACCACTACCCACAACCACCACCGCAAGCGTCCCCAAATCGAACTCCTAGCCAACCTGCGGCAATCCATACCAAAGCAACAACAACCCAGGCACAAGTGAACCTCCAGGACCCATACATACGAACTCCCAGTGTGGAACTGCCACTATTCCGTGGACATAACGCTCAGAATTTGATTGAGGGCATCTCCAGCGGCGCGACGCATTTTAGCGTCCGCGCGCGTCCGTTTGCGTCGGCCCTTTTGGTCGACGACCGCGCGTCCGTTTGCGTCGGGGGGTGGCTCCAGCGGCACGATGCATTTTTTTAGGACGAACCATTTTTTTGAACTGAAACATAATTTACAAAAACTGAAACATAATAAAAAAAAACCTAAAACGCCTACTGGTCGCTGTCGTGGCCGTGCTGCTCCTCGTCGCTGTCCAGCACGATGACCTCCGGTATGTCCCACGGCCAGTTGCCATCCAGGGAGCGTACGCCGGGCGCGATCGCGGTGCTCGAGGTTGACGAAGCGGGCGAGGCGGCGGTGGAGCGCCCAGAGGCTGCGGCGTGGCGGCGGATGGGAGCAGCCATAAGGTGTGGCGGCGGTGGGGGACGCCCAAGGCTGGCGGCGGCGGTGGAGGGAGCGCCAAGGCTGTGGCGGCGGTGGAGGAGGCGCCGCCGAGTCCAGGAGCGCCTCGAAGGGCTTCATCCGCGAGACAGGCCCAACGGCATGACGGCGGTGGCGTAGCGAGACAGCAGCGGTACCACGGGCGCGTCGTACTCGGAGACGAGGAGGCCCGCTTGGCCATCTCGTCGTCGTCATGTTGTCGGGGAACTCGAAGTTCCGGCCCTCCGCCATGGCTGCTGCCATTCGTGGAAGACGAGGCCGACGTAGTCGTCGTGTCGTCCTTCACCTCCCTCGCGGTAGCGGCGCCTTGATGTAGTCGTCATCGTCGTAGATGGCGTAGGCTTCGTCGTCGTCGTCTCGTCCTCGCGGTCGTTGTCCTGCGGCTGCTCACGTCGCGTCGCGCTGCGACGACGGCCGGCGGTGTAGGGCGATAACTGTCGCCCATGAAGCCAGCCCTGCGTCTGCCATCTCCGTGGACAGGTACGTGCGCCATTGCTCGGAGTCGATGGCGTGCGCCGGATCGCGCGGAGGTGCCGCGGAATCGCCTCTGTGTGGATCTCCTTGGTCGCTGGGCTCGCGCTGGAGGGATGGGCACCGGCGGCGCTGAGCGCGGCGCCGCGCGTTGCACGCGGACCGGGCGTCGCACGGCACCCATTTGCCGTGCATGAGCCTCCACCGTGACGGGGAGCGTGATGACCCACAAGTATAGGGATGCAACGTCTGAGGAAGTAAAACCCAATTTATTGATTCGACACAGGGAGACAAAGAACACTTGGAAGCCTTAACAGCGGAGTTGTCAATTCAGTGCACCTGGAAGCAGACTTGCTCGCAAGAGTTTATCGATAATGCGATTTATGGCGGGTAGTGAAATAACGATGGCAGTACGAGACAGCGTAGTGATTTTGGTAAACGGCGAGTTAAAATACGCCAGGCACGGGGACGGATGAACGGGCGTTGCATGGATGAGAGAAACTCATGTAACAATCATAGCAGGGCATTTGCAGATAATAATAAAACGGTGTCCAAGTACAAAGCAATCAATAGGCATGTGTTCCATATATAGTCGTGCGTGCTCGCAATGAGAAACTTGCACAACATCTTTTGTCCTACCAGCCGGTGGCAGCCGGGCCTCAAGGGAAACTACTGGATATTAAGGTACTCCTTTTAATAGAGTCCCGGAGCAAAGCATTAACACTCCGTGAACACATGTGATCCTCACATCGCTACCATTCCCTCCGGTTGTCCCAATTCTTGTCACTTCGGGGCCATTGGTTCCGGACAGCGACATGTGTATACAACTTATAGGTAAGACCATAAACAATGATTATCTTGATGAAACAATAACATGTTCAGATCTGAGATCATGGCACTCGGGCCCTAGTGACAAGCATTAAGCATAACAAGTTGCAACAATATCATCAAAGTACCAATTACGGACACTGGGCACTATGCCCTAACAATCTTATGCTATTACATGACCAATCTCATCCAATCCCTACCATCCCCTTCGGCCTACAGCGGGGGAATTACTCACACATGGATGGGGGAAACATGGCTGGTTGATGTAGAGGCGTTGGCGGTGATGATGGCGATGATCTCCTCCAATTCCCGTCCGGAGTGCCGGAACGGAGACCGGCTCCGCGACGGAGTTTCGCGATGTGGCGGCGTTACGGAGGGTTTAAAGCGACTTCGACTTCTCTCACTGCGTTTTTAGGTGGAGCCGATAAATAGTCCGAAGGAGGCGCGTCGGAGCCGGCCGAGGGGCCACACCATAGGGCCGCGCGGGCCCCCGGAGGCGCGCCGCCCTATGGTGTGGGGCCCTCGGGCCTCCACCTGGTTTGTCCTTCGGCTCCGTCGGTTCTGGGAAAATAGGGCCTTCGCATAAATTCCGAGGATTTTCCCGAAAGTTGGATTTCTGCACAAAAACGAGACACCAGAACAGTTCTGCTGAAAACAGCGTTAGTCCGTGTTAGTTGCATCCAAATCCTCGGGTGCCTGCCAACAATCTCATACCATGAAGGAGTGCCCCTTTTTTATTTTAGTTTTATTATGATGATGACACTCCCCCCAACCTTTGCTTACACAAGCCATGGCTAACGAATCCTTCGGGTGCCGTCCAACAATCACAAACCATGGAGGAGTGTATATTAAGTTAATTAATTCGGGACTAGGAATCCCATTGCCAGCTCTTTTTGCAAAATTATTGGATAAGCGGATGTGCCACTAGTCCATATGAGAGTCCGTCAAAAGTAAATGACAAGGTTGAAAGCTAAACACCACATACTTCCTCATGAGCTATGAAACATAAACACAAATTGAGAAGCATTTTGAAGGTTTTAAAGGTAGCGCATGAGAATTTACTTGGAATGGTTTGAACTGCCATGCATAGGTATTTATGGTGGACACTTTGGAACAACTTGGTTTTCAGGTGTTTGGAAGCACGAGCAGCGTTGCTCAGTACAAGTGAAGGCTAGCAATAGACTAGGGAGCGACAAATCAAGAGAGCATAACTGTCATAATCATGCTTGCGGCAAAATAAATTAACGGAGGCATAAAAGTGATACAAGAACTCTGAAGCAATATAGATCATCGAGGCTTAATTGACTTTTTGTTCAGTCATATGCATGCGTGAGCATGTGCCAAGTCGATATAAATGAATTATTCAGAGGAGGATACCACAATGCCATACCTACTTATGAATAAAACAATGCAAGCAAACATCCATGACATGCTACTCATATTAATAGATTGGAGCTAAACATGAGAGATCATAAACTACTAGACTTTCTCAAATAACATATACCTCACATGAACCAACTAAGCATGCTCACATGGATGAGTATATGTACAAAAATGAAAACAAATAGAGTTCATACCAGCCTCTCACCACAATCCAATTGTCGTAGATCGTCATTATTGCCTTTTCACTTGTGCAGCTTGGATAATATGAAATGAAAACCACGCTCCAGCCACCGAAGACCATTGAACTCATAAAGAACTTTACAAACCAAAGAAGAACAGCAAATATTTTTAGTGTTTTCGAATTAGAAACAAGAACAAGAGGAAACAAGCAAACAAAGCAAAATCTTTTTGGGTTTTCTTGTAGCAAACTAGCAATAGCAAATAAAACGAAACAAATGCAAGAAACCAAAGCAAACAAATAGTGAAGAGAAACAACAGAAATATTTTTGGTCTTTTTGTGTTTTGGAAAAGAAACAAAGCAAAAACAAGAAATAGCAAACTAAAAGAAACACATAACAGCAGGATGACAGAAATCTGCCAAAACCTGACAGCAGTACATAAATCGATTTTTACAAAAATCTTACGTTGCTCAGCTCGAAAAGTGTTCAACTAATGAAAGTTAGATAACAACCTGGGGAACCTGCAAAAAAATTGGCAGCTCAAAATAACGCTCTGGCTGCGCGCACGAATTTTTCTAGTAACAGTCCAGAATCTGTTTTCAGGCAGCACTTCCCCAAATATCATCTTCCTCTCATTAGAAAACCACTCAAGCGAACAAAACAAATATGTACAAGTATCCAGCAATCATAATATGCAAAGAATGAGTGATGCCGGTATACCTCCCCCAAGCTTAGGCTTTTGGCCTAAGTGGAGTTCAATCCCATCGATCCCATGAGGTAATATCTCCGTAGTATGACGAAGATGGATCGTATTCCGGGTATGTGCTAGAAGAAGCACCCGGATACGTGACGGTGTAGTCGTGGGAGGCCTCGGCGTCCTCGGAGTCATGCTGCTGGTGGAAGTCTTGTATCTTCATATGTTCATCCACCTCCTCCTTAGTGCACGACCATGATTGCCTGTCAATACTGAACAAACCTGGTTGGGGAAGAGGGATTTCCTTCTCATCCCCGTCAGCAAACAACATTCTATAGACCATATTATCTAAAGTAGAATCAGCGGTAACAAAATGATGACTCTTCATAGCAGCAATATCGAGTTTCCTAGGGGCCAATGGCACATCATTAGGATCAAGAGGAAGCCTTAGATAAGTTAAAACACGCAGTGCAATAGTTCCTCCAAAAATAGGCCCTTTATTAGACAGGCGGCGAGCAATAAGAGAACCAAGGTGATAAGATGTCCGACCAGTAAGTGCAATATTCAAGAAAGCAAGATGATAACTAGAAATATTGCTAGTGTTCTCCCTACCAAGAATGCTAGTAGCAATGTAATATGCAAAATACTTAATGGAGGGGAGTTGAATGTTCCTTATCTTGCCACGCTGAATGGTGCGACAATCATCATCGGTAATCCCTCGATAGAGCTCCAACAAGTCCCGGGGGTTGTCATCAATCCTACTTGCTGTACCTACAGGGGCAATATCCAATGCACGACAAAAATCTTCCAATCCCATAGTAACAGGATCACCATAGATCTTGAATGCAACTGTCGGCTCATATTGCTTGTTGTGGAACTTGAAGCTCTCGACGAAGATTTTGGTGAGCATGTAGTATTGCTCCCTTTCATCTCCCACATAGGTGGTTAAGCCCGCCCTGTTGACAAGGGTGAAGAAATCCTCCAATATCCCTGCATTCCTGAGAAAATCATAGCATGGAAAAGACGAAGCATTAGGAGCCCCGTTGTCCTCTTCGGGCGCGAAGCTAGGCGCGATGATATCCTCGTTGTACGATCGCCTAAGCCGGGTGGCGGCCCTAGAAGGCCTCCCGGTGCTGGTTGTTCCTTTCTTGAACAACTCTCCAAAGTTGAACTTCTTCATCTCTTCTCTGAAATTTTCAACAAGTAATATAAAATTTGATTTGGTGACATATAATCAAGGGGAACTACTATAGGAACTTGCTAGAGTACTAATCATGCATCAAAACTAGTTTATACAACTTAGAACAAGCATGCAAGCTCACTAAACATGTTACCTACAGCAGCAAAATATTCAAGATATACTCAACCAAACAAAATTCTATTTGGATAATCGGAGGAGTCACATCGGAGAGCAAATGTGCCAAATTTCAGACAGAAATCTGGGCTGAGCAAAGAGATCGAAAAATCCACAGGCTCTTGAGCAAAACGCGAGTGAGAGAAACCTGGTGCGAGTTTTTTGGGAGAGAGAAGATGCTGGGAGAAAGAGATGAGATAGTGGGGCAAGGAGGGGCCCACACACAGGGGCGCGCCTCCGGCCGCGCCGGCTTTGTGGTGTGGCACCTTGTGGTGCCCCACAGGTCATCCTCTGGTGCTCCCAGGTGCCTCGTCGAAAAATAGGACCAACGGTATAATTTTTGTGAATTTTTAAAAACTTTGAAAAATGCACATTTCTGGGGTTATTATTACTGGCCAGGAAATTTTTTGAAATCTCCAATTAACTAAGGAACTTTGCAAATTAAAAATGCTACAGCAACTAGAGCAAGTGGAGGAAGAAAGAGATGTTGTTTACCTCCTCTATGCATATAAAAAGTATTTGTTAACAAGGTTGATCAAGTCTTGCCACCAAATAAATTTTACATAGCATAAGAAGAAATAAACCTCAAATCAATCATGTTACCTTGAATTGTATTGATATGGATCCAATCACGAGAGTTTGATATTCTTCTTTAGGCTCATATATAGGACAATCAATAGTTCCCACTTTGATAGTTCTCACATTAGAAATAGTATTGACTCCACACGCTTTCTCAATCCTCTTGGGAAAATAAACGGTATGCTCCCTATCATCAACATTGAAAGTAACCTTTCCTTTATTGCAATCAATAACAGCCCCTGCGGTGTTAAGAAAAGGTCTCCCAAGAATAATAGACATATTATCATCTTCGGGCATTTCCAACACAACAAAATCAGTTAATATCAAGCAGTAGTAACTTGAACGGGAACATCCTCACATATACCAACGGGAATAGCAGTAGATTTATCAGCCATTTGCAAAGATATATCAGTAGGTATCAACTTATCTAAGTAAAGTCTCTTATAAAGAGAAAAAGGCATAACACTAACACCGGCTCCCAAGTCACATAGAGCAGTTTTAACATAATTATTCTTAATAGAACAAGGAATAGTAGGTATACCTGGGTCGCCCAACTTCTTTGGAACTTTGCCATTGAAAGAGTAATTAGCAAGCATAGTGGAAATTTCCTCATTAGGAATTTTCCTTTTGTTAGTAATAATATATTTCATATACTTTGAATAAGGAGGCAATTTAATAGCATCAGTCAAAGGGATTTGCAAGAATAAAGGTTTCATCCAATCACAAAATTTATTATAGTGTTCTTCTTCCTTTGATTTTAGTTTCTTAGCAGGAAAAGGCATTTGCTTTTGAACCCAAGGTTCTCTTTCATTACCATGTTTCTCGGCAATAAAATCTTCTTTAGTGTACTTTTTATTTTTAGCATGCTTTTCAGGTTCTTCTTCAACCTCTTCTTTATCGAAGCATCCTTCTTATCATTATCTTTATCATGTTCATTACCACTTTCAGTTTCATCAGAAATAGAAATACTATTAGGATCATTAGCAGGTTCAGAGGATTCTACAATATTTTTATGTTTCTTCTTCTTTTTCTTCTTAGAAGGAGCACTAGGTTCAATGCGTTGGGAATCTTGTTCAATTCTTTTGGGATGCCCTTCAGGATATAGAGGATCCTGGTAGAGACACCACCTCTAGTTGTTACTTCATAAGCATGTTTCTCTTTAGAATTATTCCCTAACAAGTCATTTTGCACTTTAGTGAGTTGATCAATTTGAGTTTGAACCATATGAAAATGTTTAACAAGCATCTTAACATCATTGGAGGTTCTTTCTACAATATCATGCAATTCACTAATAGCTCGAGAATTTTCCATTAAATGATTCTCTACTCATATTAAAATTTTCTTGCTTAACAATATAATTATCAAACTCATCTAAGCATTGTGCGGGAGGCTTCGAATACGGAATATCCTCCCTAGTAAAGCGTTGAAGGGATTACCTCAATCATGGATGAAGGGGAATTATCTCACATATATATTGCGCCAAAACCCAGGCGGGCAGCGACAGACAACACGATGGCCGGGAACAACCTAGGGCTGCGGCTGGGTGAGGTCCCTCGAGCGATGGCCCGCAAAGCCTTCAGCACCACGTCCGTGCTGGGGCGTGCCACCTGACCTGGTCGGGAAGGTGATGGAGATGCCTCGCTTAGTTTCTGCATGGCATACACGTAAACATTAAATACGAGCCTCGATCGGCTCTCGGGTTATCCTGTGAATCGGCTCGGGAGCCGATCCACCCATGATTCGTACGAGGTGCACGAATATATGGTGGTCCTGCTTGATCAAGATAAAGCTAATGAGATCTACGACGATTTAGGGTTTTCACCGCATAATCGGATCATCCTCGGGATTGGGCCTCGCGGCCACGCACGGTGATCATAAGCCGATCCTAGACAAGGCCTAAAAACCAACACGAGGTTGATCCCAGGAACATCCTGTCTAGGACTAGCGAATGACACTACGTGCGCTGGATCCTCCAGCCCTTTGTAAGGCCTAACTATTGCAGATATTAAACTAATCCTTGATGAACAAGGAGCAACCGTAACGGATCAGATCTACTAAATAATGATCAAGCGGGGTGCCGCCCCTACACCTAAGATAGGTGTAGGGCGGCTAGATATGCAAGGGTTGCACTATGATAGCATGTTACGCGAAGCTATGCCCTAACACATCTATGATAACTACGTTGCTCGCCATCAAAGGCTTCAGTACGAGCAACGCATGAACAACGTGGAGCTTGTGCTGCCTAGATCGCAAGATGCGATCTAGGCAGCATGTTACTACCGGTAGAAACCCTCGAGACGAAGGAGTTGGCGATGCGCCGAGATTGATTTGGTTGGTTGAATGTTGGTTGTTGTTTATTCCATAAACCCTAGATACATATTTATAGTCCAGGGGACTTTCTATCGTGGGAATAATCCCCACCGTGCACGATACAAACTCTAACTTTTAATCTAAGATCCAATCTACTATAATTAAAGATACACGGGCAATCTAGCCCAAACTCTTCGTGTAAGGCCGCTTCAGAGATCTTCCACGTGTCATCTTCCAAGCCCATCTCCCTTACGGCCCACCTCCTGATTTGGCCAAAATCTGGTGATAACACATGCCCCCCTGGTTTTGGCAATGATAATTTCAAAACCACTCTGTTTTTCCTTCAAAGGGTCATGTCGTGGCAGAGCAGACTGTCACGGTATTCTTCATCATGATGCCCTGTCTTTCAGCTTCTCTGCAAAATTCGATAGCTTTGGCATCACTTCCTCGGAAACTGCAATGGCATTAAATTTCCACCAGGCTTCTCATTATTTAATCTTGGAGTTGATTAGCCCTCTTCATCCCCTTCCTCTGTTCCAGCCATCGGCACCAAAAAACCCTCTTCTCTGTCGCGATGCCCTCCTCTTCTCTGTCTCCTCCAGCCTCTCCCCTCAGTCCTTCTCTTCGAGCGAGCCGGAGTGGAACTCCGACCACGCGCCAGTGGGCGACCTGCCTCTGACCGATGGGGAAGAGGACCTCAAGTTCCTCATCGATGGGGAGCTGATAAGCGAAAGTGAAGACGACCTCCATCCTTGGGCGAAACCCACCTCCCCCGACGGGAAGGGGGAAGAAGTAGAGGAAGAGGAAGGAAAAAAGGAGGGCGGCCCCCTTCCCCCGTTAAGCTTCTGCCGGCCAAGCGATTCCGCGCTTGGGCGGACAGTGAGGACGATGATGATGACGAGGAGGAAGAGGAGGAGGATGAATCCTCCTCCTCCATCGGGTATCCGCGACCAAGCGCTTCCGCTCTGGGCGGACGGTGAGATGATGATGATGACGAGGAAAACGAAGCTCCGGCCAAAGGCTGGGGTAACGGCGACGAGGAGCTTCTGGGAGCGGCGCAGCGACATCGGCGACGGTGATGATGAGGACGGCGACTAGTAGAGTAGGACTAGTAGTAGCAGTGCACTAGGCACTAGATCCTTCTTTTGAGAGCCATCGGCTCTTTCTTGTAAAGCCGCTCCTTTGAATTAATGAAAATTGTTCTTTCAATTAATCCAATTTCATTCCTTCCGCCTGTCATGCCAAGACCGATAGCAACGTATCAGTTCCTTTTCTTTGGACTTGAAGCCGGACTCACATGTGATTAGCTCGTGGTCTAGCACTTCTCAAATTCGGCTGCGATTTGATATTCGACCATAACTTTTCGCAATCCCTTAGCCGATGACTACTCATCGGCTATTTTGAGAATCGAGTCCCTTTCCTTTTCTTGTAGCGACAGGACGGTCCAAAACATAAAGCCGCGGCCTCCTTTTCGATTCCTCTCCGTAGCTTTAGCAGTTTTCTTTTGCAACACTGTTTTGAAGATCACGATGGAGTCGGTCGATGCGACTCAATCGGCTCCCAAAACAGAACAATCTACAAGTTAGCTGCGAGCATTAATCAAGGCGAGAATCGTGGATGCACGGATCGTTGATGTTTGAGCACATAGCCGTAGGTCTTGGTCTTGTGTAAGCTGTACTAGAGTCGATGGCTGCGCATCACTTCAAAAGTCGTGCCTCGCATCGGCTGTAAAAATTTTTCTTGGCCGATTTTTCCTAATCGGCTCCAGTTTACGCACATGTTTATGCCGCACATGTTCATGTCGACTATATGCCCCAGGCGAATGCGGGTGTTGCGGATATCGGCTTTGTGGTGTAGGCAAGGCACATGCGCACGTCGGCTCCGCGAGGATTCGTGCTGACTTTCATCCGCCGACGTGGCTGCTGCCCAGATAGATGATGTTGAACACAAGCAGAACATGTGGTGAAGATAATTTTGGCCGATTGCTGGAATCGGCTTCCTCATCGATTGAAGCGCTGACTAAAGGTTCTGTAATGCCCCTTCATAATTTTTTGGGGCCGATCACAAGGATCAGCCTCGCCACATTTGCTCGTCGCTTTGCTTCAGCTACATGGTCAGGCCAGTGGATAAAACCAGCTTAACCCTTCCCTTCGTCACGTCGATGCGCTCGCAGTCGTCCAAATTGATACCTGAGAGGGGTTCTTGGCACTGCTTCCCGTGCGTTCATGCCAGCCGTTGAAATTTCGGCTGAGTCATCGGCCTGGACGACCTCTATCTCATCTCCATCCCAGTATGTATGCATTGGTGCATCGTGGAGGGAATACAGCAGTTGGCGTGGATCTCTTCCTAGCAGAACAGCATAAGTGCTCGTGCTATCGACGATGAAGAACGTTGTAGGGATAGTTTTCCTTCCTACGGTCAGATCACGTTCAGAACACCTTGTCGTCGGGCCGCTTGCCGTTGAAATCGGCTCAATGTCACGTTGGTCTTGATTAGATCTGAGCTAGAGCGTCCCAGCCGTCGTAGCATAAGTACGGCATGATGTTTTGCCGCTCACGGTGTCCACCTGACATCTTATTCACAGACCTCCATCGATATAACCTGTAAGTACAGGGCCTTCAGATGTGCAGCAGCTTCTTTCGTGTGTCTTCTCAAAGATAACGGCCGTGGGCATAGTCAAGTTGTGCCACGGTGCCTCGTCTAATCACTGGAGCACGAACTCGAAGGGAGGATGAACACCATGTTTGTGCCGGCCGATGTTTCATCATCGGCTTTCTCGCTTGGGGCGCCACTCCATTTTCCGTGGACGACCTTCTTCGTCCAGGGTTCGCTGAACTCGCCGCCAGATCAGGTCGTGCCTTCCTTAGCGTATGCAAGTATAACCTTCGGCTTCCTCGGACCGCGCAATCAGCTGAACACTGCGCTTTGTAGCCGGCTGAGTCCATCGAGGCACCACCTTGGTGGTGGTACTGTCTTCTTCTTCTTGTCCCTCGTCTTCGGAATCCTCGAGATCTGCCGAGGGGACTCAGCGCGTTTGCTTTGTGGTGGGAGAGGCCCTGGCGCACGAACACAGACACGTTGGCTGCCTCCTTCTTCTTCTGCATTCTGCAATTGCCGATTGTGGGCAATCGGCTCATTCTTGAATCCCAGCAGTGTGACGAAGGGGCAGTCCCAGTGCCTGTCGTTGTCGTCTTGCTCCCTTGATTTTTTCTTTGGCACGGCGCTCGTGCTCCTCCTCATCGCGATCATGCCGACGATATCTTCTGGCTCTAGCCAGACGATCTCTTTCATCATCATCGCTGGATCGTCGGCGTTGGTCACATTGACTCACATATTTGTTGAGGAGGTGATCGAGAGAGGGTCGCTGATATCTCATGTTCTTCACTTCTCCCTCTGCGACGTAGCGCTTGCCATCATGACGGAGCCGATCGCGTGGAGCGGCCTCCTCTGTGTCCTTGCTACGAGAGCAACTGCCCTCGTCTCCATCTTTGCAGAGTGGTGCCCGGGTCCTACCATGTTGATGTTTGAACGAGATCCTGGCTGGCAACCTTCGGGGTAGTGCATTCCACCATGTTAACGGCGGGGAAGGGTGGGTGTCGACCTTCATGGCGTACTGGTTGAAAATCAGACGCCTTTTTCTCTCGCCTTGGATGTGCTGACGCCATACCCTGCAGTCGTTGGTGGCATGGGAGAGCGAGTTATGCCATTTGCGGTATGGCTTCCGTTCAGCTCTTGCCGTGGGGAATTTGAGACCTTCGGGAATCGTCAACTGCTTCTCCTTGAGCAGGGTCGAAGATTTGCTCAGTTTTGGTCACGTCAAAATCAAACCCCCGGGGCGGGCCTGGTGGCTTTACCCATTTGCGGGACACGGGGTTCCTCCCCGAGTCCATTCAGCCACTGCTACCTCTTGATCTCCGCGAAACTTTGTCTTCCTCTGCATCGACCGGGACTACGCACGCTTGAATTTGTCTGGTGGTCCAGGTGGCGCTGTTCATATGCAGACGGTTTACGAACCATGTGCGCCCGGTGAGGGATAGTACGCAGGAGGCCATGTCCTTGAGCGGTGTTGCGAGGCCCGCTACTGCCAATCGTCTGCTTCCTTTTCAGTTATACGAACCGAATAACATCGGTTCCTAAGATTCTGAAGCGCTGGATGTATTCATGCAGTTTCTCCACGCTTCTGACGTAGTTGTGCTAGATCGGCAATGCGGGACTCGGAAGCCTCAATGATGTTGCATGGAACTGTTCTTTAGCTGCTTCCAAATCCGGATGGAGTGCGGTGGCAACGAGGTGTACCACCGGCCGATCCGTGAGGGTGTGAGAAGAGCCTCACGCGTGCTGATCGACACCGAGGCCGGTCCTAGTTGTGCCAAATATCGGCCTACGTGCTCGATGGAGCTGGAACCATCGATCCACTCAATTTGGAGAAATCGGGGAGCCGATATTTAGGTGGTAGCGGGATCATCTCGTAGTCGTCGGAGTACGGCTTGGAGATAGCCGATTGCCCTCCTTCGGCACCATGCCGAACTGATCTCTCCGATATCGTGCGATCTGATCAGCTGTCTTGGCTGCGGGAGTTGAACTACGAAGATTCGCGGGGTGGCGTACTTAGCCAGCCATGTTTGCTTTTCCAGCTCCGAGCCAACTGGGGAGCTGAGCTCGGAGGTTCGTCGGGGTGGCGTACTTAGTTAGCCGTGCTTCTCAAGATCTGTTCGCGACGTCCCTCCTGTTTTCCCAGAAGTCCCCGATGTTGTGGCCTGGTTTGTGAGCGCCCAGTTACCCAATCCGGCACATACGTGCACGTGTACCGTGAGGGATCTCCTTAGGCGCCTCGGCAGCAGTAGTCACTAGGGTCACCACCGATCTTGTAAGCGACGAATGCCGGTGAAGCCGGCACTGCAGTCTTTATAGCATAAGCGGCAGCGGTGGGACGGGACTGGGTGGCAACTCTCCTTGATGCGTCCCGAAGCTGGTCCTGACGGCGAGTCTTGATGATCTCCTGGATCACGCGAAGAGCGACACGCTCCAACGTGTTGACCAGGTTCTCAGAGTGGCGGTGTAGCAGTGAGCCACCAAGTAGTTGATCTCCTGCCGCCGGGGACCTGGTGCGTTCTTAGATGGGGCGAGAGGTCTATCCCATCTAGTGCACCATTGGGCGAGAACCCCTTCCACCTGATGCCATGTGAACGGGTTGTGGAAAGAGCCGATGAGGTCGGCCGAGGATGACTTTGATCTCGTCATACTTCTTCTTGAGCTCGTCGGTCGGATCCTCGTCGTGGTGACTGGCGTGCCGTCCGCCATCTCGGATGTGAAGGCGATGTGGTTGATGTAGAAGCTAGTCCCACCGGGTGGTACCGAGAATGTGTTCTTTGTCAAAACCCACGGCGGGCAGCGGCGGGCAGCCACGGTAGGCGGGAACAACCTAGGGCTGCGGCTGGCCGAGGTCCCTCGACGGCGACCCGCAAAGCCTTCGGTACACACGTCCGTCTTGATGCAAGGCGTGCCACCTGACCTCTGGTCGGGAAGGTGATGGAGATGCCTCGCTTAGTTTCTGCATGGCATACACGTAAACATTAAATACGAGCCTCGATCGGCTCTGGGTTATCCTGTGAATCGGCTGAGGGAGCCATCCACCCATGATTCGTACGAGGTGCACGAATATATGGTGGTCCTGCTTGATCAAGATAAAGCTAATGAGATCTCCGACGATTTAGGGTTTTCACCGCATAATCGGATCATCCTACTCGGGATTGGGCCTCGCGGCCACGCACGGTGATCATAAGCCGATAGACAAGGCCTAAAAACCAACACGAGGTTGATCCCCGGAACATCCTGTCTAGGACTAGCGAATGACACCCTACGTGCCGCTGGATCCTCCGACCCTTTGTAAGGCCTAACTATTGCGGATATTAAACTAATCCTTGATGAACAAGGAGCAACCGTAACGGATCAGATCTACTAAATAATGATCAAGCGGGGTGCCCCCCTACACCCTGAGATAGGTGTAAGGGCGGCTAGATATGCAAGGGTTGCACTACGATAGCATGTTACGCGAAGAACTATGCTAACCCTAACACATCTATGATAACTACGTTGCTCGCCATCAAAAGGCTTCAGTACGAGCAACGCATGAACAACGTGGAGCTTGTGTTGCCTAGATGCAAGATGCGATCTAGGCAGCATGTTGCTTACCGGTAGAAACCCTCGAGACGAAGGAGTTGGCGATGCCGAGATTGATTTGGTTGGTTGAACGTTGGTTGTTGTTTATTCCATAAACCCTAGATACATATTTATAGTCCAGGGGACTTTCTATCGTGGGAATAATCCCCACCGTGCACGATACAAACTCTAACTTTTAATCTAAGATCCAATCTACTATAATTAAAGATACACGGGCAATCTAGCCCAAACTCTTCGTGTAAGGCCGCTTCATAGATCTTCCACGTGTCATCTTCCAAGCCCATCTCCCTTACGGCCCACCTCCTGATTTGGCCAAAATCTGGTGATAACAATATCTTCTATGGGAGGAAGATTCTTCACATCTTCAGATTTAATACCTTTCTCCTTGAGAGACTTGGCTTCCCTCATATCTTCATCATTTAATTTAATCAAACCCCTCTTCTTCAATATTGGCGTTGGAGTTGGTTCGGGCGTAGTCCAATCATCATGATTCCGGCCTATTTTAGCCAATAATTCTTCAGCGTCGTGCGAGTTCTTTTCTGAAAACACAACCAGCACAACTATCCGGGTATGCCCTAGACTCAATGGTTAGTCCACTATAAAATATATCAAGTAAATCATGCTTTTCCAAATCATGGTCAGGCCGAGCTCTAATAAGAGAGCAAAATCTCGCCCAAGCCTCGGGCAATTTCTCTCCATCTCCCTGGTCAAAATTATAAATTCTCTGCAAAGCAATATGTTGAGCACTAGCAGGAAAGTATTTACGGAAGAAAACATCAAGCAATTCTTTTGGACTTTTAATAGAATTAGGTGGCAAACTATTATACCAAGTTTTAGCGTCATCCTTTAATGAGAATGGAAAGATTTTAGCAACAAAGTAAGTACGCATCTTGACATCATCAGAAAACAAGCTACTTAGAGTAGATAACTCAGTCATGTGTTCAACAGCACTTTCTTTTTCAGTACCACAAAAGGGTGTTTTCTCAACAATAGCTATATGAGATAGATCAAAGAAAAATCATAATCTTTATCCTTAATGTTTATGGGAGATGTGGCAAACTTAGGATCGGGAGACAGTTTATATCGCGGCATGTTCTGCAAGTAACTTTTTAATTTTTCTTGCATCGGTAGTAGCATTGCATTTTTCAATAAAATCATCATTAAGCTCCACATAATCTTCATTAGGATCATCACTAAAATAATCAAGTTCGGGTGAATTAACAGGTGTAGTAGCATTAGGAGTTTCGGTATTTTCAATTTGTCTAGACCTAGCAATTGTAGCATCTAGAAAGGATCCCAAAGAACCACTATCATCAAGCACAGCAGAAATATTATCAATATTATGAGTTTTCAGATTCGAGTACCCCATGTGAAGCATGCGGCGGTGAAACAAGTTTATCAATCACAGATGGTGAATCAAGTGTAGCGGAGGTATTCAGAATTGTACCTTTTCTTGTAGTGGATGGTAATATGGCGATCTTAGTATCGCGAGGTTTACCCATGATGGAGAATTTGCAGCGAACAATATTAATCCAAGTGAACTTCCAAATAAAGCTATGCTCCCCGGCAACGGCGCCGGAAAATAGTCTTGATGACCCACAAGTATAGGGGATCGCAACAGTCTTCGAGGAAGTAAAACCCAATTTATTGATTCGACACAAGGGAGACAAAGAACACTTGGAAGCCTTAACAGCGGAGTTGTCAATTCAGCTGCACCTGAAGCAGAACTTGCTCGCAAGAGTTTATCGATAATGCGATTTATAAGCGATGCGATAGTGAAATAACGATGAGTACAGAGACAGCGGTAGTGATTTTAGTAAACAGCAGGATTAAAATACTGTAGGCACGGGGACGGATGAGCAGGCGTTGCATGGATGAGAGAAACTCATGTAACAATCATAGCAGGGGCATTTGCAGATAATAATAAAACGGTGTCCAAGTACAAAGCAATCAATAGGCATGTGTTCCATATATAGTCGTGCGTGCTCGCAATGAGAAACTTGCACAACATCTTTTGTCCTACCAGCCGGGCCGGGCCTGGGAAACTCTGGATATTAAGGTACTCCTTTTAATAGAGTACCGGAGCAAAGCATTAACACTCAGTGAACACATGTGATCCTCACATCGCTACCATTCCCTCCGGTTGTCCCAATTCTTGTCACTTCGGGGCCATTGGTTCCGACAGCGACATGTGTATACAACTTATAGGTAAGACCATAAACAATGATTATCTTGATGAAACAATAACATGTTCAGATCTGAGATCATGGCACTCGGGCCCTAGTGACAAGCATTAAGCATAACAAGTTGCAACAATATCATCAAAGTACCAATTACGGACACTAGGCACTATGCCCTAACAATCTTATGCTATTACATGACCAATCTCATCCAATCCCTACCATCCCCTTCGGCCTACAGCGGGGAATTACTCACACATGGATGGGGGAAACATGGCTGGTTGATGTAGAGGCGTTGGCGGTGATGATGGCGATGATCTCCTCCAATTCCCCGTCCCGGCGGAGTGCCAGAACGGAGACTTCTGGCTCCCGCGACGGAGTTTCGATGTGGCGGCGTTCTGGAGGGTTTTGGCGACTTCGACTTCTCTCCCTGCGTTTTTAGGTCGAGGCCGATATATAGTCCGAAGGAGGGCGTCGGAGGCCGGCCGGGGGCCACACCATGGGGCCACGCGGGCCCCCACGGGCCGCGCCGCCCTATGGTGTGGGGCCCTCGGGCCTCCACTGGTTTGTCCTTGGCTCCGTCGATTCTGGGAAAATAGGCCTTTGCATAAATTCCAAGGATTTTCGAAAGTTGGATTTCTGCACAAAACGAGACACCAGAGAGTTCTGCTGAAAACAGCGTTAGTACGTGTTAGTTGCATCAAAATACACAAATTAGAGGCAAAACAATAGCAAAAGTGTTCGGGAAAGTAGATACGTTTTGGACGTATCAGCGGCACCTTGCTGCCGCTGCCGGAGGCCTCGAAGTCGTTCTTCTTCCCCATGGCGCAGCGGCGGTTGTGGTGCGAGTGGAGCTGTGGGCGAAGGAGCAACGCGGCCGCTGGACTTTTAAGGGTGGCCGCGCACGGGATACGATGCCATTGAAGCGGCGCGAAGCCTAGCCGCCGCCGCCAGTGCACGCGCAGAACAGGAAGCGGCGGCATTCGGGAGACGACGACGCGGAGCGCCGTGGAAGCGATGCCCTTGCATGCGCTGGGGCCCTGCCCGTGATTGCCGGCGGAGAACCAGACATTCGACCAACGGCGGCCCCGTTTGCGTGCGCGCCGGATGATGTCATGCGAGAGCATTTTTCCTTGATTGGTATACCCAACGAGTCGAAAGTGAAATGGGCAAATGCACACATTCGAGGAAAAGCAAAAAAAACTTGGCTTGCAGGCACTAGCCTGAACTTGTACCTCCTCAACTGGCAACAGTTTTGTCAGCTGCTCTGTGAGAGATTTCCAGCACCTGGTGAACATGAATCTATGGAACAGTTTCAACATCTGCGGCAAATATGCACTGTCAACCAATACATTGATATCTTTGAGGAGTACATGATAAGCATGCAGAGAGACCATCCATACCTCACTGATAATTTTTTCCTGTTGAGATTCATTAGTGGCTTGAAGGAGACAATCAAACATGTGGTGAAAAGCCATAACCCCTCTACACTGAAATCAGCATATTAGCATGCAAGACTACATGAATTGGCTTACCTGGCAACCAACAGGAGACCTGTTGATGCGTGTAGTTGACACGTCCGTTGGGAACCCCAAGAGGAAGGTGTGATGCGCACAGTAGCAAGTTTCCCTCAGTAAGAAACCAAGGTTTAATCGAACAGTAGGAGTCAAGAAGCACGTTGAAGGTTGATGGCGGAGGAGTGTAGTGCGGCGCAACACCGGATTCCGGCGCCAACGTGGAACCTGCACAACACAATCACAGAACTTTGCCCCAACGTAACGGCGAGGTTGTCAATCTCACCGGCTTGCTGTAAACAAAGGATTAGATGTATAGTGTGGATAATGATGTTTGTTTGCGAAGAACAGTAAAGAACAATTGCGATAGATTGTATTTCGGATGTAAAGAATAGACCGGGTCCACAGTTCACTAGCGGTGTCTCTCCCATAAGATAAATAGCATGTTGGGTGAGCGAATTACAGTTGGGCAATTGATAAATAAAGAAGGCATAACAATGCACATACATATATCATGATGAGTACTATGAGATTTAATCAGGGCATTACGACAAAGTACATAGACCGCCATCCAGCATGCATCTATGCCTAAAAAGTCCACTTTCAGGTTATCATCCGAACCCCTTCCGGTATTAAGTTGCAAACAAGAGACAATTGCATTAAGTATGGTGCGTAATGTAATCAACACAAATATCCTTAGACAAAGCATCGATGTTTTATCCCTAGTGGCAACGCACATCCACAACCTTAGAACTTTCTGTCACTGTCCCAGATTTAATGGAGGCATGAACCCACTATCGAGCATAAATACTCCCTCTTGGAGTCACAAGTATCAA
Source organism: Lolium multiflorum (assembly GCA_030979885.1). Classification (NCBI taxonomy): domain Eukaryota; kingdom Viridiplantae; phylum Streptophyta; class Magnoliopsida; order Poales; family Poaceae; genus Lolium; species Lolium multiflorum. The sequence goes on along the minus strand of CM061750.1, from coordinate 71,366,428 downwards.
CTTGGCCAGCCTCTACTAGCAACGGAGAGCATGCAAGAACATAAACAACTCATATATGATAGATTGATAATCAACTTGACATAGTATTCAATATCCATCGGATCCCAACAAACACAACATGTAGGATTACAAAGAAACGATCTTGATCATGATAGGCAGCTCACAAGATCGAGCATGATAGCACAATTAGGAGAAGACGACCATCTAGCTACTGCTATGGACCCATGGTCGGGGGTGAACTACTCACACATCAATCCGGAGGCGATCATGGCGATGAAGAGTCCCCCGGGAGATGATTCCCCTCTTCGGCGGGGGCCGAGGCGATCTCCTGAATCCCCGAGATGGGATTGGCGGCGGCGTCTCTGGAAGGTTTTCCGTATCGTGGCTCTCGATGCTGGGGTTTCGCGATGAAGACTTTAAGTAGGCGGAAGGGCAGGTCAGGGGACCACACGAGGGCCCCACACAACAGGCCGGCGCGGCCAAGGCCTAGGCCGCGCCGCCTTAGTGTGTGGCCGCCTCGTGGCCCCACTTCTTATCCTCTTCGGTCTTACGGAAGCTTCGTGTGAAAATAGGACCACAGGCGTTGATTTCGTCCAATTAGAATATTTCCTTACTAGGATTTCTGAAACCAAAAGCAGAACAGACAATGGCTCTTCGGCATCTCGTCAATAGGTTAGTGCCGGAAAATGCATAATAACGACATATAATGTATATAAAACATGTGAGTATCATCATAAAAGTATCATGGAACATAAGAAATTATAGATACGTTTGGGACGTATCAAGCATCCCCAAGCTTAGTTCCTACTCGCCCTCGAGTAGGTAAACGATAACAAAGATAATTTCTGAAGTGACATGCTATCATAATCTTGATCAATACTATTGTAAAGCACATGAGATGAATGCAGCGATTCGAAGCAATGATGAAGATAATGAGTAAACAAATGAATCGTATAGCAAAGACTTTTCATGAATAATACTTTCAAGACAAGCATCAATAAGACTTGCATAACAGTTAACTCATAAGCAATAAATTCTTAGTAGAAAGCTTTGAAACAACACAAAGGAAGATATATGTTTCAGCGGTTGCTTTCAACTTCAACATGTATATCTCATGGATAATTGTCAACACAAAGTAATATAACAAGTGCAATAGGTAAACATGTAAGAATCAATGCACACGGTTTACACAAGTGTTTGCTTCTAAGATAGAAAGAATAGGTAAACTGACTCAACAATAAAGTAGAAGATAGGCCCTTCGCAGAGGGAAGCATGGATTACTATTTTTGTGCTAGAGCTTTTATTTTGAAAACAAGAAACAATTTTGTCAACGGTAGTAATAAAGCATATGAGTTATGTATAAGATATCTTATAAGTTGCAAGCCTCATGCATAGTATACTAATAGTGCCCGCACCTTGTCCTAATTAGCTTGGATTAACACGGATTATCATTGCATAACATATGTTTCAACCAAGTGTCACAAAGGGGTACCTCTATGCCGCTGTACAAGGGTCTAAGGAGAATTGGATTTCTCGCTTTTGATCATTCTCAACTTAGACACCCATACCGGGACAACATAGACAATAGATAATGGACTCCTCTTTTAATGCTTAAGCATTCAACAACAGTAATATTCTCATAAGAGATTGAGGTTTATGTCCAAACTGAAACTTCCACCATGAATCATGGCTTTAGTTAGCGGCCCAATGTTCTTCTCTAACAGTATGCATACTCAAACCATTTGATTGTGAAAATCTCCCTTACTTCAGACAAGACGAACATGCATAGCAACTCACATGATATTCAACAAAGGTAAAAGTTGATGGCGTTCCCAGAAAACATGGTTACCGCTCAACAAGCAACTTACTAAGAAATAAGACACATAAGTACATATTCTTCACCACGATAGTTTTTAAGCTATTTTGTCCCATGAGCTATGTATTGTAAAGGCAAAGAATAGAAATTTTAAAGGTAGCACTCAAGTAATGTACTTTGGAATGGCGGAGAAATACCATGTGGTAGGTAGGTATGGTGGACACAAATGGCATGGTTATTGGCTCAAGAATTTGGATGCAAGAATCCCTCTCAATACAAGGCTAGGCTAGCAAGGTTGTTTGAAGCAAACTCAAGTATGAAATGGTGCAGCAAGACTCACATATAAACATATTGTAAGCATTATAAGACTTTACATCGTCTCCTTGTTGTTCAAACACCTCAACCAGAAAATATCTAGACTTAGAGAGAAAATCATGCAAACCAAATTTTAACATGCTCTATGTAGTTATTCATTAATGGGTACAAGGTACATGATGCAAGAGCTTAAACAAGATCTATATGAGCACAACAATTGTCAAGTATCACATTATTCAAGACATTATACCATTTACCACATGCGGCATTTTCCGTTTCCAACCATATATCAATGAATGAGGTAGTTCAACTTTCGCAATGAACATTAAAGATAAAGCTAAGAACACATGTGTTCATACGAAACAGCGGAGCGTAATATCTCCAATATAAAGAATGCTAGGATCCGATTTTATTCTAACAAAACAAAAACAAAAACAAACAGACGCTCCAAGTAAAGCACATAAGATGTGAGGAATAAAAATATAGTTTCACTAGAGGAACCTGATAATGTTGTCGATGAAGAGGGGATGCCTTGGGCATCCCAAGCTTAGATGCTTGAGTCTTCTTGAAATATGCAGGAATGAACCACGGGGGCATCCCCAAGCTTAGATTTTTCACTCTTCTTGATCATATTGTATCATCCTCCTCTCTTGACCCTTGAAAACTTCCTCCACACCAAACTCGAAACAAACTCATTAGAGGGTCAGTGCATAATTCATATATTCAGAGGTGACATAATCATTATTAATACTTCTGAACATTGCACAAAGCTACTGAAAGTTAATGGAACAAAGAAATCCATCAAACATAGCAAAACAGGCAATGCGAAATAAAAGGCAGAATCTGTCAAAACAGAACAGTCCGTAAAGACGAATTTTGAAATGGCACCAGACTTGCTCAGATGAAAATGCCCAAATTGAATGAAAGTTGCGTACATATCTGAGGATCACGCACGTAAATTGGCAGATTTTTCTGAGTTACCTACAGAAAATTCTGCCCAGATTCGTGACAGCAAGAAATCTGTTCCTGCGCAGTAATCCAAATCTAGTATTGGCTTTACTATCAAAGACTTTACTTGAGACAACAATGTAATAAAATAAAGATAAGGAGAGGTTGCTACAGTAGTAACAACTTCCAAGACTCAAATATAAAACAAAGTACTGTAGTAAAATCATGAGTTGTCTCCCATAAGCGCTTTTCTTTAACGCCTTTCAGCTAGGCGCAGAAAGTGTGTATCAAGTAACATCAAGAGATGAAGCATCGACATCATTACCAGGGGTGTTGGGAGTTGCCTCAACAATGCATGTTATCTTATCTATGTAAGTTTCAGAGGCTCCTTTTTCATTACTCTTAGGCTTGCTATTCTCATCAAACAAATTTTCAGGAACAATCCAATCATAATTCTTTTCTAGTGCCTCGAACATTCCTGCGAGCTTGCAAGGTATTGATGTCTTAATATCCCCTACATCATTAACATCATTAGTGTACTTTATCCTATCAATGTCCATCTTTTTAAGGGTACTAGCAAAGTTGGTGTAAGAACCAAGCATATTGTATTTAATAATGACCTTTATGGCCTCTCTTGCTACACCACCAAATTCTTTAAGAGGGTTTCTAAGACAAAATCTTTCTTTTCTCCTTCCTCCATATCAGAGAGTGTAAGAAACATATGTTGGATTATAGGATTGAGATTAACAAATTTAGTTTCCAACATGCGAACTAAAGAAGCAGCAGCAATTTCATAAGTAGGAGCAAGTTCTACCAAGTGTCTATCTTCAAAATCTTCAGCGGTACTAACATGAGTGAAGAAATTTTCTATATTATCTCTTCCAATTATAGACCCTCGGCCTACCGGTATGTCTTTTAGAGTGTACTTAGGAGGAAACATGATGAAATAAACAAGAGGTAAATAAAGTAAATGCGAGTAACTAATTTTTTTGTGTTTTTGATATGGAGAACAAGACAGTAAATAAAGTAAAACTAGCAACTAATTTTTTGTGTTTTGATATAATGCAGCAAACAAAGTAGTAAATAAAATAAAGCAAGACAAAAACAAAGTAAAGAGATTGGAAGTGGAGACTCCCCTTGCGCGTGTCTTGATCTCCCGGCAGCGCGAAATTTGCTTAATGCGTGTAGTTGACACGTCCGTTGGGAACCCCAAGAGGAAGGTGTGATGCGCACAATAGCAAGTTTCCCTCAGTAAGAAACCAAGGTTTAATCGAACCAGTAGGAGTCAAGAAGCACGTTGAAGGTTGATGGCGGAGGAGTGTAGTGCGGCGCAACACCAGGGATTCCGTCGCCAACGTGGAACTGCACAACACAATCAAAGAACTTTGCCCCAACGTAACACGAGGTTGTCAATCTCACCCGCTGTAAACAAAGGATTAGATGTATAGTGTGGATGATGATGTTTGTTTGCGAAGAACGGTAAAGAACAATTGCAGTTGTATTTCAGATGTAAAGAATATGGTCCACAGTTCACTAGCGGTGTCTCTCCCATAAGATAAATAGCATGTTGGATGAACAAATTACGGTTGGGCAATTGACAAATAAAGAAGGCATAACAATGCACATACATATATCATGATGAGTACTATGAGATTTAATCGGGGCATTACGACAAAGTACATAGACCGCCATCGGCATGCATCTATGCCTAAAAAGTCCACTTTCAGGTTATCATCCGAACCCCTTCCGGTATTAAGTTGCAAACAACAGACAATTGCATTAAGTATGGTGCGTAATGTAATCAACACAAATATCCTTAGACAAAGCATCGATGTTTTATCCCTAGTGGCAACACACATCCACAACCTTAGAACTTTGTCACTGTCCCAGATTAATGGAGGCATGAACCCACTATCGAGCATAAATACTCCCTCTTGGAGTCACACGTATCAACTTGGCCAGAGCCTCTACTAGCAACGGAGAGCATGCAAGAACATAAACAACTCATATATGATAGATTGATAATCAACTTGACATAGTATTCAATATCCATCGGATCCCAACAAACACAACATGTAGGATTACAAGCGATCTTGATCATGATAGGCAGCTCACAAGATCGAGCATGATAGCACAATTAGGAAGACGACCGTCTAGCTACTGCTATGGACCCATGGTCCGGGGGTGAACTACTCACACATCAATCCGGAGCGATCATGGCGATGAAGAGTCCTGGGAGATGATCCCCTCTCCGGCAGGGTGCCGGAGCTATCTCTGAATCCCCGAGATGGGATTGGCGGCGGTGGCGTCTGAAGGTTTTCCGTATCGTGGCTCTCGATGCGGGGTTTCACGACGGAGACTTTAAGTAGGCGGAAGGGCAGGTCGGGGGCCACACGAGGGCCCCACACAACGGCCGGTGCGGCCAAGGCCCCGGCCGCGCCTTAGTGTGTGGCCGCCTCGTGGCCCACTTCTTATCCTCTTCGGTCTTCGGAAGCTTCGTGTGAAAATAGGACCCTGGGCGTTGATTTCGTCCAATTCGAGAATATTTCCTTACTAGGATTTCTGAAACCAAAAACAGAAAACAACAAGCGGCTCTTCGGCATCTCGTCAATAGGTTAGTGGAAAATGCATAATAACGACATATAATGTATATAAAACATGTGAGTATCATCATAAAAGTAGCATGGAACATAAGAAATTATAGATACGTTTGGGACGTATCACCTGTACCCACTAACACAAGCACCAGAACAACAACCCAACCTCCATTCAGACAACAGCAAGGTAACAGAGACAACAAGCCCAGAACACCGCCTGATAGAACTCGTGACAAGGGCAAATGCTGGTATCGTCCTGAACAATGGGTTTTGGGACACAAATGTGAAGTATGAAGAGCATTGTGCATGAAATTCAACTCCAGGGTCACAGTGATACTGAAGAGAGCAATGACATCAATGATACATTTCATGATGCTGAACCCACCCCGTTGGAGAACCTGGCACCTCTTCATGTAGCAAATCATGTACCTCATGAACCAGACCCACCACCAGAAACACTGATGCACATTTCTACTGGGGCACTGCATGGAATTCCAGGGGATACAACACTATCTGTTATTGCACACATTGGAGGATTTCAAGCAGTAGCACTCATTGATACGGGCAGCACCAATACATTCGTTGACACTAATTTTGTCAAGAAAGCATAGCTAGAAGTTCAAGCTACTGCAACACAAAAAGTACTAATAGCTGGAGGAAGAGAATTAACATCATCTAGATTTATCCCTAACTGTAATTTCAAGATCAATAAAACATCATTTTTCCCATGATTGCAAGCTGCTGGACCTCAAGGGATATGACATGGTTCTTGGTGCAAATTGGTTAAAAGCACACATCCCAAATTATTATGACTGGGACAAAAGAATGGTCTCCATCACTGTTAAGGGAGATGGTGTACACTCCTAGGCAGTGCCAAACCACCAAGAAACCCAATTATCTCAGCTGCCACCTGCTCCAAACTGATAGCTAATGGGCTATAAGCTTTCCTCATAAGGCTTCCTCTTCCTGGCCAAGATTGTGTTGCTACTCCACAGGAACAACAACTGCCTATCCTTGAACAAGTCGAGGACATTATGGAACTATTCTCAGATATATTCACTAAACCAGAGGGATTACCACCTCATAGTTCTTGTGACCACAAAATTCCCATCAAGGAAGGGTCCAATCCACCAAATATGAGACCATGTCGCATGCCTCATAAACATAAAAATATTGTTGAAGAACTAGTGCAGAAAATTCTCAAGAACTCTGAGATAAGATTGAGGAACAGCCCATATTCTTCTCGTGGTATACTAGTCAGGAAGAAAGACAAAACCTAGAGACTATGCATTGATTACAAACAGTTGAATGCCCTTACAATAAAAAACAAATATCCAATTCCAGTAATTGAAGACCTGCCTGATGAGCTCCAGGGTGCAACAATATTCTCCAAACTTGACCTCAGATCAGGCTATCACCAAATTCGAATGAATCCAACATATATTGCCAAAATTGCATTCAGTACACACTTGGGTCACTATGAATACATGGTTATGCCCTTTGGTCTAACAAATGCTCTAGCTACATTCCAGCAATTGATGAACAACATATTTTCTGCACACCTGAGGAAAATTGTATTGGTTTTCTTTGATGATATATTGATCTCAGCAAACCCCTAGCACAACATAGACACCACCTCTCCCAGGTATTGCAAATTCTTAGGCTACAACAATTAAAATCAAAGCTATCCAAATGTACATTTGCTACTGCTTATGTGGACTATATGGGACATGTATTGTTAGGCTCAGGGGTGGCTACAGACCCATCCAAAATTGAGGAAATCACTAACTGGGAGACTCAAACCAATATCAAGCAACTGAGGTAATTCTTGGGCCTCACAGGTTACTACATGCGATTTATTAAAGGATATGCATCCATCTGCAGAACACTACATGATGCACTGCAGAAAAATGCATTCACTTGGTTTGATGAGCAACAAAATGCATTCCAGAAACTAAAGATTGTCATGTCCACACCATCAGTTCCTGCTCTCTCCAATTTTGCTCTAGCTTTCACACTGGAAATAGATGCATCTGGTACTGGGTTAGGAGCAGTCCTCATGCAGCAGGGCAGGCCATTAGCATATTTTAGTAAAGCACTGGGACCAAAATCAGCCACACTATCCATATATGAAAAAGAGGCACTAGCTATTCAGGAATCACTAAGGAAATGGAGACATTATCTGCTTGGTAACCAACTCATTATCAAGACTGGTCAAAGGAGCCTCAAATATCTCTCTAGCCAAAGATTACTGGAAGGGATTCAACACAAAATCATGCTCAAGCTATTGGAGTTTGACTACTCCATTGAATACAAAAAGGGAACAGACAACACAGCTGCAGATGCCTTGTCTAGGAAATATACTGATCCTATGGAGGAGCAATGTACTACAATTTCTGCAACTATTCCCACTTGGATGACTGAAGTGGCTGACACTTATGTCAATGAAACCAAGTGCACCCAACTACTCCAAGAACTGGCGATCTCTGCAACCAGTAACCCTAAGTACACACTTACTTCAGGGATTCTCAGATACAAAAACAGAATTGTTCTGGGAACAGCTACTGACTTGAGAGATATAATCTTCAATGCATTTCACTCATCAATCTTTGGAGGATATTCTGGCAACAGGGTCACTCATCACATGATCAAGAGACTTTCCTTCTGGCCACATCTTAAACAGTTTATTGCTGACAAAGTAGCGCAATGCCCAGTTTGCCAGATATCAAAAATTGAACGAGTTCATTACTCCACTAAATATTCCTGATAGATAATGGGCAAAAGTGAGCATGGATTTCGTTGAAGGACTACCTAGATCCAAAGGCAAGGATGTGATACTAGTTGTCGTCGATCGACTAACCAAATATGCTCATTTTCTCACATTGGCTCGCCCATTTACTGCACATCAGGTAGCAATATTGTTTATGGACAACATATTCAAGCTGCATGGACCTCCTAAAGTAATTGTGAGTGGAGACAAGATATTCACCTAAAAAAGTTGGCAAGATATATTTACTACACTCAAAGTGGACCTACACTTTAGTACAACATATCACCCTGAATCAGATGGTCAAACTGAACGAGTCAACCAGTGCTTGGAGTAGTACCTTCGCAGCATGGCATTCAAGGAATCAAAAAAATGGGCAGAATGGTTACCAGCTGCAGAGTGGTGGTACAATACTTCATACCATACATCCCTGAAGACATCACCTTTTGAGGCCCTTTATGGATACTCTCCCCCACAGCTGCATGACATAGCAGTTCCCTGTGATGTATCACCAGAAGTGCAAGTTACACTGCAAGAGAAGGATCGCATCCTCAAATCTCCGCAGCAAAATTTGATGCAAACTCAAAATCGAATGAAGGAGTACGACATTCCTGTCCCACAATGGCCGATCCATTGGGAGAACATGTCACTTGAGGAAGCAACTTGGGAGGATGCCAAATTCATCGAGGCGACATTCCCAACCTTCCAGCCTTGAAGTCTGGTCTTGCCCAGGGAGTATTGCCACAACCTGAAAACAGTGCTGCATTTCCCGACGCTGTCGACAACATGCAAAGATTAAGTTAAGCAACTGTCCAGATCGACAAGTCTTCATCGGACGGCTCCATTTCAATTTCGTTTTAACTGTCTGTCGTATGTGACAAGTTATGTCAGTTTGTAAGGCTACTTTAATTTGAATCGCGGCTCCTCTGGGGACTCTATATAACCAGGGAGAGTGGGTGGCTGGGTGGCGTGATAATGAAAACCCTAAAAACGCTATCTTCCAGTTTATCAGTTCTCCTTCCTGCCCAGTACTTATTTTCCTTATTTAGCTACTGTTAGATCTTGATCTGAGCTAGTTCTTGCAAAGAATCCGTAGTCTCCTTTCCAAATCATGGCCGGGTCGTGACACATCCGATATTCCGATTGAACCTGACCCCGTAGTGGCGTCCGTCCGATCCAGCCTAGCTTGCTTCTTCCTCGTTTGCCAGATGAAAGCCTACGGCCCAAAGCGCCTGGCTCTATGCTCCACAGCCTTTATTGGCTATCATCCTCGCCAATTAAACTCGTCGCTTCGAAAATTTAAAGAAGCGGCTAGTGGCTCTAGCCTTCAAATCGGCCTCTCCTCCTCCCTTCCCTGTGGCTATTATTATTGCTGTGGGGATATATATCGTCCGGTAGTGCTTCGATCCGATTTCAGTGGTGTGTGGGGAGTAATTGTAATTGAGAAAGGCGGCAGGCTAGGGTCGCGAAAGAACACCACCATCGCCCCCCTCCCCCACTACCCCGGCCCTCTCCCTCACGTGATTCATACTCGCGCCCTCCCTCCGGCCCCGGACCTTCAACTGCCCGGCCACTAGCTATATATATAACCACTCGCCACACGCTCCACTCCTCTCTCTGTCTTTCGATCCTGGTATCTGGTTGGCCAACCATACATATTTCCACTCCTTGCTACCAAGAAAGTGAGCTCGATCATGGTCGTGGCGGTTGCTGCGGTGGTGGAGGAGGAAGAGGCGGCGGCGGTCGAGGTGAGGGTGCGAGAGTACGACGGTGGTCGTGACCGCGGTGGCGTGGAGGAGGTGGAGCGGGAGTGCGAGGTGGGCTCCAGCGGCGGCGGCTCCGGCAAGATGTGCCTCTTCACTGACCTCCTCGGCGACCCACTCTGCCGCATTCGCAACTCGCCGGCCTACCTGATGCTGGTACGCACGCAGTACTTGAGTGACTGATATATCCAATTTGGTTTAATTCGCTGTCGTTTCGGCGTGGGTCCCGGCTGAAAACTAACAGCTCGAAACGCATGTTTCAACGGCCCTGATATGGAAAGGTCGCGGAGATAGCAACCGGCACCGGAACCGGCGGCGGCGGCGGTGGCACCAGGATTGTCGGCCTCGTCCGCGGCTGCGTCAAGTCTGTCGTCTCCGGCAGCTCCCATGGCAAGGACCCCATCTACACCAAGGTCGCGTACATCCTCGGCCTCCGCGTCTGCCCCACCCACCGGTATGTACGTGCCATCATCAAGAATGAGGCATGCAGTTGATAAAACTGATCCGTTTCATCAGATTGCAACTTTGAACTGTATGTGATGATATCATACAATACGCAGGCGGAAAGGGGTTGGGAAGAAGCTCGTGGAGCGGATGGAGGAGTGGTTCCGGCAGAAGGGCGCGGAGTACTCGTACATGGCGACGGAGCAGGACAACGAGGCGTCCGTGCAGCTCTTCACGGGCCGCTGCGGCTACTCCAAGTTCCGCACGCCGTCCGTACTCGTGCACCCGGTGTTCCGCCACGCCCTCGGGCTCTCCCGCCGCGTCTCCATCGTGAAGATCGAGCCTCGCGACGCCGAACGGCTCTACCGCTGGCACTTCGCTGCCGTGGAGTTCTTCCCGGACGACATCGACGCCGTGCTGTCCAACGCCCTGTCGCTCGGCACGTTCGTCGCGGTGCCCGCGGGGACGAGGTGGGACGGAGACGTCGAGGCGTTCATCGCGTCGCCGCCGGCGTCGTGGGCGGTGCTGAGCGTGTGGAACTGCATGGACGCATTCCGCCTCGAGGTACGCGGAGCTCCGCGCGTGATGCGCGCCGCTGCAGGCGCGACGCGGATGGTGGACCGCGCGGTGCCGTGGCTCGGGATCCCTTCCATCCCAAACGTGTTCAGGCCGTTCGGGCTCTACTTCCTCTACGGCCTGGGCGGCGCTGGGCCCGGGGCGCCGAGGATGGTGCGCGCGCTGTGCCGGCACGCGCACAACATGGCACGTCGCGGCGGGTGCGGTGTGGTGGCCACCGAGGTCGCCGCGTGCGAGCCTGTTCGTGGCGGGGTGCCGCACTGGGCGCGCCTGGGAGCCGAGGACCTGTGGTGCATGAAGCGGCTCGCGGACGGGTACACCCACGGCACGCTCGGTGACTGGACCAAGGCGACGCCCGGACGCTCCATCTTCGTCGACCCTAGAGAGTTTTGATCAGCTTCCATTTCACGTAGGTTTTTACAGCAGTAGGTTTTTCCCCGTCAGTGTGATCTCCAACGCGACGGCCTGCTCCTTCCTACTAGAGCAGAGCATAGCAGTGTACTACCCTCCTGAATCTTCAGAGATCCAAGGATGCGGTACATTACATTTAGGCGTATTTCCAGTTTCATCTTATTCACGTTTACATGTGTCATCTGATCCACTCTCTGACAGAGAAACACATGAGCAGACCAGAGTGGAAACCTGGTTGCCTTTTTTGGGTGGCTTTGCGCCGCTTTTCTTCGTGGCGCCACCATAAGAAAGTTCGGCTCCTAGATTTGCTTTTGTGGGGGCTTTGGATCACATCTGGATGCTGTAACACGTCGGCGCCTCCTGTCCCCATTGGACTGTTAGAGATCGATCTAGGATTCAGAGATCAGCAGACATTGGTCGAGATCAGGATAACGCCCTGCGACAATTGCTAGTGGGTTGAAAATTTGGTCCTGTTTTATGTCTCGGTATCTTTCTTTCACCTCCTGGGATCGGTCGATCGATCGAGTTGTTTTCCAAACATGTTATCAGTATGTCTTGTCTGGCTATGTTTGGTTCAGAAATCGCTGCTGCGCCTAAGATCATCATCTCTATTGTGGGAGTACTCCGTAGTAGTACCTTTGTTGTGATGATTGGTCCAGTACGATGCAATCGGCAAGACTATGTACATTCGCTGCATACTGTTAGAGTGCAGTATTGCTAATTGTAAACTGAATCAGAGTACCATCATCTTCGAGAGTTCTGTGTTCCGACGGCTGTACTTTTTCCTGCTTCGGTCAGGGCGAATTGACCCGACACAGTGGCTAGCAGACATGAGTACGCGACGACAGCAGCACGAAAGAGATGTCGAATTTATCAGGAACCAAGCCGCCGTGCGCCACATACACATACGAAGACGACGATCGATCGCTTGTTAGGTCGCTGTCATGTCTGTGTTCATCTCCCAACTTGCTCCACGAGAAAGTACGGATAAACACCATGAAAAAGAAGGATCCAATTAGGCTTCTGTGAACCCCTCCCTGACCGATGGACGGTCCGGTCTGGCTACCGTCGCGTCGCGACATGCGCCGTGCCTGTTAGTAATGGCTATCACGGCACTGTGGCCGTCCAGCAGTTACACGCGTGCTGCCGACACACAGCCGCCTCTGAATTTACGACGGTGTCGTCGCGTCAGGCCACCGCCGCCGCCGCCGTATTCAAGTCCAGCCTTCGTCTTTTACCGAATTATTTGGCTACTGCCAAGTAGCGGCAGCTAGCCTGTAGGAACTATCGTCGTCTGCCAAATGGCCAGCTCTGCTCAGCTGGAAGTCAAGTAGGCCTTGCTTTTTTGCATGGGCGCATGCACCGTTGGAGCACAAGGCCAGCGCCCTACTGGTAGGAGTAGCAGCGTGATGCAACTGTGATGACCTCAGCTGTGGAACTGTTTTTTTTTTCTTTTGAAAAGAATCTTGACCATCCCGATTACCCAGATGAAAAATAAAGAGATTGGTAGGAGTATGATATGTTGTTGACTGTACTTAATGGCAAATATGTCATGACTCTACAACTCCCTCCGTCTCAGTTTAATAGATGCACGCATGTGGTTTAAGACAAAGTTTGATCATTAATTTGGTCAACAAAATATAAATTATATGTCTATAAAATTTGTACCATTATGACATAAGGCAACAAAAAAAAATCAGGTGCGCATGAATCGGTACCAGTAGTTACAATCGATTGCGTCAGCTGTTAAGAAGAAAAACACGTCTGTATACTCATGCCCAGCCACCGCGACCTAAACCCGTCCGCTTCGGGATGTCAATCTCAGCTTCTGCGCTTTACCGCATGTCCAGCGGTTGTAGATTATGATTCTCGCATTGCAAACTTACATCTAGGATTCAACATCTTATGTTCTTCCCGATCTGTACTCTACCTAGAAGCCTTGCACTGCCACACCACTCATCCGGCTCTTGGTCTGACGAGATCGGGCCTCTCAATGCACCAGCGTTTAGTATATGCAGTCGAAAGTCAGAAACTTGCGGTGCATCGGCGGCCGCCGGAATCTTGGGAAGACATAATTAGCTAACAAGTCGTTCCTGTCTTTTTTGATGATCGATGGGGCAACTAATCCGACAGGATTTTCCTATGTTTGTGCCAATCTTACAGGGACGAGTAATCCGGCAGTTAGGCTGCATCATGAGAAGTCTCCAATTGATTCGTATTAACAGAAGTGGCTGATCAGATATCTGGTACGCAATACGCTTTTTTTTCTAATCTGATACAGAGCTGCTGAATGTGTTGATTGATTCGGGTCATCAGATCGCTCCGGCGATGGTATAACCTAGGACTGTTCAATTGCACCTATTGCAGGGGTCAAGCTAACTTTGATCAAGTTACTGTATTTGCACATGTAGAGTGATGATTCTTTGTACGTATGTGCCAAAACCGATCTGGTATTATTGGATAACTATGCTGCGTTTTACTGCTCATCCAACCGAATTGTATGCAACCGATTTGTACTGATGTTCTCCCTTTCTCTTTAGGTTGTGCAAAGCAGCTGGGGCAAAAAAAAAAAAAACAGACTTTTAACTGCATGTCTCTTTGGAGCATCCAGTACAATATGTTGGAGGTACACGTTTCAAATATTCATATGTCCACTATAAGTGCATATATCGCGAGGAGACCTGATTAGTTTGCATGAATGTGAGATGGCTAGGGACCTATAGAGTGAGATGGGAGCGATCATAATATCATCTTTAATGTTGTATATTTCCTGAGGGTTTTCAGATATCAAAAGAGATAGATGACTCTTGCTAATTAAATATTTGTTGAACGGAAATTCTCGAGTTTCTTACATAAGAGCGAAGCTTTCTGTATTTGCGTGCTTGACGTTTAGCTATAAACTATAGAATTTACTGACTTATGTATTATATTTTACAAAATAACATATGATTATGCACCTCACTTTTTACCTTTATATGATTTTTATGTTCCGAAGAGGGATCAGCAAGCCACTGCTTGGTTTTCAGTGTTTCGCAATATCAACTCCATTTAATATTTCTGTAAGTTGGTTTCTGCTGGTAAGTAGATATTTTGATCATAAGTTGGTTTCTGCTAGCAATATCAACCCCATTTATGGTCCTTACATTTATCTAATCTCGATGAATATATACGGAGTACTTATTATTAAAAAATATCTATCATGCGAATATTGGAACTACAACAACCGTTGATCATGTAAAATTTGGGATCTAAAATGTAATAGAAATCAATGGCATATGAGTTTTCACATAAGGTATTTTGACCGTAAGTTATTCTATAATTTTTACATCTACCTTACGCAAATAGAAAAAAAAAAAATTTGAATCTAGCCGCACAAATGTGCGGGTCGCCCTGCTAGTTTATATTGGAAAGAGGTTTCGAATGACATAAAACTTTTAACATATATTTTATATTTTATTGATCAAAATAATGGTCAAAGTAAATTATTAGGTTACGTGCGCGCCTGTTAAACCGAGACGAAGGAAGTACTCTTTTTCCAACGAGTTGACTCTACTATTCATTCTTCACCATAGTCTCTAAGATTCCATGAAATTAGGGTGCCGAAAATCTTGCAACAAATTGCAGAATGTAATAGTTTTTTGTGTGTATGTAGCATTTTTCGAAAATGTGACATCATTTTGCAACATTTATCTGCAATACATTCAATATCTTTTCCTAACTTATCTGACATTATAGGACCACGTGCTTAACAGTTGTTCATGCTAAACTCTTTGAGAATTTTGGACAGCTTAAAAATGGCTCTAGGATAGTTTAGAGTGGGCTCACCAAACTCACTGAGTCGTATGGGCAATTTAAAGCTTCTTACCAAGTAGATCATACCAACTTGCCTTCTACTATTGCTATTAATAATGATGTTTGTGCTATTAATTCTACTTCTTGTGAAGCATATATCTTGAAGGAGAATTCTAAGATAAGGGCTCAACTTGAATTGCTAACTAGCAATTATGGGAAATTGAAAGAAAATCATCGAAAGATTTATAGATCCTATGAGGATCTTCTAGTTACTCATGATAGGACATGCTTAGCTCTATCATGTCAAAGGTGACATCTTGTGAGCCCCATGTGGATACTAGCACTACTTCTCAAAATGCTATATTACCAGGTGCTAGTCCTATTAATTTATCCACTAATAGTATTGCTAAATCTTGTGAAGAATTATCTTCCTTGCCTTGTTGCTCTAACAATAGAGTTACCATTTCCTCTAGTACTTTTGTTGTTACTAACCATGTAGAGGAAATCAAAGAATCCAAGGATCAAGTCACTTCTTTGAAGAAAAACTTGAAAAAAGGTCACGAAGGGAAAACAAACCTGACAAGATGTTGAGTATGTCACAATTCCCCAATAATAAGAGTGGACTTGGATTTATCTCAAACAACAAGAGGTCCAAGAGTTTCAAGAACAAGAACGATCAAATAGAAGTCAAAGATTTGGTCAAGATTGTTTGCTTCAAGTGCAAAACTGAAGGGCATCATGTTAGATCTTGTCCTTTGAAGAAGAAGCCATTTAGTGAGAAGCAACGAGTGAAGAGGCCTCAAGTTCAAGACCATTCACCAACCTCGAGCTGAAGAAATGCCACTTCCCAAGAAGAAGTAAGCTAATGCTTCCTTTGTGCAGAAATCTAGTGAGAAGAAGGAGAAGAGAAGAACTTGCTACATATGTCGTGAGAAGGGCCACATATTCTCCTTTTGCACTATCGGTACCTCATCTAAACCTATCATCGCTTATGTTTTTAGTCTCTTTGTAAGGATGAGGTTGGCAATGTGTTTGCCAAATATGTTGGTGCTAAAAGTGGTTTCAATAAAAGAACTATTTGGATTGCCAAACCTATTATGATTAACCTCTTTGGACCCACCTTGGCTTCGGACCAACAAGCTAAGACTCGATCAATATGTGTTGTTGGAGGGTATTGGAGACTTGGCTACATCAAGAAGAATTAAGGGATCTTCATCAATTATATTGCCTCAAGTCAATTGGAATATCTTGTCTCTATCATATATCCCATTCCTCCTTGAGGTAACATGTGCTCAAGTTCTTTACACTGAAAGTTACTCGCCCCTTTGCATGTGTTAGTTCTGTTCCTAGGATGTGTTTGTATATGTTGTGCTTTCTTCTTGCTTTACTTGAGAAATCAAGTCTATGTATGTTGGTTTGCACATCATGTACTTTTCTTTGTATTTGAGCCTATTGCATCTTGTTGGTATCTTATATGGCTCTTGCGAGAGACAAATGGACTATCCCAATTTGGGGGAGTGATATGCCTTTGGGAATGTCACAATCCTAAAAATGTGTGTATATGAGAAATACCACTTAAAATTGATATTCCAAGATTGTCTAGTCTCTATGTGGTATCCCACCCTCATGAAAAATTCAATTTCTAGTGTCTATTAATTATCTCTAGTTGGATTCTTATTTGTCTCTTGTGAGAATAAATGTTTTATCACATTACGGGGCAGTAATATGCTTTTTACATATCACAAGCCTAGAAAATGTGAACATTTGAGGTTTTGTCACATAGTATTAATATTATATAAAAAATCCATGTGGTATTTTTTCTCAAACATTTTTTTTAAATTGGCTTCATTGCTAATATCTTTATGGATCTTGTTTGCGAGCTTTTTTTGGCATGATTTTTCACAATGTGTTCGTCAATATCCATTTTTGGGAAACCAAGTGCTTCAAGTTATGCTATTAATTGCTTTACATAATGGTATAACTAATTGAAGCTATCAAAAAACTCTCTTTGCATGATGGTTAACTCTTATATAATACAATATGCTATCTTTGTTGTGAAGATGATCTTGAATATATTTTCCAACTACCATTGGGAAATATTTCCTAAAATACATCTTGTCTTTGGAAAATTGGCAAACTATTATGGTTAGATATTTATTGATCACATTTACATTGTATCTTGTTTCTATTGCGTAATTTCTTGCGACGAAATTGTTTTTAATTCCTATGTGTATTTCTTGCTTTTTATGTATCTTTTTATTCTCATAACTTCGCGTGTCTCGTCCGTCCGCCTGCGTTTGGTCGCTGCACCCTGATGAGCGCAGATTGCACACCGTTAGGGAACCCCAAGAGGAAGGTATGATGATTACATCAGCAAGTTTTCCATCAGTAAGAAACTAAGATTTAATCGACCAATAGGAGAAAGGCGTGACTTCTGAAGGTGTTGTTGGCTGACTATTGGCAGGTCGCACTACCGGCGTCAGCAACAACGTGGAACCTGCACACAACACAACCAAAATACTTTGCCCCAACTTACGGTGAGGTTGTCAATCTCACCGGTTTTGCTAAACACAAAGGATTAAATGCATTGAGTGGAAGGAGATGTTTGCAGTAATTAAATAGAATAGAGCTTACAGTAAGGAAACAGAGCAGGATTGCTGTGGATGAATTTATCAGTGTAAAGTAAAGGACCGGGATCCAAAGTTCACTAGAGGTGTCTCTCCATAAATATGAATAACATGCTGGGTTAACAAATTACAGCTGGGCAATTGACAGAATGCCGACCATTGATACGTCTCAAACGTATCTATAATTTCTTATGTTCCATGCTACTTTTATGATGATACTCACATGTTTTATACACACTTTATGTCATTATTATGCATTTTCCGGCACTAACCTATTGACGAGATGCGAAGAGCCGATTCTTTGTTTTCTTGTTTTTGGTTTCGAAATCCTACAAAGGAATTATTCTCGGAATTGGACGAAATCAACGCCCGGGTCTTATTTTTCCACGGAGCTTCGAGAAGACGAAGGGTTACGAAGTGGGGCGACGAGGCGCGACACCACCAGGGGCGCGGCCTGGGTGGGGCCCGCGCCGCCCTATGGTGTGGGGCCCTCGTGCCTCCACCGACGCTGCCCTTCTGCCTATTCATTCCCTCCGTCGCGAAAACCCTATTACCGAGAGCCACGATACGGAAATACTTCGGAGACGCCCGCCGCCAATCCCATCTCGGGGATTCGGAGATCGCCTCCGGCACCCTGCCGGAGAGGGGAATCATCTCCCGGAGGACTCTTCATCACCATGATCGCCTCAGTTGATGTGAGTAGTTCATCCTTGGACTATGGGTCCATAGCGGTAGCTAGATGGTTGTCTTCTCCTCATTGTGCTATCATGTTTAGATCTTGTGAGCTGCCTATCATGATCAAGATCATCTATTTGTAATGCTACATGTTGTGTTTGTTGGGATCCGATGAATATGGAATACTATGTCAAGTTGATTATCAATCTATCATATATGTGTTGTTTATGTTCTTGCATGCTCTCCGTTGCTAGTAGAGGCTCTGGCCAAGTTGATACTTGTGACTCCAAGAGGGAGTATTTATGCTCGATAGTGGGTTCATGCCTCCATTGAATCTGGGTAAGTGACAGAAAGTTCTAAGGTTGTGGATGTCTTGTTGCCACTAGGGATAAAACATCAATGCTTTGTCTAAGGATATTTGTGTTGATTACATTACGCACCATACTTAATGCAATTATCATTTGTTTGCAACTTAATACTGGAAGGGGTGTGGATGCTAACCCGAAGGTGGACTTTTTAGGCATAGATGCAAGCTGGATAGCGGTCTATGTACTTTGTCGTAATGCCCTGATTAAATCTCATAGTAGTCATCATGATATGTATGTGCATTGTTATGCCCTCTCTATTTGTCAATTGCCATGTAATTTGTTCACCCAACATGCTATTTATCTTATTGGAGAGACACCACTAGTGAGCGTGGACCCCGGTCCATTCTTTTACATCTGAATACATTCTACATTGTTCTCTCTACTGTTCTTCGCAAACAAACATCATCTTCCACTCTATACATTTAATCCTTTGTTTACAGCAAGCCGGTGAGATTGACAACCTCAACATTACGTTGGGCAAAGTATTTTGATTGTGTTGTGCGGTTCCACGTTGGCGCTGGAATCCCTGGTGTTGCGCCGCACTACACTCCGTCAACGACCTTCACGTGTTCCTTGACTCCTCTGGTTCGATAAACCTTGGTTTCTTACTGAGGGAAACTTGTTGCTTTGTACGCATCACACCTTCCACTTGGGGTTCCCAACGGGCGTGTGCTCTACGCGTCATCAACCATACATGACAAGATGATTATATGAGATTCGTTTGGGCATTACAACATAATACATAGACCGTAATTGAAAGAACATATCTCATTTTATATGTGGTTTTGGTGTTGATGACAATGATGATATATGAGCATTTCGGTATATAAGATTTGTAGGTTGTTGCATTCTCTAGATGCCCAAAAAGTGAAGAGTGTGCAAGATATCAAATGGCATTGGTTTGTGGTTGGTTATTGGAAGAAAGAATGGAAGAGAAAAGAAAGAAAAGAAGATAGGAAGAAAACAGAAGAAGAAGAGAAGAAGAAATAAAGGAAAAAAGAAAAGGGGGCCAGAGGCTTGGGCGGTACCGCCGGCCTGGCCACGGCCGGAGGCTCCGGCCTTGGTACCGCTCAAGGTACCGGTTAGGCGCCCTTCTCAGTATAGTTGCCAGGGGGTTGGAGCCCCGGCGGTACCTCGGCCGGTACCCCGGCCGGAGGCTCCGGCCTCCCCCCTTCGGCTCGGCTCACTCGTGGCCATGTGGCCGCTCCTCTCTTGGCCAGCGCTGCTCGATCTTGGCCGGTAGTACCAACCCAACCTGGCCGGTACTACCGGTCAGCCCTCCAACGGCCATTTCTTCAGGGGTATAAAACACCCTTCTTCTCCAAGGGTTCAGCAGCTCACTTCTTCCCCAAAAAGCAAGACACCATTTTTGAGCGACCAAGAACACCAAATTCATCGGATCTCCTCCCTCAACCACCCAAATCCCTTGTGCTTTGGAGAATCGAAGGAGAAGACCCCAATCTACATCTTCGCCGAAGCAATTTGCATTTCCTCCTCATTTTGTTGAGGGCCCCCTTGCTAGTGTTCCTCTTTGGATCCCTAGTTGATTTGTGTTGATATATTGTTGTTGATTGTTGTGTTGTTACAGATTTGGGAGCCTCCAATTTGGTTGTGGATGTGTGCCCCAAGAACCTTGTAAAGGCCCGGTTTCCGCCTCGAGGAAATCCCTTAGTGGAAGTGGGCTATGCCTTCGTGGCGTTGCTCACAGGAGATCTGAGTGAAGCCTTCGTGGCTGTTGGTTTGGCTTTCGTAGCAACCACACTCCTCCAAACGTAGACGTACCTTCTTGCAAAGGAAGGGAACTACGGGAATCATCTCCGTGTCATTGCGTGCTCCACTCTCGGTTACCTCTATCCTATTCTATCTCCTATATTGCGTTGCTATATCGTGCTTAGTTGTTAGTCTTATCATATAGGTAAATTCACTTAGTTGCATATCTAGAGAATTTACCTTTGTGTCAAGACTAAATTGAAAAAGAACTAAAAATTGGTTAGCACCTATTCACCCCCCCTCTAGGTGCGGCATACGATACATAGACCGTAATCCAACTGCGTCTATGACTAATAATCCACCTTAGGTTATCGTCCGAACCCTTTCCAGTATTAAGTTGCAAGCAACAGATTATCGCATTAAGCAATGTTTGTAAATTAAAAAATAGAATTACCCTCAGATAAAACATTGTTGTTTTCTCCCGAGTAGCAACAACACATCTACAATCTTAGAAGTTATTGTCACTCTTCTAGAAAACTAGAGGCATGAACATACTATCGAGCATAAATACCACCTCTTGGAGTCACGAGCATCTACTTGGCTAGAGTATCTACTAGCAACGGAGAGCATGCAAGATCACAAATAACATATGACAAGAATATATAATCAATCTCAACATAGTATTCTATATTCATCGGATCCCAGAAAACACAACATGTAGCATTACATAAGGATGATCTTGATCATGTAGGGCAGATCACAGGATCTAAACATGAGGCACAAATAGGAGAAGACAACCATCTAGATACTGCTATGGACCATTGTCCAGGGATGAACTACTTACACATCACTCCGGAGGCGGGCATGGCGATGTAGATGCCTTCGGCGATGATTTCCCCCTGCAGGGTGCTAAGAAGAGCTTCAGAACCCTCCTGAACTAGGGTCTGTTATGGCGGCCGCGATGGAACTTTTCGTGGATGGAGGCTCGGGTATTCAGGGTTTTCCCGAGATCCTGAATAAATGGACAGAAGGGCGATGTCGGTGGAGCCCTGGCCGGCCGCGCCTAGGGCTGGCGTGGCCACCTTGCTTACCCCCTTCGACTCCGCTCTGGACTATGTCTTCGTTACGGAAAAATATTGACTTCGGCTTTTGTTTCGTCCAATTCCGAGAATATTTATTGTACAACTTTTCTGAAATACAAAACAACAGAAAACAGGGAACTGACACTGTGACTTCTTGTTAATAGGTTAGTGGCGGAAAATGTATAAAAGTGCAACGAAGTGTGAGCAAAACAATATAATTTGGTTTAAAACAAGTATGAAACATAAAAAATTATAGATACGTTTGAGACGTATCACACCCATCCCAAATTCTGTCACCGCTAGCATTGGAGCGGCAGCTACCGCGACTGCCGTTGCTGCTGCCGCCTCATGCGCAATTGCAATCCAATCGAGCTTCTCATCCGAGTTCATCAGCGACGGCCAAATCAGGAGCTCTGCAGGCGGGACTTGAGAAAGGAGCTAGGGATTAGAAGACGTGGGGTTTGTTTCTGATCGATTGGAACTTTGGAAGTTGGAACGATAGAGCGAGTCCGTCTGTGCATGTTGCTTCTTGTTTGGACACAGGAAATGTATGTATGGGACTCATGACTTAAGGCCAAATGCCCAATAGTCTAGTTATCTAAGCCCAGTTTTACTACTACTCCACTGGAGCCGCACGTTCCCCTTCAGCCTTAAAAAAAAACCCCTTGCTGATACGTCTCAAACGTATCTATAATTTCTTATGTTCCATGCTAGTTTTATGACAATACTCACATGTTTTATATACACTTTATAATGATTTTATGCATTTTTCGGAACTAACCTATTAACAAGATGCTGAAGTGCCAGTTCCTGTTTTCTGCTGTTTTTGGTTCCAGAAAGGCTATTCGGGCAATATTCTCGGAATTCGATGAAACAAAAGCCAAACATCTTATTTCAAGAGACGGACCAGGACAGAAGGGGAGGCGGAGAGGAGGCCCAGGGCCCCCAGACCATAGGGCGGCGCGGCCTGGAGGGGGGCGCCAGCCTATGAGGAGGGAGCTCACTGGCCCCTCCGACTCCGCCTCTTCGCCTATATAACCCCTCGTGACCTAAAAACTCGATACCAATTGACGAAACTCGAGAAAGACTCCAGGGCGCCCGCCATCGCGAAACTCCGTTTGGGGACAGAAATCTCTGTTCCGGCACGCCGGGACGGGGAATTGCCCTCGGAGTCATCTCCATCGACACCGCCATCTTCATCGTCGTTGCTGTCTCCTATGATGAGGAGGAGTAGTTCTCCCCGAGGCTGAGGCTCTACCGGTAGCTATGTGGTTCATCTCTCCCATGGTGTGATCTTTATGTGATCATGAGCTTTGTATCACTATTAATCTATGTGCTACTCTAGTGATGTTATTAAAGTAGTCTATTCCTCCTCCATGATGTAATGTTGACAGTGTGTGCATCATGTAGTACTTGGCATAGGTTATGATTGTAATCTCTCGTAGATTATGAAGTTAACTATTACTATGATAGTATTGATGCGATCTATTCCCCCTTTCATAGCTATTGTTGACAGTGTGTATGCTATGTTAGTACTCGGTCTAAATTGCAATGGTCTATTATGCACTCTAGAGGTTACTTAAATATGAACTCCAGATGTTGTGGAGCTTGTTTACTCCGGCTTGAGGTGTGCTTTTATAGCCCTACACAATGAATGGTGTTTGTTATCCAACAAGAGAGTGTAGAAAGTAGCATTTATTTATTCAGTTATGTGATCAATGTTGAGAGAGTCCACTAGTGAAAGTATGATCCCTAGGCCTTGTTTCTAAGCATTGAAACACCGTTTCCAACAAGTTCTGTTACATGTTTGCTTGCTGCCATCTTTATTTCAGATTGCAATTACTACTTACAATGATCCATATTACTTGTATTTCACTATCTCTTCGCCGAACTAGTGCACCTATACATCTGACAAGTGTATTAGGTGTGTTGGGAACACAAGAGACTTCTTGTATCGTAATTGCAGGGTTGCTTGAGAGGGATATCTTTGACCTCTACCTCCCTGAGTTCGATAAACCTTGGGTGATTCACTTAAGGGAAACTTGCTGCTGTTCTACAAACCTCTGCTCTTGGAGGCCCAACACTGTCTAGGAATAGAAGTGTGCGTAGACATCAAGCTATTTTATAGCGCCATTGCCGGGAGGTAAGGTAAAGGTATTCACATCCTCCGACTACTAAGCTATTTCCTATCACTGTTGCCGGTGTGTGAGTGCTCGAAGTTATTTCCTTTAGATCCTGCAATTGCATCTTTTTGTTTCTTGTTTTTATTTCACTAGTTAGGCTTAATGGGAAACAACAAAAAAATTAGAGATCTTTATGAAATTTATCTTGAGTTAGGACATGAGGTGTTTGAAGAGAAAATTAAAAACCCATGGAACTTTATATGCATGCTAATGGAAATGTTATTAGTATGAATGCTTTGAACACCATTGTTGCTAATGCTATGGAAAATTCTAAGCTTGGGGAAGCTGGTTTTGATGAGCATGATATTTTTAGTCCCCCAAGCATGGAGGAGAAAACTTACTTTGATGATACTTTGCCTCCCATTTATGATGATTATATTGATAGTGGTATTTTGGTGCCACCTACTATGGAGGATAAAATTTATTATGATTATACTATGCCTCCTACATTTGATGATTATGGTGATGAGAATAATAATGATAGCTACTTTGTTGAATTTGCTCCCACTACAATTAATAAGAATGACTATGCTTATGTTGGGAGTAGTAATTATTTTATGCATGAGACTCATGATAAGAATGCTTTATGTGATAGTTATATTGTTGAGTTTATTCATGGTGCTACTGAAAGTTATTATGAGAGAGGGAAACATGGTTATATGCATCTTAATAATATTAAGTTTTCCCTCTTTATGTTGAGAATCTTGAAGTTGCGCTTGTGTTGCCTTTCTATGCTTGTTGTGTTATGCTTACATGACTTGTTTATTTACAAGATTCCCTTTCATAGGAAGCGGATTAGGCTTAAATTTGTTTCATACTTGCTTTTTGATGCTCTCTTTGCTTCAACTCTCATCCTTATGTGAGCATCATTAAAATTGCTGAACCCAACTTAATGGCTATAAAGAAAGCACTTCTTGGGAGATAACCCATGTTTTTATTTTGCTACTATTTGGTTGTGTCTTGGAAGTTGTTACTACTGTAGCAACCTCTTCTTATCTTTATTTTATTGCAATGTTGTGCCAAGTAAAGTCTCTAATAGAAGGTTGATACTAGATTTGGATTTCTGCGCAGAAACAGATTTCTATCTGTCACGAATTTGAGTAGGTCTCTCTGTAGGAAACTCAGAAAAATCTGCCAATTTTCATGCGTGTTCCTCAGATATGTACGCAACTTTCATTAGTTTTGAGTTTTCTGATTTGAGCAACGGAAGTTCCTCTTAAAAATTCGTATTTACTGACTGTTCTGTTTTGACAGATTCTGTCTCTGTTTTTTGCATTGTCTCTTGTGGACTTTAAGCAGGGCTTTCTAGACTTGGAGAGCTGTAGCTAATGTTTTATTGAGTTCTTGCAATGTGTCACTACAGGACCAAAGTGGATTAAAGTTTTTGAGTACTAACCCCTCTAATGAAGTTTATGAGAAGTTTGGTGTGGAGGAAGTTTTCAAGGGTCAAGAGAGGAGGATGATACAATATGATCAAGAAGAGTGAAAAGTCTAAGCTTGGGGATGCCCACGTGGTTCATCCCTGCATATTTCAAGAAGACTCAAGCATCTAAAGCTTGGGATGCCCAAGGCATCCCCTTCTTCATCGACAACTTATCAGGTCACCTCTAGTGAAACTATAATTTTATTCCGTCACATCTTATGTGCTTTACTTGGAACGTCTGTATGTTTTTATTTTTGTTTGTGTTTGAATAAAATTGGATCCTAGCATTCTTTGTTTGGGAGAGAGACACGCTCCGCTCGTTCATATGAACACTGGTGTTCTTAGCTTTACTTTTAATGTTCATGGCGAAGGTTGAAACTGCTTCGTTCATTGTTATATGGTTGGCAACATAAAATGCTTCATGTGGTAATTGGTATATGGTCTTGAATAATTTGATACTTGGCAATTGTTTTGAGCTCTCAAATAGATCATGTTTAAGCTCTTGCATCATGTACTTTGAACCTATTAGTGGAGAATTACTGTAGAGCTTGTTGAAATTTGGTTTGCATCATTGGTCTCTCTAAAAGTCTAGATATTTTCTGGTAAAAGTGTTTGAACAACAAGGAAGACAGTGTAGAGTCTTATAATGCTTGCAATATGTTCTTATGTAAGTTTTGCTATACCGGTTCATACTTGTGTTTGCTTCAAACAACCTTGCTAGCCAAAGCCTTGCTGAGGGAATTCTTCTCGTGCATCCAGAACCTTGAGCCAAAACCTATGCCATTTGTGTCCACCATACCTACCTACTATGTGGTATTTCTCTGCCATTCCAAAGTAAATTGCTTGAGTGCTACCTTTAAAATTTCATTCCTTGTCTTTGCAATATATAGCTCATGGGAAAATAGTCTTAAAAACTATTGTGGTAAAGAATATGTAGCTTATGTATCTTATTTCTTATAAGTTGCTTGTTGAGCGGTAACCATGTTTCTGGGGACGCCATCAACTATCACACTTTTGTTGAATATCATGTGAGTTGCTATGCATGTTCGTCTTGTCTGAAGTAAGGGTGATTTGTCATGATTAAATGGTTTGAGTATGCATATTGTTAGATAAGAACATTGGGCCGCTAACCAAAGCCATGTATCATGGTGGAAGTTTCAGTTTGGACACTAATCCTCAATCTCTTATGAGAATATTATCTGTTGTTGAATGCTTATGCATTAAAGAGGAGTCCATTATCTGTTTTCTATGTTGTCCTGGTATGGATGTCCTTAGTTGATATCTATCAAAAACGAGAAATCAAATGCGATCTATCTCCTTGGACCTTTGTACAGGCGGCATAGAGGTACCCCTTTGTGACACTTGGTTGAAACATATGTAATGCAATGAAAATCCATGGAAATCCAAGCTAATTAGGACAAGATGCAAGCACTATTGGTATTCTATGCATGAGGCTTGCAACTTATAGGATGTCTTATGCATAACACATATGAATTATTACTACCGCTGACAAAATTGTTTCTATGTTTTCAAAATGAAAGCTCTTGCACAAAAATAGTAATCCATGCTTCCCTCTGCGAAGGGCCTTGATGACCCACAAGTATAGGGGGTGTATCGTAGTATCTTCGATAAGTAAGAATATCGATCCCAACGAGGAGCAGAAGGTGTTGACAAGCAGTTTCGATGAAGGATTCACTGTAAATGCTCACAGACAAGTATTCGGGGGTTTTGATGTAAGAGATGAATAAAGTACGAGTAAGTAAAGTGCGAGAGTAACAATTGCAGCGAGTGGCCCAATCCTTTTAGCACAAAGGACAAGCCGGTTTGTTTACTTATAATGACCAAACGTTCTCGAGGACACACGGGATTTTAGTCTAGTGCTTTCGCTACATACGGCTAATTAATCTTCATTGTTTTGATAAGTGTTGTGTGGGTGAACTTATGCTAATGTACCGCCCCTCCTAGGACTAATACATACTTGTGATTATACCCCTTGCAAGCATCCGCAACTACAAGAAAGTAATTAAGATAAATCTAACCACAGCCTTAAACTCGAGATCCTGCTATCCCTCCTGCATCGATATACAACGGGGGCTTAGGTTCTGTCCTCGGCAACCCCGCAATTGGCAAACGAGTACAAGATGCATTCCCCTAGGCCCATAAAGGTGAAGTGTAGTGTAGTCGACGTTCACACGACACAACTAGAAGAATAACACCACAACTTAAATATCATAACATTGAATATTACTCAACCATACTTCACTACTAACATTTAGACTTCACCCATGTCCTCAAGAACTAAACGAACTACTCACGAGACATCATATGGAACATGATCAGAGGTGATATGATGATGAATAACAATCTGAACATAAACCTTGGTTCAACGGTTTCACTCAATAGCATCAATAACAAGTAGAAATCAATACCGGGAGAGTTTCCCCTATCAAACAATCAAGATCAAACCCAAATTGCTACAGCGGTGACGATGTGCAGCGGTGGAGACGGCGGTGATGATGATGAAGATGATGATGATGGTGATGGAGATGATGTCCAACTTGATGGCGGTGACGATGGCGTCGATTTCCCCCTACGGGAGGGAATTTCCCCGGCGGATCTCCCGCCGGAGAGCTCTCTTCTCTCTGGTGTTCTCCACCCCGCAGCGGTTGTAACTCTTCGCGAGGTACCCTCTGGAGCTTAGGTTTTCGGGACGAAGGCGTACGCGAAGAAAAGGAGGCGAGAGGGGTTGTGGGCCCCCTCCTCACAGGGCGGCGCGGCCAGGCCTTGGGCCGCGCCGGCCTATGGGGTGGGCCCACCTCGGGTCCCCTCGGCTCCCCTTCTGGCTCCCTTCGTCATCTGGAAAAATAGGATTTTTGATATAATTTCCATCAATGTTGATCTTCCGAAATATTGCATTCTGACGGCGTTTTTCCAGCAGAATCCTGGCTCCGGTGCTCGATCCTCCAATAATCATGAAACATGCAAAATAGATGAAATAACATAAGTATTATGTCCAAATATGAAATATATCAATGAATAACAACAAATTATGATATAAAATAGTGATGCAAATTGGACGTATCAACTCCCCCCAAGCTTAGACTTCGCTTGTCCCCAAGCGAAACTGAACTCAGTAAACAGGACCACATGTTTATGGAGTGAAGAGTCGATAAATAAAATACGGACAAGAAGCATCATATTCATTTACACAAGACATTCTAGTAAACAACTTCCTCATATAACTCAACTTGAAACAAGTATAAGGTAATCACAAATAAAGGTGCATAAGAAATCTTAGTTGGTGATGGCAAACTTCGTTCTTGGTCAGAGAACAATTAGCAGGTTATATTTATCTATTGAGCAGCGCTCTCATGTTAAAGTTTATATAGCACAACTTGCATACTCAATCATAATTGTCTCCTCATGATCATTGATAACTTGCAAAGCTATATTCATTTAGATAAAACTTGTACTAAACAAGGAAGAATAAAAGACATGATGAAGCAAATCACAATATAATGGTTTGATCACAACTACTCAAATGCTTGCTTGAGATGGAGGGAAATAGGTTTACTAACTCAACATAAAGTAAAAGACAGGCCCTTCGCAGGGAAGCAGGGATTAAATCATGTGCTAGAGCTTTTCAGTTTTGAAATCATATAAAGAGAATGAAAGTAACATTTTGAGAGGTGTTTGTTGTTGTCAACGAATGGTAGCGGGTACTCTAACCCCCTTGCCGGACAAACCTTCAAAGAGCGGCTCCCATTTTATTTTTATTTTGTGTGGCACTCCTTCCAACCTTTCTTTCACAAACCATGGCTAACCGAATCCTCGGGTGCTGCCAACAATCTCATACCATGAAGGAGTGCTTTTTATTTTAGTTTTATTATGATGACACTCCCCCAACCTTTGCTTACACAAGCCATGGCTAACCGAATCCTTCGGGTGCCGTCCATCAATCACATACCATGGAGGAGTGTCTATTTAGATTAATTAATTTGGGACTGGGAATCCCATATCTTTTTGCAAAATTATTGGATAAGCGGATGAAGCCACTAGTCCATTGGTGAATGTTGCCCAACAAGATTGAAAGATAAAACACCACATACTTCCTCATGAGCTATAAAACATTGACACAAATAAGAGATAGTAAATTTTGAATTGTTTAAAGGTAGCACACGAAGTATTTACTTGGAATGGCAGAAAATACCATGTAGTAGGTAGATATGGTGGACACAAATGGCATAGGTTTGGGTTAAGGTTTGGATGCACGAGAAGTATTCCCTCTCGGTACAGGTCTTTGGCTAGCAAGG
This sequence comes from Lolium multiflorum, assembly GCA_030979885.1. Taxonomy (NCBI): domain Eukaryota; kingdom Viridiplantae; phylum Streptophyta; class Magnoliopsida; order Poales; family Poaceae; genus Lolium; species Lolium multiflorum. The sequence continues at coordinate 71,336,618 of CM061750.1, read as the reverse complement.
TTAATTAGCAAGCATAAGAGTTGAAGGAAACAAACAAATATACATGTGATAGAAACAATCATGCATCTTCCTTGTAAGCACAAACAATTTTAACTTCAGAATAATAAGCTATGAGCTAACAAGAAAGGAAAACAATGAAACAACTACATGTATTTCTCTTTTCTAATTAAACCTCAAAGTGTTGTTGCTATTGACCAATGCTAAGTTTGCCAAAACCAAATAGATTTATTCAATGCTCCCAAAGTGATACCAATACTAATAACAAGATCAATCATATAATAAGGATTGCAAACTAAAATAAGATGTGCAATATGTAAATGATAAGACTTCTCATTAATATTCCATAACGATAACTCACACCAAGGGATACATAGACACCTAACTAAAGGAGAGATACTTCCAAACTGCAATCTCTTATATGATAACTTCCCTACTCATGATATGACACTACTTGACAGTAAAAAGTAAAAGATAGTGATGATGTGATACCGCGGCACTCCCCCAAGCTTGGAACAAACCAAGGGGATGCCAATACCGATGATGAATTACTCCTTCGGCGATGGTGGTGATGAATTCCCATCATCAGACTTCCAAGGAAGAGGCTCTCCATCAACAAACGACATCTTGGTCTCGGGAATCCTGAAACTAGCAGCATAGCTTATGTGTTTGAACCTGTTTTCATACTCACAGTTCTGATTCTGAACGTCATAGAGTTGAGCTTGGAGTTTGTTGGTGGTGTCGTGAAGTGAGAGGATGTCGCCCCATAGCTTTGCAGTTTCCTTCTCGTGTTCAGCAATGAGTTCAGACACAATCTTGTGGAAGATGTCCACCTCACGCTCAGCCATCTTCTTGTATTTGAAGACCTCTTGTCCTAGCTTCTCCATCCTGTCTTCCAAGCTTCCTTCTCCTTTAGGACACTGGACATCCTTGATCTGCAGTTCTCCCTCAACGAGCAGCAACTCCTTGGGGTGCATCCTCAGCTCCTCCATGTACAAGTTGTCAACGTCCTTGCAGGAGCTGTCCTTGAGTTTCCGACGAAGACATGATGGCTCTAGATCCGAAGCAAATCCTGGCAGAAGCGCTCGAAACAAAACACGTCGAGAAAACGATATACGGACCTCCAGGGGTCCGGGGGATTATATAGCAAAAAATTTCACGACAAAAGGAAAGTACCGGGTCGAACGAGAGTCGGAAAGGGGGCGACGTGGCCAGCTCATAGGGCGGCGCGGCACAGGCCCCCGCGCCGGCCTATGGGGGCACGCCCTCGTGCGTCTCCTCCACTCCGTTTCGATCTCGTAATTTTTCATATTTTCCAAAAACAAAAAAAACATTGTTCGGAAAGTAAATCGCGAACTTTTCATTACCATGTTACCTATTCAAAGTCGAGTTCTGGCGGACTGTCAATTTGACCTTTGATGAAAGCCTCCGGTGTTTCCACTCGAATAATATCAACATCTACATTATAAGAATCACTGAGATATAATGCTTGAGTCTTTGTCCATTCACCACTTGCGTGGCATTGCTTGAGAGCTAATTTTAATTGCTCCTGAACGATACACCTCCTCAACAACATATGGTCCTTCCCATTTCGAGAGTAATTTCCCTGCAAAGAATCTGAGACGAGACCGATACAATAGGACCTTATCCCCAATGTTAAATTCTCTTTTGATAATCCTTCTATCATGCCATTTTTTAACTTTCTCTTTAAAGAGTTTAGCATTTTCATAAGCTTCACTTCTCCATTCATCTAGAGAACTCAATTGCAGCAACCTCTTACCGGCAAGTTTAGGATCTTTATTTAATTCTCTAATAGCCCAATAAGCTTTGTGCTCTAGTTCTAAAGGTAAATGACAAGCTTTCCCATAAACCATTTTATAAGGTGGCATTCCCATGGGATTTTTATAAGCAGTTCTATAAGCCCATAGTGCATCCTTCAATTTACTAGCCCAATTCTTTCTAGTTTTATTAACAGTTGATGTCTACGCCCCCTCCTTTTCTCTCAGACAGTGTTGGGCCTCCAAGAGCAGAGGTTTGTAGAACAGCAGCAAGTTTCCCTTAAGTGGATCACCCAAGGTTTATCGATCTCGGGGAGGAAGAGGTCAAAGATATCCCTCTCATGCAACCCTGCAACCACAAAGCAAGAAGTCTCTTGTGTCCCCAACACACCTAATAGGTGCACTAGTTCGACGAAGAGATAGTGAAATACGGGTGGTATAAATAAGTAGTAGCAACGGCACCAGAAAAGTGCTTTGCCCAGGACAGTACAAAGGTAGTAATGGCAGTAGTAACGCAAACAGTAAACGATAGCAGTATTTAGGAACAAGGCCTAGGGATTAGACTTTCACTAGTGGACACTCTCAACTTTGATCACATAACAGAATAGATAAATGCATACTCTACACCCTCTTGTTGGATGATGAACACCACTAACTGTGTAGGATTACACGAACCCTCAATGCCGGAGTTAACAAGCTCCACAATATTCAATGTTCATATTTAAATAACCTTAGAGTGTAAGATAGATCAACACAACTAAACCAAGTACTAACGTAGCATGCACACTGTCACCTTCACGCTACGAAAGGAGGCATAGATCACATCAACACTATCATAGCAATAGTTAACTTCATAATCTACAAGAGATCATAATCATAGCCTACGCCAAGTACTAACACGGATGCACACACTGTCACCATTACACCGTGCAGGAGGAATAAACTACTTTAATAACATCACTAGAGTAGCACATAGATAAATTGTGATACAAAACACATTGCAATCATAAAGGGATATAAATAAGCACTTCACTATGCCATTCATAACGGTGAATAAGTATTCTGTGAAATATAGCCTAAGAGACCCACACGGTGCACACACTGTCACCTTTACACACGTGGGACAAGGAGTCTCCGGAGATCACATAAGTAAAATTCACTTGACTAGCATAACGACATCTAGATTACAAGCATCATCATATGAATCTCAATCATGTAAGGCAGCTCATGAGATTATTGTATTGAAGTACATAGGAGAGAGATGAACCACATAGCTACCGGTACAGCCCTTAGCCTCGATGGAGAACTACTCCCTCCTCATGGGAGACAGCAGCGTTGATGGAGATGGCGGTGGTGTCGATGGAGGAGCCGGGGGCACTTCCCCGTCCGGCGGCGTGCCGGAACGGAGACTCTGTCCCCTAGATCTTGGCTTTGCGATGGCGGCGGCTGGAAGGTTTCTCGTACCGTGGCTTTTTCGTCTCGAGGTTTTAGGTCCGGGGCTTTATGGCGAAGAGGCGACGTCGGAAGGTCGAAAGGCGCCGACACTATAGGCGCGGGCCCCCTTGGCCGCGCCGGCCTATGGTTTGGTGGGCCTGTGCCCCCTCTCTGGCGGTTCTCGGGTGTTCTGGATGCTTCCGGGCAAAATAGGAACATGGGCGTTGATTTCGTCCGATTCCGAGAATATTTCTTTACTAGGATTTCTGAAACCAAAAACAACAGAAAACAGCAACTGGCCCTTCGGCATCTCGTCAATAGGTTAGTTCCGGAAAATGCATAATAATGACATAAAGTGTGCATAAAACATGTAGATAACATCAATAATGTGGCATGGAACATAAGAAATTATCGATACGTCGGAGACGTATCAGCATCCCCAAGCTTAGTTTGCTCGTCCGAGCAGGTAAACGATAACAAAGATAATTTCTGGAGTGACATGCCATCATAATCTTGATCATACTATTTGTAAAGCATATGTAGTGAATGCAGCGATCAAGACAATGTATATGACATGAGTAAACAACTGAATCATATAGCAAAGACTTTTCATGAATAGTACTTCAAGACAAGCATCAATAAGTCTTGCATAAGAGTTAACTCATAAAGCAATAAATTCATAGTAAAGGTATTGAAACAACATAAAGGAAGATTAAGTTTCAGCGGTTGCTTTCAACTTGTAACATGTATATCTCATGGATAGTTGTCAATGCAAAGCAATATAACAAGTGCAATAAGCAAGTATGTAAGAATCAATGCACAGTTCACACAAGTGTTTGCTTCTTGAGGTGGAGAGAAATAGGTGATGACTCAACATAAAAGTAAAAGAATGGTCCTTCAAAGAGGAAAGCATCGATTGCTATATTTGTGCTAGAGCTTTGGTTTTGAAAACATAAAGAGAGCATAAAAGTAAAGTTTTGAGAGGTGTATGTTGTTGTCAACGAATGGTAGCGGGTACTCTAACCCCCTTGCCAGACAAACCTTCAAAGAGCGGCTCCCATTTTATTTTATTTTTGTGTGGCACTCCTTCCAACCTTTCTTTCACAAACCATGGCTAACCGAATCCTCGGGTGCCTGCCAACAATCTCATACCATGAAGGAGTGCCTTTTATTTTAGTTTTATTATGATGACACTCCTCCCCACCTTTGCTTTCTCAAGCCATGGCTAACCGAATCCTTCGGGTGCCGTCCAACAATCACATACCATGGAGGAGTGTCTATTTTTGTTAATTAATTTGGGACTGGGAATCCCATTGCCAGCTCTTTTTGCAAAATTATTGGATAAGCGGATGAAGCCACTAGTCCATTGGTGAAAGTTGCCCAACAAGATTGAAAGATAAACACCACATACTTCCTCATGAGCTATAAAACATTGACACAAATCAGAGGTAATAAATTTTGAATTGTTTAAAGGTAGCACTCAAGCAATTTACTTTGGAATGGCGGAGAAATACCATGTAGTAGGTAGGTATGGTGGACACAAATGGCATAGTGGTTGGCTCAAGTATTTTGGATGCATGAGAAGTATTCCCTCTCGATACAAGGTTTAGGCTAGCAAGGCTATTTGAAACAAACACAAGGATGAACCGGTGCAGCAAAACTCACATAAAAGACATATTGAAAGCATTATAAGACTCTACACCGTCTTCCTTGTTGTTCAAACTCAATACTAGAAATTATCTAGACCTTAGAGAGACCAAATATGCAAACCAAATTTTAGCATGCTCTATGTATTTCTTCATTAGTGGGTGCAAAGTATATGATGCAAGAGCTTAAACATGAGCACAACAATTGCCAAGTATCACATTATCCAAGACATTATAGCAAATTACTACATGTATCATTTCCCGATTCCAACCATATAACAATCTAACGAAGCAGTTTCAACCTTCGCCATGAAAATTAAAAGCTAAGAACACATGTGTTCATATGAACCAGCGGAGCGTGTCTCTCTCCCACACAAGCATTTATTCAAAAACAAAAGCACACAGACGCTCCAAGTAAAGTACATAAGATGTGACCGAATAAAAATATAGTTTCAAGAGAAGGAACCTGATAATTTTGTCGATGAAGAAGGGGATGCCTTGGGCATCCCCAAGCTTAGATGCTTGAGTCTTCTTGAAATATGCAGGGATGAACCACTGGGGCATCCCCAAGCTTAGAGCTTTCACTCTTCTTGATCATAGTATATCATCCTCCTCTCTTGACCCTTGAAAACTTCCTCCACACCAAACTCGAAACAAATTCATTAGAGGGTTAGTGCATAATCAAAAACTCACATGTTCAGAGGTGACACAATCATTCTTAACACTTCTGGACATTGCCCAAAGCTACTGGAAGTCAATGGAACAAAGAAATCCATCCAACACAGCAAAAGAGGCAATGCGAAATAAAAGGCAGAATCTGTCAAAACAGAACAGTCCGTAAAGACGAATTTTATTGAGGCACCAGACTTGCTCAAATGAAAATGCTCAAATTTAATGAAAGTTGTGTACATATCTGAGGATCACTCACGTAAATTGGCATAATTTTCTGAGTTACCTACAGAGAATTTTGCCCAGATTCGTGACAACAAAGAAATCTGTTTCTGCGCAGTAATCCAAATCTAGTATGAACTTTACTATCAACGACTTTACTTGGCACAACAAAACACAAAACTAAGATAAGGAGAGGTTGCTACAGTAGTAAACAACTTCCAAGACACAAATATAAAACAAAGTACTGTAGCAAAATAACACATGGGTTATCTCCCAAGAAGTTCTTTCTTTATAGCCATTAAGATGGGCTCAGCAGTTTTAATGATGCACTCGCAAGAAATAGTATTTGAAGCAAAAGAGAGCATCAAAAGGCAAATTCAAAACACATTTAAGCCTAACATGCTTCCCATGAAAAGGAATCTTGTACACAAATAAATTCATGAAGAGCAAAGTGACAAGATCAGGAAGATAAAACAAGTGTAGTTTCAAAAATTTCAGCACATAGAGAGGCATTTTAGTAACATGAAAATTTCTACAACCATATTTTCCTCTCTCATAATAACTTTCAGTAGCAACATGAGCAAACTCAACAATATAACTATCACATAAAGCATTCTTATCATGAGTCTCATGCATAAAATTATTACTCTCCACATAAGCATAGTCAATTTTATTAGTTGTAGTGGGAGCAAATTCAACAAAGTAGCTATCATTATTATTCTCATCATCAAATATAGGAGGCATATTGTAATCATAATCAAATTTATCCTCCATAACAGGTGGCACCAAAAGACTACTATCATTATAATCATCATAAATAGGAGGTAAAGTATCATCAAAGTAAATTTTCTCCTCAATGCTTGGGGGACTAAAAAGATCATGCTCATCAAAACCAGCTTCCCCAAGCTTAGAATTTTCCATATCATTAGCAACAATGGTGTTCAAAGTGTTCATACTAATATGTTCCATGGTTTTTTAATTTTTGAATCAAACCATCCATGTCTTAAATCAGGAAATAGAATAAGAAGCTCATTGTTGTCCATTATGCCTTACTAGTGTAAACAAGAAACAAAAAGATGCAATTGCAGGATCTAAATAGCTTCGAGCACAAACACAATGGCGCCAGAAAAGTACTGTTACCTGGAACCGGAGTATGAGTGCCTTTACCTTTCCTCCGGCAACGGCGCAGAAAAATAGCTTGTGCGGCGCGTGGTTGACGAGGGAGGAAATCCTTGTATTGTAGCTTTTTGTTCCCCGGCAAGCGCTTGAGAAAATAGCTTGATGTCTACGCCCCTCCTTTTCCTGTAGACAGTGTTGGGCCTCAAAGCGAGGTTTGTAGAACAGCAGCAAGTTTCCCTTAAGTGGATCACCCAAGGTTTATCGACCTCGGGGAGGAAGAGGTCAAAGATATCCCTCTCATGCAACCCCTGCAACCACAAAGCAGAAGTCTCTTGTGTCCCCAACACACCTAATAGGTGCACTAGTTCGGCGAAGAGATAGTGAAATACAGGTGGTATAAATAAGTAGTAGCAACGACACCAGAAAAGTGCTTTGCCTAGGACGATAAACAAGCAGTAGTAACGACGATGTGCGATAAAACGATAAACAAGCACGATAGCGGTATTTAGGAACAAGGCCTAGGGATTAGACTTTCACTAGTGGACACTCTCAACTTTGATCACATAACAGAATAGATAAATGCATACTCTACACCCTCTTGTTGGATGATGAACACCACTAACTGTGTAGGATTACACGAACCCTCAATGCCGGAGTTAACAAGCTCCATAATATTCAATGTTCATATTTAAATAACCTTAGAGTGTAAGATAGATCAACACAACTAAACCAAGTACTAACGTAGCATGCACACTGTCACCTTCACGCTACGAAAGGAGGCATAGATCACATCAACACTATCATAGCAATAGTTAACTTCATAATCTACAAGAGATCATAATCATAGCCTACGCCAAGTACTAACACGGATGCACACACTGTCACCATTACACCGTGCGGGAGGAATAAACTACTTTAATAACATCACTAGAGTAGCACATAGATAAATTGTGATACAAAACACATTGCAATCATAAAGGGATATAAATAAGCACTTCACTATGCCATTCATAACAGTGAATAAGTATTCTGTGAAATATAGCCTAAGAGACCCACACGGTGCACACACTGTCACCTTTACACACGTGGGACAAGGAGTCTCCGGAGATCACATAAGTAAAATTCACTTGACTAGCATAACGACATCTAGATTACAAGCATCATCATATGAATCTCAATCATGTAAGGCAGCTCATGAGATTATTGTATTGAAGTACATAGGAGAGAGATGAACCACATAGCTACCGGTACAGCCCTTAGCCTCGATGGAGAACTACTCCCTCCTCATGGGAGACAGCAGCGTTGATGGAGATGGCGGTGGTGTCGATGGAGGAGCCTTCTGGGGGCACTTCCCCGTCCGGCGGCGTGCGGAACAGAGACTCCTGTCCCCGGATCTTGGCCCGCGATGGCGGCGGCTCACGGAAGGTTTCTCGTACCGTGGCTTTTTCGTCTCGAGGTTTTAGGTCCAGGGGCTTTATATAGGCGAAGAGGCGGCGTCGGAAGGTCGAAGGGCGCCGACACTATAGGGGCGCGGGCCCCCTTGCCGCGCCGGCCTATGGTTTGGTGGGCCTTTGCCCCCTCTCTGGCGGTTCTCGGGTGTTACGGATACGGGCAAAATAGGAACCTGGGCGTTGATTTCGTCCGATTCCAAGAATATTTCTTTACTAGGATTTCTGAAACCAAAAACAGCAGAAAATAGCAACTGGCCCTTCGGCATCTCGTCAATAGGTTAGTTCCGGAAAATGCATAATAATGACATAAAGTGTGCATAAAACATATAGATAACATCAATAATGTGGCATGGAACATAAGAAATTATCGATACGTCGGAGACGTATCAACAGTCTTTTCCAAGATAGATTTAATCTCTCTATTTGATAATTCTACTTGCCCACTAGTTTGAGGATGATAAGCGGAAGCAATTCTATGATTAATACCATATTTAGCAAGAGTTTTCTAAAACCACCATGAATAAAATGAGAACCTCCATCAGTCATAATATATCTAGGAACTCCAAATCTAGGAAAAATAATTTCTAAAAGCATTCTTAAAGAGGTCTCACCATCAGCACTTTTTGTAGGTATGGCTTCCACCCATTTAGTAACATAATCAACAGCGACAAGTATATGAGTGTTACCTTCCGAAGAGGGAAAAGGTCCCATGAAGTCAAATCCCCAACAATCGAACGGTTCAATAACAAGAGTATAATTCATAGGCATTTCATTGCGTCTGGAGATATTACCAACCCTTTGGCATTCATCACAGGATAAAATAAACTTTCTTGCATCTTTGAAGAGAGTTGGCCAATAAAAACCTGATTGTAGAACCTTTTGCGCGGTTCTATCTCCGGCGTGATGTCCTCCATAAGCACTACCATGACATTTACTCAATATCTCCTGTTGTTCATATTCGGGAACACATCTTCGCAGAATACCATCCACTCCTTCTTTATATAAGTGTGGGTCATCCCGAAATAATGCCTCAAGTCATAAAAGAATTTCCTCCTTTGAGCTGAAAAGGTTGGAGGCAAGTACTTGGAAATAATAAAATTAGCATAATCAGCATACCAAGGACTGTCTCGCGAGCTCACCTTTATTACAGCCAATTGTTCATTTGGAAAACTATCATTAACAGGAACAGGATCATAAGCAATATTTTCCAATCTAGACAAATTATCAGCAACAGGATTATCAGCACCTTTCCTATCTACAATATGTAAATCAAATTCTTACAACAGAAGTACCCATCTAATAAGCCTTGGCTTAGCATCTTTCTTTTGCATAAGGTATCTGATTGCAGCATGATCAGTATGAATTGTAACTTTTGAATCAACAATATAGGATCTAAACTTATCACAAGCAAAGACTACAGCTAACAATTCTTTTTCAGTAGTAGCATAATTTCTTTGAGCAGCATCAAGAGTTTTACTAGCATAATGAATAACATTTAATTTTTTATTTACTCGCTGTCCAAGAACAGCGCCTACAGCAAAATCACTAGCATCACACATAATTTCAAATGGTAAATTCCAATCAGGAGGTTCAACTATAGGAGCAGTTGTTAAGGCTTTCTTTAGAGTTTCAAAAGCTTCCTTACAATCATCATCAAAAACAAAAGGTACATCTTTTTGAAGAAGATTAGTAAGAGGCTTTGAAATCTTGGAGAAATCTTTAATAAACCTCCTATAAAACCCAGCATGACCAAGAACACTACGAATACCTTTAACATCCCTAGGATAGGGCATCTTCTCAATTGCTTCAACTTTAGCTCTATCAACTTCAATACCTCTCTCGGAAATTTTATGTCCCAATAGAATTCCTTCATTAACCATAAAGTGGCATTTCTCCCAATTAAGACAAGGTTAGTTTCTTCACATCTCTGCAAAACTTTATCGAGGTTCCGCAAGCAATTATCAAAAGAATTCCCATAGACAGAAAAATCATCCATGAATACCTCTACAATACTCTCGCAAAAGCCATGAAAAATAGCAGGACATGCATCTTTGAAAAGTAGCAGGAGCATTACATAAACCAAAAGGCATACGTCTATAAGCATAAGTTCCATAGGGACAAGTGAAAGTGGTTTTCTCTTGATCCTTAGTTTTAACAGCAATTTGTGAAAACCCAGAATAACCATCAAGAAAGCAAAAGTGAGTATTTTTAGATAACCTTTCTAACATTTGATCAATAAAAGGCAAAGGGTAATGATCTTTTTTAGTAACTTTATTAACTTTTCGATAATCAATGCACATTCTATACCCTACAACTACTCTTTGAGGTATGAGCTCATCATTATCATTAGGCACAACAGTCATCCCTCCTTTCTTAGGAACACAATGCACGGGACTAACCCATCTACTATCAGCAATAGGATATATAATACCAGCTTCAAGAAGTCTTAATACCTCATTTCTTACCACATCCTTCATCTTAGGAATTAGACGACGCTGAGGTTCAACAACAGGCTTCGCATCATCTTCCATATTAATGGCGTGTTGGCAAATAGAGGGAGAAATCCCCTTCAAGTCATCAAGAGTGTAGCCAATAGCTCCTCGGTGCTTCTTCAATATTTCCAATAACCTTTCTTCTTCAAACTCTGAAAGCTTAGAACTAATAATAACAGGATATATTTTCTTATCATCAATATGAGTATATTTAAGATTATCAGGCAATGGTTTTAAATCAAAGACACGATCTTCCTTTGGTGGTGGTGTTGTACCCAGATCTTCCACCGGTAAATCATGCTTAAGAATAGGTTGGCGAAGAAAATTTTCATCAAGCTCATCTCTTTCTTCCCTAAAAACTTCACTCTCACTATTCTCCAAATGTTGCTGCAAAGGATTATTAGGAGCAAGAACAATAGATGCACACTGTTCAACTTTAAAATCATTATTAGGCAAATCAGCTTTATAAGGAGTTTTGGTAAATTTAGAGAAGTTAAACTCATAAGATTCACCAGCAAATTTAGTCAAAATTTTCTCTTTCTTGCAATCTATAATAGCTCCACATGTATTTAGAAAAGGTCTACCAAAAATGATAGGACAATATTTACTAGCAGCAGAACCAAGTACCAAAAAGTCAGCAGGATATTTAATCTTACCGCATAGAACTTCCACATCTCGAACAATACCAATTGGAGAGATAGTTTCTCTATTAGCCAGCCGAATAACCACATCAATATCTTCAAGTTCACAAGAACCAATTTCGTGCATAATCTCCGTGTAAAGCTCATAAGGAATAGCACTAATACTTGCACCAATATCACATAAACCATAATAACAATGATCACCAATTCTAACAGATAGCATAGGAACACTAGCTTGCTTGGACTTATTAGGATGTGAAACAATATTAGAAGCATCTTCACAGAAAATAATATGACCATCCTCCACATTTTCAGTCACAAGATCTTTAACTATTGCAATAGCAGGTTCAACTTTTATTTGTTCTTCAGGTTCTATAGGTTTCTTTTCACTTTTATGAACCGCACTATTTATAACAGAGTACTCCTTCATTTTAGCAGGGAAAGGAGTTTTTTCAATATAAGCTTCAGGAATAACATGATCAACAGTTTCAACTACAACACATTTATTAATAGATGGATCAATTTTATCTTTATACGGTTCATGATACTTATCAAAGTTCTTCTTAGGCAATTCATAATGAGAGGCAAAAGCTTTATAAAGATTTGCAGCAACTTGAGAATCAAGACCATAAGTAGCACTCATATTACGAAATTTATCAGTATCCATAAAAGCTTCAATGCATTATAATCATAATTTATACCTGATTCTCTATCTTTGTCGTTCTCCCATCCTTCAGTATTTTCCTGGATCCGATTAAGAAGGTCCCTTTTAAACTCTTCCTTGTTGCGCGTGAATGATCCAGAACAAGAAGTATCCAGCAAGGTCTTGTCTTCAAAAGAAAGTCTTGCATAGAAATTATCAATAATAACATTACCAGGAAGCTCATGAATGGGGCATTTGAGCATTAAAGACTCAATCTCCCCCACGCTTGGGCAATACTCTCTCCATCATGAGGCCAAAAATTATATATGCGATTCCGATCCTTGTGAATTTCACTTGGAGGATAGAACTTAGAATAAAACCGGGGCACAATATCATTCCATTCAAGAGAATCCCCATTATCCAGTAATTTATACCAATGCGCCGCTTTACCAGACAGCGATATAGAGAATAGTTTCTTCCTCACTTCATCCATAGCAATACATGCACACTTGAATAAACCGCATAATTCATGTAAGAACAGTAAATGATCTCCAGGGTGGACAGTTCCATCCCCTGTATAGCGGTTATCCACTACACGTTCAATAATTTTCATAGGTATTTTGTATGGTATCTCTTCCTCACCTGGCGCCTCATCCACTACCTTTGCAGTAGTAGCAGATTTTCCAAATAAAAACTCAAGAGAAGATCTCTCCATAATGAATTATGGCAGCAGGAAGAAATAAAATCAGCACAAACAGTAGAAATTTTCCCTTACCAATTCCACTTACCAATAGCGCTTCACTCCCCGGCAACGGCACCAGAAAATAGTCTTGATGACCCACAAGTATAGGGGTGTATCGTAGTATCTTCGATAAGTAAGAATATCGATCCCAACGAGGAGCAGAAGGTGTTGACAAGCGGTTTCGATGAAGGATTCACTGTAAATGCTCACAAACAAGTATTCAGGGGGTTTTGATGTAACAGATGAATAAAGTACGAGTAAGTAAAGTGCGAGAGTAACAATTGCAGCGAGTGGCCCAATCCTTTTTAGCACAAAGGACAAGCCGGTTTGTTTACTTATAATGACCAAACGTTCTCGAGGACACACGGGATTTTAGTCTAGTGCTTTCGCTACATACGGCTAATTAATCTTCATTGTTTTGATAAGTGTTGTGTGGGTGAACCTATGCTAATGCACCGCCCTTCCTAGGACTAATACATACTTGTGATTATACCCCTTGCAAGCATCCGCAACTACAAGAAAGTAATTAAGATAAATCTAACCACAGCCTTAAACTCTGAGATCCTGCTATCCCTCCTGCATCGATATACCAACGGGGGCTTAGGTTTCTGTCACTCCGGCAACCCCGCAATTGGCAAACGAGTACAAGATGCATTCCCCTAGGCCCATAAAGGTGAAGTGTCGTGTAGTTGACGTTCACACGACACCACTAGAAGAATAACACCACAACTTAAATATCATAACATTGAATATTACTCAACCATACTTCACTACTAACATTTAGACTTCACCCATGTCCTCAAGAACTAAACGAACTACTCACGAGACATCATATGGAACATGATCAGAGGTGATATGATGATGAATAACAATCTGAACATAAACCTTGGTTCAACGGTTTCACTCAATAGCATCAATAACAAGTAGAAATCAATACCGGGAGAGTTTCCCCTATCAAACAATCAAGATCAAACCCAAATTGCTACAGCGGTGACGATGTGCAGCGGTGGAGACGGCGGTGATGATGATGAAGATGATGATGATGGTGATGGAGATGATGTCCAACTTGATGGCGGTGACGATGGCGTCGATTTCCCCCTCGGGAGGGAATTTCCCCGGCGGATTCCTGCCCGCCGGAGAGCTCTTTCTCTCTGGTGTTCTCCGCCTCGCAGAGGCGGCTGTAACTCTTCGCGAGGTACCCTCTGGAGCTTAGGTTTTCGGGACGAAGGCGTACGCGAAGAAAAGGAGGCGAGAGGGGCTGTGGGCCCCCTCCTCACGAGGGCGGCGCGGCGGGGCCTTGGGCGCGCCGGCCTATGGGGTGGGCCCACCTCGGGTCCCCTCGGCTCCCCTTCTGGCTCCCTTCGTCATACGGAAAAATAGGTTTTTTGATATAATTTCCATCAACTGTTGATCTACGAAATATTGCATTACGGCGCTTTTTCCAGCAGAATCCTGGCTCCGGTGCTCGATCCTCCAATAATCATGAAACATGCAAAATAGATGAAATAACATAAGTATTATGTCCAAATATGAAATATATCAATGAATAACAGCAAATTATGATATAAAATAGTGATGCAAATTGGACGTATCAGGCCTTTCTTTTACTTTATGTTGAGTCAGTTTACCTACTTCTTTCTATCTTAGAAGAAAACACTTGTGTCAACTGTGTGCATTGATTCCTACATACTTGCTTATTTGCATTCATCATATTACTTTGTGTTGATAATTATACATGAGATATACATGTTGAAGTTGAAAGCAACTGCTGAAACTTATATCTTCCTTTGTGTTGCTTCAAAACTTTCTACTAAGAATTTATTGCTTTATGAGTTAACTCCTATGCAAGACTTATTGATGCTTGTCTTGAAAGTACTATTCATGAAAAGTCTTTGCTATATGATTCAGTTGTTTAGTCATTGTCTTTACCATTGCTTGAATCACTTCATTCATCTCATATGCTTTACAATAGTATTGATTAAGATTATGATAGCATGTCACTTCAGAAATTATCCTTGTTATCGTTTACCTACTCGAGGGCGAGTAGGAACTAAGCTTGGGGATGCTTGATACGTCTCAAACGTATCTATAATTTCTTATGTTCCATGCTAGTTTTATGTCAATACTCACATGTTTTATATACACTTTATAATGATTTTATGCATTTTCTGGAACTAACCTATTAACATGATGCCAAAGTGTTAGTTCCTATTTTCTGCTGTTTTTGGTTCCAGAAAGGCTGTTCGGGCAATATTCTCGGAATTCGACGAAACAAAAGCCAAACATCTTATTTCACCGAGACGGACCCGGGACCGAAGGAGCGGAGAGGAGACGGGGCCCCAGACCATAGGGCGGTGCGGCACGGAGGGCGCGCCAGCCTATGAGGAGGGAGGCCCTGGGCCTCCGACTCCGCCTCTTCGCCTATATAACCCCTCGTGACCTAAAAACTCGATACCAATTGACAAAACTCCAGAAAGACTCCAGGGGCGCCACCGCCATCGCGAAACTCCGTTTCGGGGGACAGAAGTCTGTTCCGCCGGGTCGGGGAATCGCCCCGGAGTCATCTCCATCGACACCACCGCCATCTTCATCGTCGTTGCTGTCTCCTATGATGAGGAGGGAGTAGTTCTCCCCCGAGGCTGAGGGCTCTACCGGTAGATATGTGGTTCATCTCTCTCCCATGGTGTGATCTTTATGTGATCATGAGCTTTGTATCACTATTAATATATGTGCTACTCTAGTGATGTTATTAAAGTAGTCTATTCCTCCTCCATGATGTAATGTTGACAGTGTGTGCATCATGTAGTACTTGGCGTAGGTTATGATTGTAATCTCTTGTAGATTATGAAGTTAACTATTACTATGATAGTATTGATGCGATCTATTCCCCCTTTCATAGCTATTGTTGACAGTGTGTATGCTATGTTAGTACTCGGTCTAAATTGCAATGGTCTATTATGCACTCTAGAGGTTACTTAAATATGAACTCCGGATGTTGTGGAGCTTGTTTACTCCGGCTTGAGGTGTGCTTTTATAGCCCTACACAATGAATGGTGTTTGTTATCCAACAAGAGAGTGTAGAAAGTAGCATTTATTTATTCAGTTATGTGATCAATGTTGAGAGAGTCCACTAGTGAAAGTATGATCCCTAGGCCTTGTTTCTAAGCATTGAAACACCGTTTCCAACAAGTTCTGTTACATGTTTGCTTGCTGCCATCTTTATTTCAGATTGCAATTACTACTTACAATCATCCATATTACTTGTATTTCACTATCTCTTCGCCGAACTAGTGCACGTAATTGCGGGGTTGCTTGAGAGGGATATCTTTGACCTACCTCCTCCTGAGTTCGATAAACCTTGGGTGATTCACTTAAGGGAAACTTGCTGCTGTTCTACAAACCTCTGCTCTTGGAGGCCCAACACTGTCTACAGGAATAGAAGCGTGCGTAGACATCAACCGCTAAAAAAACAGAAGGATCTCATGTTTGTGAGTTCATCAATGGCTGCCGACCAAGACAGCGACCAAGATGCAGAGCCGGGGTTCACTGCTTCGCACCGAGAGACTCAGGGTGGCCGCCCCTGCTCACCCCCACCCTCCCCATGTAGGTCCGCCACTGTTTGTGAGTACCGAGAGAAATACTGGGCACCCGTTAATCACATGGTAGTTGCCTGATACTTCCGGGGGATGGTAGCACCGCCCCAAATGGCCGAAGGAACTGCTAGTTACATTTTATGTGCATAACGGGCAGATTTCTCTTGCCCTATTTAAGGGGTTCTTCTTCCCCAAAGTTTCCCATTTGTTGGAGCTGGTTTTTGCCCCATTGTTGCCCTTCTTTGAGCTTGCTATCTCACTCTCCATCTAATGAATCTTGCATCTATTTGAGAGAAAATATAGAGGAGAGCTAGATCTCTCATTCCCCAATAGGTATTGTAGTTTTGTTGGAATTTGAGAGTGAAGTTCTTTCCATTGCATTTGGTGCATCGGTTTAAGTTCTCCACGATGATTCGTGGAAGTGAAAGTGAGAAGCTTATTGCTCTGGGGTTCTTGGAACCCTAGAAGGCTTAGTGATCTTTGTGGTGTTCTTGGGTGACGAGGGGTGACCTCGGTAATGTGCATGGATATGGACTTAGGGTTTCAGGGAAATAGGTGCACTAGTGGTTTTGTCGGCTGGTCAGACAAACAAGGCGATCCGATAGTATGTTGATTATGAGGCAAAGTCGTTGCAATACTAGAGTAGATCTAGGATTACAACAATGATTCGATGATCCTCTCGATGGCTCCTCCTAGCCTTTATATAGCAGGCTAGATTCCGGAGTCCAGTTCGGTTCGGTTTACAAGTGTTCCACACAAGGCTATGGTTATTCGGCTCCTTTGATGGGCATTTCCTTAATCAACACGACTTAGTTGTTGGGCTTTGGATTCTTCCGTCTTCTAACTTGATGGGTTTCCTGCCGAATATGTACAAGGGTTACACAAGCCGCAGTCCCTATAAGGTATACCCATGGCATTGGGGCCTCCAATTAAGTTGTGGAGAATCCTCAAGCATCAGCCCTTCATGGTGGTTTCTTATGACCCCTCCAATTAAGTTGTGGAGATTGCCCTAATATTTGTGCGAGTTTGGTGACCACCCTCAAGGTTCCATAGTGGATCTAGAACTTCCCTTTAACTTGGTGGGAATGCTCGAGGAGAATACGATGAGGTGTTCGTGGCGTTTGGAGAGCCATTGTGCCTCCACACCGCTCCAACGGAGAGTAGCACTCGCAAGAGTGTGAACTTCGGGTATATCATCGTCTCCGCGTCACCTCGGTCATTCCTGTACCCGAGATTTTTTACTTATGCACTTTACTTTGTGATAGCCTTCGTGCTTGATATACATAGTTTTGCTTAGCATAAGTTGTTAGTGCACATATGTGAACCCAAGTTATATAGAATCTGTGCCTCCACACCGCTCGGTCGGTTTCTGCTTATGTGCTCGTTTGGTTCAGATGTTAATGGGTTTACTCCTACAAGAGTTCGGTTTGGTTTGATTTCTTATAGCTAACAGTTGGCTAGGGTTAGGTATGGGGCTAATCCTATACACCGACCAGGTCGGTGCTTACCACGCACAACACATCATGGTCGGTTATTAGGCCTGGCCCATTTTCAATTTTTTTCCTTTTTGCGTTTTTCTTTTTTTGTTTCTGTTTTTTATTTTCTTTTTTATTTGTTCATTTTTTTTCTTTTTTGTTTATTTTTCGTTTCGTTCAAAATTTTAAAATTGTTGAAAGTAAAAAATTGTTGGTATTCGAAAAATGTTTAAATTTAGAATATGTTCATTTTTTTAAAAGGTTCAAATTTTGAAAAAAATGTTCAATCTCAAAAATTGTTAGAATTTTGAAAAAAATCATCTAAAAATTATGTTTTGGGAAAATAATTTTTTTAAAAAGAAAAAAGTAAACCCTCTAGATTTTAAAAACAAATTTTAAAATATTTCTTCTTTTTAAAAAATAGATTTTTTGAAAACAAAACTTTAAAACTTCCGATGTTCGGAAAATCGAATTTTGAAAATCATTCAGATTTAAAAATATCAATTTTGAAAATAGTCAACTTTTGAAGAATGTAAAAATAAAAATAAACAGAAAAAACAAAAAGGAAAAAAAACGGAAAAAGGAATAAAGAAAAGAGAGCAGGCAGTGTGGGCTAGCTCATAAGGGGCACCTGGGGGTGTGCGGCGGAGGGGAGCTCCTATAGATCGCCTTAAGCGACGATCGCGGCCGGCTCCGCTTAGGGAATTAGATGTGGCAGTCTAAGATGGGCTTGGCCCATGTTACGTACGTGCGGATGCCTGCTGATGTTTACGTAAGATTTGGTAAATTTCCTTTTTGTATATTTTTCTTTCTTTCTCTTATATGTTTGAATAAATGTTTATATGTGAAAACTGTTCAAATTTAAATTCTTTAGATCTAAAAATTGTTCAAAGAGAAATTCATTCAGATGTTGAAATCTTTAAATTCGTTCAGTATATAATTTTTTGTTCGTCTTTGAAAAATGTTCAAATTTAAATTTTTTGTCCACATCTAGAACTTGTTCATATTTAAAATTTGTTCACATATACAAAATGTTCAATTGCAAATTTGTACATATTTTGAAATAGCTCAGATACAAAATATGTTCAGATTTAAAAAATGTTTAAATTTGAAATTTGTTCATATTTTGAAATTGTTCATATTTAAAATTTGTTCGGCTTTGGCAAATATTCAAATTTGTACGATTTTCAATTTAACAAACATTTTTTAAAAATCTAATAAATTTTCATAAAATCAAACAGTTTAAAAATAGAACAATTTTCAAACCCGAACATTTTTCAAAATTCAAAATCTGAAAATTGTTCAAACACGAAAAATGTTCATATCTAAAAATGTTCAAAATAAAAATTGTTTAAACTTAAAAATTGTTGAAATTTTTAAAAGTTCAAATCTTAAAATGTTCGAACTTAAAAAACTTTCAAATTCGAAAATTTTCAAATTTTGTAAAGTTCAGAAAAAACCAATCGGCAAAACCAAAAAACTGAAGAGAAAAAACCAGCGGAACCAAATGAAAAACCAGTAAAAAAGGACAAAACTAAAGAAAAAACGAAAGAAAACCAATTCCATCGTTAATGGGCCGGCCCAACTCTGTCCCGCTCTGAGCGAAGCTAGCGCTCGCTCCCGCGTTGAGCGGAGAATAGGGATCACCGCGGCGGAGCGGGGGTGCGCCACCGCAATCCCTATTCCTCGCCTATTAGCGTGCGTTAATACGACGCACACGCTAATGGACGGCCGTGGGCCGAGGCCCATTTTAGTGTGACTGTTTTGGTTTTCCCGATTTCGGTCGGTTTTTTCGTTTTTTCTGGTTGGTGGTTCTTTTGGTTCTTTCCGATTTTTCTTCTGTTTCCCTTTTTCTCTTTTTTATTTTTCTTTTTATTTTTATTATTCTGATTGAATTTTTTGTGCACACAATTATTTTTGTACAAATAATTTTTTAGCAAAAAAAGTTTTTGACCAAATTATTATTTCTAACAAAAAAATTGAATTCGAACAGATCTTGATTTGAGTAATTTTTTAATTTGAATTCAAAAAGATTTGGATTTTGAGCAATTTTTTATTTTGATTTTGAGCAATTTTTGAATTCAACAAAATTTTCAATCCAATTAGATTCGAATTTGAGAAAATTTCGAATTTAAGCAAATTTAGAATTTGGGCAAATTCTGAATTTGAGCAAATTTTGAATCCAAACAGATTTGTATTTGATAAATTTTCAAATTCGATTTTAAGCAAATTCCGAGTTCGAGTTTGATTTTAAAAACCTATCCTCCAGCGGGAACTGCTATACGCCGAACTGGTCGGCGCGTGCGGGGTGCCGCACACCCCCAGCGACCAGGTCGGGTAGTTTGGGCCACGGCCCATTAGCTCAGGTACGATTTTTTTTTTTTTTTCTTCTTCTCTTTCTTATGTTTTTTTTCTGTTATTAATATTTTTCTTTTTCAAAATCTAAATTTTTTTATGAAATTATTTTTCAAGAATTTTTTCAAAACATGAACATTTTTAAATGCAACAGTTTTAAAATTTGAACGATTTTATATTTTGAATATTTTTCACTAATTATATTCTTTAAAATTTGAACATTTTTCACGTTTGAACGGTTTTTTTATTTGAACGGTTTTTAAATTTGAACATTTTTCATGTTTGAACAATTTTCAAATTTGAACAATTTTTAAATTTGAACGGTTTTTAAATTTGAACATTTTTCATGTTTGAACGATTTTTAAATTTGAACGGTTTTCAGATTTTGAACAGGTTTTTTTATTTGAACATTTTTTAATTTAATTTTTTTAAATATTTCTATTTTTTGAATCTGAAAAATAAAAGTAAAAAAGGAAACAGAAAAAACGAAAGAAAAACGAAAATAGAAAACAGAAAAAAAAAACAAAAAAATAGAAACAAAAAAGAAAAGAAAAATCGCAAAAGGACTAAAGGAGGCAGCCTGCACCTAACTGGGCTGGCACGTACCGCGCGCGGGGTGTGCGACGCGCGGTACGCGCCGACCTGGTCGGTGTATAGGGTTTGCCTCCTCCAGCTTCTAGCGTCGAACGGAAACAAACTAACATGGATCGTGTATTCGTGTGAACGTGGAACTACTGGTTCCTTTCCCGTCCATTCAACATGGGCCTGACCCATCTAAATCGACCTTAGTTAGCGTACCGTATAACAGCACGCTAACGAGCGACATATAGGGCACCCCGTGCGCCGCACCGCTCGGTGAAGGGAGGTGCTATACACAACTGGGAGGTGCTATACACCACCCTGGTCGGTGCGGACCAGGTACCGCACCCCCAAGGGAGCCTATTGGGCCGACCCACTCACGTTTCTTTTTGATTTTTCTCCTTTTCTGCTGTTTCATTCTTTTCTTTTTTATAAATCTAAAATGCTAATGTGAATTTTTTTCCGAAAAATAATATTTTTTATAATATGAACTTTCCAAAATCTGAATATTTCTAATTTTATATGTTTTCGAAAAATTGAAAAAATTTGAGTTTATTTTTATTTATTTTAAATGAACAATTTTCGAATTTGAACAATTTTTGGATTTGAACATTTTTTTTTCTTTGAAGTATATTTTTCAAAATTTAAATATTTTTTGGATTGAACTTTTTTCAAATTTTGGAAAAAAATAGATTGAACATTTTTTCAAAAATTCGATTTTCCCAAAATTTGAACATTTTAAAAAATGAACATATTTTAAATTTGAACATTTTTCGAATGCGAA
Source organism: Lolium multiflorum (assembly GCA_030979885.1). Taxonomy (NCBI): domain Eukaryota; kingdom Viridiplantae; phylum Streptophyta; class Magnoliopsida; order Poales; family Poaceae; genus Lolium; species Lolium multiflorum. The sequence continues at coordinate 71,314,998 of CM061750.1, read as the reverse complement.
CAATTTTTATCTTTGAACATTTTTCGTTTTGAACACTTTTCAAATTTGAACATTTTTCAATTTTGAACTTTTCAATTTTGAACATTTTCAATTTTGAACTTTTTCAATTTTGAACAAAAATAAAAAATAAACAGAAAAGAAAAGGAAACAAAAAAGAAAAGGAGAAAAAGAAAGAAAAGAAAAAACAAAAACAGAAACAAAAAACTAAAAAAAAGAAAAAAAAAAGATGAAAACCCGACCAGGTCGGTGTATAGAATTTGCCCTCGGTGAATAGCACGGCACCACCCTAGGTACGGGGCCAAACGATCTACTAAAAAAAAGGTATGGGCCCAAACAGGGTACGGCCCTAAACAGTTTGCATCCAGAGTTTCCAACCGGGGGGTGCTGTATGCCGACCTGGTCGGCGCGGACCAGGTGGCGCACACCCCCCAGGCGGGTTGCTGGGCCGGCCCAACATTCCCAGTTAGTTTTTTGCTATTTCGTTTTTTTCTGTTCGATTTTTCTTTTTACGTTTTTTAAAAGCTGATTCTCTATAAAACCGTTTTTTAAAATCTGCAATTTTCAAATTTAGTTTTTTCTGAAATTTAAATATTTTCAAAATTTGAATATTTTTCGAAGTTGAAACATTTTTTTTGATTTTTTTCGAAATTTGAACAATTTTAGAATTTTAACATTTTTTATTTTTTGTTCAAAATTTGAAAATTTTCGAATATAAACATTTTTAAAAATTTGAACATTTTTCACGTTCAAACGGTTTTTAAATTTGAACGATTTTCAGATTTGAACGGTTTTTAGATTTGAACGGTTTTCATATTTGAACGGTTTTCAAATTTGAATAGTTTTGAGATTTGAACGGTTTTTAAATTTGAATAGTTTTCAGATTTTAACGGTTTTCAAATTTGAACATTTTTAAATTTAAACATTTTCTCAATTTGAACAATTTTGAAAAATTAAAATTTTCGAATCTGAAAAAATATAAACAAAACCGAAAACAGAAAAAAGAAAAGAAAACAGAAAAAGGAACCAGAAAAAAAGGAAAAATGAATTGCTACAGACTAACAAATGGGCCTGGCCCATACCCGACTAGGGGTGTGCGGTGGCCGGTAGCCACCGACCTGGTCGGTGTATAGGTTTTGCCTTCCAACCGGTTAACGTTGGTTAGATTGGTTCTTTCTCTTGTGTAAAAAAAGAGATTGGTTCTTTTTTATCAAAAAAAAAAAAAAAGAGATTGGTTCTTTTTCCATCGGTCTGCAACAGCTTTGACGCAGCGGCCGCCGCTCGCCCGTATCTTGCCGGATCAGCCTCAGTGACACTCGCCGTGAACGCTCGTGTGTAAACTTTTCTGGTGATCGAAACCGTGAGAGCTAGTGCAGTGTAGCTGATCGATCACAGCTCAGCGGTGTATAGGATTCAACTGATTTTAGCTAACGGTTCTCAACCAATTGCACCAAACTGTTTTGACCCACAGTTTGGCCCTAGGTTCAGTTTAGTTTGGGTGGAAATATAGAATAGTTTTGGTTTTATTTGGGCCGACAGAATTATCAAATGGTTTAGTTCAGGTTTGGGTGCAACGTATATTCCTGCGGGTACGGTTAAGGTATGGTGCAGTTATCCACCCATTGCTAGGTTCGTCACCGGGTTGTACTACGTCTGTCAGAATTCCGAGTCTGATCGGGGCTACGTTCTGATCAAGCTAGCTCCGTGCATCTTCGAACTTGCAGCAGAAACGGGGAGGATTGGATGCAGAAACGGGGTCGAGCACGCGTTTGTGTGTCCAGACCTCACGCGTCGGAGGAGCGGGCCGGTGTACTGCCCGGACAACGCCACGGACGACACTACGGCCGTGCAGCGCACAGGCGCCAACAAGTCCGCCAAGGTTGTGTCCGTCGTCACCGGCATTGCCGAGGGCACCATCACGGCGGCGCACATTGACCTCACCCCGCACGCCAAGCTCCTCTTCGCATGTCCGATCGGCTGGCGCCATTGACGCACTAATTTGTTGATTGATGCTTGGCAGGCCTGGCTGTACGTGTGTTGTCCTAGGCAACGATCTTAATCATCTGAAGTTTTCCGTTGGATGACGACTCCTATCGTCACGAGCATGTCATTTGAGTACACTTATTTACTTCATTGTCAGTGAGTCCATGCCATGCGCACACATTGTGCAGATTGTAGCGTGGTAAAAGTTTATTCACACGGGATACTGTGTGCAGATTGTAGCGTGGTACGATAGTTCAGTTCCACGGGCATGACAATAGTGACGTAGAGATGTTGTGGTATGACGCAGTATGCTGTCAAGCGAGAAGACACTCATCATCCATTTTAAACTCCATGCTATATCCTGGCAGTGGCACTAGCAGGTAATAAAATAATTTGATAAACTTTTTTTTGGGTAAAAATGTTTAGTCACATTGACTCGTCCTTATCCTATCAAGTACAGCAGAGGGAAGATATATTTGGATAATATACACAGATACTCAGAGTAAATCTTTTTCCCATGAGTATATTTTCATTGATGACGATACAAAAGGAAGGAAACATTAATCAACTATACGAAAATATGGTGTAAGTTTCCAAAAGAATATATCTAGATTGCCTTTCCTTCCTATTCCGTACCAGGTTGTCTTCACAGCAACAATGCTATTTATAACATTACATATCTAGAGGAACTAGATAGACCAGGTAATATGCACCAATAGATAGTTACCTTTTTCTGCACCAGGTCACAAAATACAGCAGGTAGGCGAATTTTACAAGTATATATATATGCCTCATATGCAACTATCTCTTCCAATATCCATTCAGCCAACAAGCAAACAATTACCTCTTCTTACTCTAAATCTCCTAGCCTACCACCGCACCCCTATCCCATAACTTTGTCAAATTTTGCCTTCACAATGGAGAACGTTGTCGTGCTGATTGTTGGTGCTGGTCCAGCAGGCCTCGCGACAGCAGCATGCCTTACCCAGTTCTCCATTCCCTACATCATTGTCGAGCGTGAGGACTGCAGCGCGTCACTTTGGCGCAACCGAGCATACGACCGCTTGAAGCTGCATCTTGCAAAGGAGTTCTGTGAGTTACCACACATGTCATATCCAGCAGATGCACCAACATACATTCCAAAAGCCCTGTTTGTCAAGTACTTGGATGACTATATGGAGCGCTTTGATATTCAACCGAAGTATCTCACTAGCGTGGAGTCATCGAAATATGAGAATGATAAGAAGTGTTGGTCCATCGTGGCTCGTGACATGGCTGAGGGCACAACAATGAATTTTGTTGCAAAGTTCCTTGTTGTGGCAAGTGGTGAGAATAGTGCAGAGAATATTCCTGATATTCCAGGACTTCACAGTTTTCCGGGTGAGGCCATCCACTCGTCAAGATACAAGTCAGGCAAGAGCTTCTCCGGTAAGAGCGTGTTGGTCATTGGATCTGGCAACTCCGGGATGGAAATCGCTTACGACCTTGCGACCCATGGTGTCAATACTTCGATTGTTATACGAAGCCCGGTATGTGTAGTATATAATTTTATTTCGTAATAGAGATACAATTTCTTCGTATTATTATACTACTAGAATGATATTTTTATTTCTAGCACAGTATCAGATGTGTGACAGCATTTTGTGGCTGCAGATTCATGTAATGACAAAGGAACTAATCCGGTTGGGGATGACATTAGCCCAACATCTTCCCCTGAATCTAGTGGATAACCTCCTTGTTATGGCGGCAAAATTCATATTTGGAGACCTAACAAGGCATGGCATCAGAATGCCAAAAATGGGTCCAATGAACCTCAAGTCAAAAACCGGCCGATCTGCTGTGATTGATGTTGGCACTGTTGGGCTAATAAAAAGAGGCATCATCCAAGTAAGTATATCCTGGGACATGATATAAACCTTATATGTACCATATGTTGATTTACTATGCTAGTTTATTAATATTTACTTTACCTCTTGCAGGTTCAAGGAAGCATTAGTAAGATCATGGGCAACATAGTAAAATTTCAATTTGGGGATGAAATCCCATTTGACGCAATTGTGTTCGCAACTGGATACAAAAGCACAGCAAATATGTGGCTCAAGGTACTAAGACTGATTCTTGAATTTGGCTAAGTCATATTCATTTTGGTGCAACAATTGTTAAATCTCCTAACCGGGCAATACGTTATTTTTGAGCGCAGAATGGTGAGAGCATGTTAAATGAAAATGGACTGCCAACCAAAGAATATCCGAATCACTGGAAAGGTGAAAATAGGCTCTACTGTGCTGGGTTGGCGAGGAGAGGATTGGCTGGTATTGCTGCGGATGCTAAGAGTATCGCTGATGACATTAAATCGGTGATAGGTTCTATGTGTGGCTAAATTAGCTTTTATAGGTAGTTTAACAGGCAACTGCATTAGACTACCTCTGAAACATCTTGATGCCAAGGCTCATATGTTCTAGGAGTAAGCTCTGGTCTTGAATATTATCAACAAGGGCATTCTAGTTCAATACTCATTATGTAAAAGAACTTCGTAACTTTTGTTGAGCTTACGGAGGACAGCTGTGTAATAATTACTTGAATTTATATATGCAAAAGTCTTGTGATCAGTAGCGTTGAACCTGGAGGAAATCACATCAGCCTCAAATCAACCGGATTATTCGCTAGTATCTATTTTGAGTACTATACTGCCATTCATCAGTCTTAGAATGACACTATGTGCTGAGAGTTATATACTGTATGAAAGCAGAAGGGTCGTTTATTGTGGGAACTGTAAAATCCAATGTTAGAATCTTCTACAGAAAAAAATATTAGGTATATCCTAGAATAAATAATTGTTGTATAAAAACTAATTCTTGAAGATAACTACAACTCGGCAAGATGCCATGCCCACAAATGTAAAGCTAGTTCTAGGAGAACTGAAATTTGATGTCACAGAAATCAGTTTCTATATGTTGTTAAAGAAGGCCAGGTGTGTTTGTTGTTGATCCCCCCCCCCCCCCCCAAACAAAGTGTGGTTGTTGATATCTTTGGGACACCTTAATGTCAAGGCTCATAAGTGCTAAGTAGCGAGGGAGTAAGATCTGTTCCTATATACTATCAACAAGGGCCTTGTAGGAGTACTCTCGCTCTGTTCAAGTGCTTCCTATTTTTTATTGAACTTACAGTTCTCTACCATATTCTATTTGATTCAATTTTTATATGCAGAAGTCCTCTGACTAGTATTGTATTAGAGCAATTTCAACCCAGTAGCTATACGGGTCACCAAATACACATTTGATGACCAACCTAGTCACCAACACATGAGGGAAAAATAAGTAGAGAATCAGCAAATCACTCCCCGTGCGAGACAAAATTTGCAAACCTGTGGAAGAGTAGGAAAATTGCAAAGCTGGTCAGGGCGTTCCATCCCACGCCGCTCAGGACGAGAAGTCGTGAGGGGTTTCCACCTCTTTCTCTACTGCACCACCGCCGCCGGAAAGAAATCTCCCTGGTCTTCCCTCTTCTTTTTCTTCCTTGTGCCACTACTCTGCGCCATGTCCAATCTGGAAAAAATGAAGCGCACATAGGTGGAGTTGAATGACAATTGTCTGCCAACCAAAGAATATCCGAATCACTGGAAAAGTGAAAATAGGCTTTACTGTGCTGGGTTGGCGAGGAGAGGATTGGCTGGTATTGTTGCGGATGCTAAGAATATAGCTAATGACATTAAATCTGTGATAGGCTCTATTTGTGGCTAAATTAGCTTTTATATGTAGTTTGACAGGCAAGTGTATTAGACTATATATACCTCCGGGACATCTTCATGTCAAGGCTCATATGTGCTAGGAGTAAACACTGCTCTTGTATACTATCAACCAGGGCTTTCTAGTTCTATACTCGCATGGCCCGATGAACCTTATATTGGTATTTTGAAAATTTGCTTTTATATTAATTCCTGGAGTTGTTTGCAGGTGAAGTAATTAAAACAATATAGTAAATGTGTTTTTGGATTTTTGGTTGGATTTGCTAATAATAAAGTATTTTTGTATTTTCGAAATTAATAAGTACTCAAAATGTAAAGGGTGATAAAAGAAATGTAAATGTGTTTCTTATGATAAAAGGTGGACTAGGGTTCATGGTTTCACTTGTCTACTCTATATAAAGATGCAATGGACATAACAATTCACAAGCGATATAATATTGATGGAACTTCTATATGTGTAATAAGCATTTATATGGCATCACGTTCTAACCTAGAGATGTTGCAACACATCTCCCTTATACTCCTCCAGAAAGGGAAAACTCCATACAATCTAGAAATAGAAATAAACATAGTATAGCATTAAGTACTATAACATGATGTTTGAATATCAAATATGCTACCTTAAACAAAGAAGATCACACAAATTGTCACTAGATGACACTATAGCACATGCATTCACTTAATACCTAGTGAAGTAACAAAAGAAAGGTAAAAAAACATAGTAGTTCATGAATTTTGTGTCACCATTCAATCAACACCACCATATTAATCCATCTAATACACACGTTCCTCCACACATATTCTCTCATACAAGTTGGATCAAAACAAGTACTGAAGAAAGGGGTACATAATATGCATCTACTCATATATCTCACACATAAGAGAATTTCAATCTCAAATATTACCTCATAGAATAGAGACCCACCACAAAGGAATTACATAGATCACCATAATCATGTTGGGCAGCTCATATGATACTAAATCATTAATAGAACAAAAGAGAGATAGATCAAGCTACTTCCACAAACCCATAGTCGAGAGGTGGACTACTCCCTCTTCATCTTGGTGGTGTTAATGTAGATCTTGGAGAGGGTTGAGATCCCACCGGGGCGGCTCTGGCAGAAGTCCCCCCTCCAATATTCGTTGGTTCGACTCTATTTGCGGTGTTTCGTACTACGTTCCGCCTCCTTTCCGAGATGCGTCGGGGATAGGTTTTAGGTCAACACCATCAGGTAGGGCTTTGGATAGATGGTTGCGGACGCTCGAGGAAGGAAAGAGGGGTGGTGGCACTGATACGTCTCAAACGTATCTATAATTTCTTATGTTCCATGCTACCTTTATGACAATGCTTGAATGTTTTATACATACTTTACAACATTATTATACATTTTCCGGCACTAACCTATTAACAAGATGCCGAAAGCCAGTTGTTGTTCTGCTGTTTTTGGTTTCAGAAATCCTAGTAAGGAAATATTCTCGGAATTGGACGAAATCAACGCCCGGGTCCTATTTTTCCACGAAGCTTCCGGAAGACCGAGGGGATAACGAAGTGGGGCGACAGGCGCCCACCACGAGGGCCACGCGGCCAGGGTGGGCCCGCCCCTATGGTGTGGGGCCCTCGCGCCGCCCCGACCTTCCCTTCCGCCTACTTAAAGCCTTCGTCACGAATACCCTGTACCGAGAGCCACGATACGGAAAACCTTCCTGAGACGCCGTCGCCGCCAATCCCATCTCGGGCGATTCAGGAGATCGCCTCCGGCACCCTGCCGAGAGGGGAATCATCACCGGAGGGGCTCTACATCATCATGTCCGCCTCCGGATTGATGCGTGAGTAGTTCATCCTTGGACTATGGGTCCATAGCAGTAGCGAGATGGTTGTCTTCTCGCTTGTGCTATCATTGTTTAGATCTTGTGAGCTGCCTAACATGATCAAGATCATCTATTTGTAATGCTACATGTTGTGTTTGATGGGATCCGATGAATCTAGAATACTATGTCAAGTTGATTATCAATCTATCATATATGTGTTGTTTATGTTCTTGCATGCTCTCCGTTGCTAGTAGAGGCTCTGGCCAAGTTGATACTTGTAACTCCAAGAGGGAGTATTTATGCTCGATAGTGGGTTCATGCCTCCATTTAATCTGGGATCGTGACAGAAGGTTCTAAGGTTGTGGATGTGTTGTTGCTACTAGGGATAAAACATCAATGCTTTGTCTAAGGATATTTGTGTTGATTACATTACGCACCATACTTAATGCAATTATCTGTTGTTTACAACTTAATACTGGAGGGGTGCGGATGCTAACCCGAAGGTGGATTATTTAGGCATAGATGCATGCTGGATAGCGGTCTATGTACTTTGTCGTAATGCCCTGATTAAATCTCATAGTAATCATCATTGATATGTATTGAATCGTTATTTTTCAATTGCCCATCTGTAATTTGTTCACCCAGCATGTTAGTTATCTTATTGGAGAGACACCACTAGTGAACTGTGGACCCGGTCCATTCTTTTACATCTGAATATATTCTACTGCAATCATTGTTCTTACTGTTCTTTGCAAACAAACACCATCTTCCACTCGATACGCTTAATCCTTTGTTTTCAGCAAGCCGGTGAGATTGACAACCTCACTGTTACGTTGGGGCAAAGTATCTTGATTGTGTTGTGCAGGTTCCACGTTGGCGCCGGTTTCACGGTGTTGCCGCACTACACTCCTCCATCAACAACCTTCATGTGCTTCTTGGCTCCTACTGGTTCGATAACCTTGGTTTCTTTCTGAGGGAAAACTTGCTGCTGTGCGCATCATACCTTCCTCTTGGGGTTCCCAACGGACATGTACATCTACGCGCATCAAGCAACTTTTTCTGGCGCCGTTGTCGGGGTGATCAAGACACGCTGCAAGGGGAGTCTCCACATCCAATCTCTTTACTTTGTTTTTGTCTTGCTTTACTTTATTTTATTTACTATCTTGTTTGCTTCATATCTAAAAACACAAAAAAATTAGTTACTTTACTTTCTGTCTTATTTACTTGCTCTATATCAAAAACACAAAAAAATTAGTTACTTGCATTTATTTTATTATCATGACTAGTCTTGTAGCTGTTGCTCTATCACCTGAGGAATCGATCTTTACTTTTAAACAAGGGGGTGAGGAGAGTTTTGAAGAAGCTTGGTCTAGATTTTTTGATTCTTATAGTAAAACTGAACCTAAAATGCCTTTAAGTTTGCTTCTTAGTAACTTTTATTTTGGGCTTATTCTTCGCTATAGATATGCCTTAGATGCTGTAGTGGGAGGAGATTTCCTTCATTGTGATGGAGATCAAGCTTTTAATGCTATAAAAAAATTGGTTACATCGTCTAGCTCAGCTAGTAACTTTGATTCATCTCTTGCTAGCATTCTTAATAGATTAAACACTCTCGAAACAAATATATCTTGTTTAAAAGAAGGGTACAACCATATTCGCGAATATTATGATTATGTTCCATTAAGCTTTGAACCTTCAATGTGGGTGCCTACTATTAAAGTTACCATTTGTGGTGAAATTTTTTATGCCCGCTGTGATATTATGTCTGAGTTCTGCCTTATGCCTAAAAGTATTTATGAATCTTTGACACTTTGGGAACTTACTGAAGGAGGAGAAGGAATAACTCTTACTGATAACTCTGTTATAATTCCTAAGGGAATAGCTGAAGGCGTGTTCACAACCTTTCTTGGAAGAACGGTATCCACTGATTATCTTGTTGTTGAATGTGTAGGGACAGGACAAATCACACTTGAAAGATCCCTGCTGAAATGTTGGAGATATGCCCAAGAGGCAATAATAAATGGTTATTATATATCTTTGTGTTTATGATAATGTTTATATACCATGCTATAATTGTATTAACCGAAACATTGGTACATGTGTGATATGTAGACAACAAAGAAGTCCCTAGTATGCCTCTTAACTAGCTTGTTGATTAATAGATGATTAGTTTCATAATCATGAACATTGGATGTTATTAATAACAAGGTTATATCATTGTATGAATGATGTAATGGACACACCCAATTAAGCGTAGCATAAGATCTCGTCATTAAGTTATTTGCTATAAGCTTTCGATACATAGTTACCTAGTCCTTATGACCATGAGATCATGTAAATCACTTATACCGGAAAGGTACTTTGATTACACCAAACACCACTGCGTAAATGGGTGGCTATAAAGGTGGGATTAAGTATCCGGAAAGTATGAGTTGAGGCATATGGATCAACAGTGGGATTTGTCCATCCCGATGGCGGATAGATATACTCTGGGCCCTCTCGGTGGAATGTCGTCTAATGTCTTGCAAGCATATGAATAAGTTCATAAGAGACCACATACCACGGTACGAGTAAAGAGTACTTGTCAGGAGACGAGGTTGAACAAGGTATAGAGTGATACCGAAGATCAAACCTCGGACAAGTAAAATATCGCGAGACAAAGGGAATTGGTATTGTATGTGAATGGTTCTTTCGATCACTAAAGTCATCGTTGAATATGTGGGAGCCATTATGGATCTCCAGATCCCGCTATTGGTTATTGGTCGGAGTGAGTACTCAACCATGTCCGCATAGTTCACGAACCGTAGGGTGACACACTTAAAGTTGGATGTTGAAATGGTAGTACTTGAATATGGAATGGAGTTCGAATATTTGTTCGGAGTCCCGGATGAGATCCCGGACATCACGAGGAGTTCCGGAATGGTCCGGAGAATAAGATTCATATATAGGAAGTCATATTCCAAGTTTGGAAATGATCCGGTGCATTTATGGCAGGTTCTAGAAGGTTCTAGAAAAGTCCGGAAGAATGGCACTTTGGAAAGTGGAGTCCCGAAGAGACTCCACTTGCATGACCAGCCAACCCTAAAGGGGAGGAGTCCAAGGTGGACTCCCCTAGGGTGGCCGGCCAACCCACCTCAAGGAAAGGTGGGAGTCCCACCTTGAGTGGGACTCCCTCCTTGAGTAGGTTTCCCACATATGGGAGGTTTTAGTGTTGGGGTCTTATTCGAAGACTTGGACTAGAACTCTTGGGGCTTCCACCTATATAATGAGGGGCATAGAGAGGGGGCTGGCCACTTCAAGCCACCACCATGGCCGCACCCCTTAGAGGGCCGGCGCCCAACCCCCCTCTCTCCCCAAACCCTAGCGGTCTCTCTCCTCCACCACATCCCGCACGCTTAAGCGAAGCTCCGCCGGATTTCTCCACCACCACCGACACCACGCCGTCGTGCTGTCGGATTCAAGAGGAGCTACTACTTCCGCTGCCCGCTGGAACGGGGAGGTGGACGTCGTCTTCATCAACAACCGAACGTGTGACCGAGTACGGAGGTGCTGCCCGTTCGTGGCGCCGGAACCGATCGTGATCAAGATCTTCTACGCGCTTTTGCAAGCGGCAAGTGATCGTCTACCGCAGCAATAAGAGCCTACTCTTATAGGCTTTGGAATCTCTTCAAGGGTTAGTCTTGATCATCCCCTCGTTGCTACCGTCTTCTAGATTGCATCTTGGCTTGGATTGCGTGTTCGCGATAGGAAATTTTTTGTTTTCTATGCTACGTTATCCTACGGTGGTATCAGAGCCGTGTCTATGCATAGATGGTTGCACGAGTAGAACACAATGGTTTGTGGGCGTTGATGCTCTTGTTATCTTTAGTTGAGTACTTTGCATCTTTGTGGCATAGTGGGATGAAGCGGCTCGGGCTAACTTTACATGACCGCGTTCATGAGATTTGCTCCACGCTTGACATGCAACTTGTATTGCATAAGTGGCTTTGCGGGTGTCTGTCTCTCCTACTATAGTGAAGATTCAATTTACTCTTCTATTGACAACACTAGTATCACCGTTGTGGTTCATGTTCGTAGGTAGATTAGATCTCACTCGAAAACCCTAAACCACGTAAAATATGCAAACCAAATTAGAGACGTCTAACTTGTTTTTGCAGGGTTTGGTGATGTGATATGGCCATAATATGATGATGAATATGTATGAGATGATCATTATTGTATTGTGGCAACCGGCAGGAGCCTTATGGTTGTCTTTATATTTCATGTTGAGTAGTATTTCAAAGTAGTTGTAATAGTTGCTACATGAGGTGAACAATCATGAAGACGGCGCCATGGACCTTGACGCTACGCCGACGATGATGGAGATCATGCCCGTTGATGATGGAGATCATGTCCGTGCTTTGGAGATGAAGATCGAAGGCGCAAAGACAAAAGGGCCATATCATATCACATATGAACTGCATGTGATGTTAATCCTTTATGCATCTTATTTTGCTTAGATCGCGACGGTAGCATTATAAGATGATCCCTCACATTAATATCAAGATAATAAAGTGTTCTTCCCTCGTATGCACCGTTGCATTGTTCGACGTTTTGAAGCATCTCGTGATGATCGGGTGTGATAAACTCGACATACAACGGGTGTAAGCCATGTTGCACACGCGGAATACTTGGGTTTGCTTGACGAGCCTAGCATGTACAGACATGGCCTCGGGACAACGGAAACCGAAAGGTTGAACACGAGTCATATGGATGATATGATCAACATGTTGATGTTCACCATTGAAGCTACATCATCTCACGTGATGATCGGTTTTGATGTAGTGGATTTGGATCGTGTACCACTTAACAACTATGAGGGATGTTGTATTAAGTGGGAGTTCATTAGTAATTAGATTAAAACATGAACTAATTATCATAAACATAGTCTGAGTAGTATTTTGAATTAATTTTGTAGTATTGGCATCCGTTTACTACTATGCGCTAGTCTTGTTATTGAGATAGAAATACTGTTAAAATCTGATAAGAAACTTTACGGATTAGTACCGTATTGTTAAAGAATCAAGAATTGATTAAGTCCTATTGCAAACTTTTAGTGAAACTCACTTTGTTGATTCAGAGAGCTATGGTTTCAATTAGTACCTAAAGTTATCTTGTCTCCGTGAAACTTGAAGTTCAAATCTGTTTGAAAAGTAAGGAGCTGAAAATTTAGTTTTCAGAAATAATCAAGGTATGAGATATATGTGATATCTAAGACCTTATTGCAAGATGATAGAATATAATTTGGTGAGACTACATAAACTCATAAGTTTTATGGGAATGTATGAAGGTTGAAGACGCCAGGCGTCACAATCCTCCAACTATTGGAGCACTAACGATATTCGCATATCCATGAAGTTATCATCCTTAGTATGCACCGTTGCTAAGACTCGTCGTATCGAAGCATCACGTGATGATCGGGTGTTATAGATTCTACGTGTGCTTACAATGGGTGCAAGCCAGATTTGCACATACAAATACTAAGGTTAAACTTTATGAGCCTAGCATGTACAGACATGGTCTCAAAAAGTTGTCATGAATTGATGGATAAAATTATGAGTGAAATTGTTCATCATAGTTACTAATACTTGAAATATATGAACAACTTCAAAGTAAAAACCTCAAGGTTATTGGTATTTGACCAACAAACCTAGAAGTTATTGATGTTGAAGTGTTTTTCTGAATAATGAGGAAAGCTAAAAGAGAAACTGCAAAAGCTGGCAGAAATAAAGAAAAGACTAGAAAGTCTAGCTCAGGTGTATATAAATGATATACATGTTATGGATGTATTCCTAGTTTAGTCACACAATGAAATTCTTGGGTATTAGTGCTATATTGGTTGGTATGAAGTGTCATACAAAACAACACAATACAAGAATACAATGGCCTAAGTGACTGACAAGGAATATGATAGGTATGCACGTCTGGAACAAAAATAAAGTGTTATTATGTTCATCGTTGGCATTCTATCTAGCCCTTAGAATTTATAATAAAGAACTTAATAATTGTTATTTTGCTCTGGTCAAATAAAAACAATGAGTTGTTCAAATTATGACATTACTCCATGTATGATGGATAAGTTATTATAAATCTTAATGGTGAAACACACATACATAACTGACGCTAAAATGCCATAAGGCAAATGATTTGAATTCCACTTATTTGTGGAACCGCCATTTAGGTCATGTTAGAAAGGAACGCATGAAGGAAATCCATGCAAATGGATTTTTTGGAGTCATTTGATTTTTGAATCGTTTGGCGTTTGCAAATCTTTTCTAAAGAGAATGACTAAAATACCGTTCATAGGCCAAGAGTTGAAACGGGCAACTAACTTAGTGGAAATATACATGATGATGTATGTAGTTCACTGGGCATAGTTGTGTGCGGGAGATTCTTCTACTTCATGAAAACTTCCAACAATGAATTGAGTATATATGTGGATATATTCAATAAGAAAGAAGTTTGAAACATTTGAATAGATTCAAATAAATTTCAGCATGAAGTGGAAATCATCGTAATAGAAAAGTCAAATATCTATGATTGGATCATGGTAGAAATATTTGAATTACGAGTTTTAGCGAACATCTAAGAGAGTTATGAAATTGTTCTACAACTCACATTTCTTGGAGTATCATAATGATGATATAGTATCCAAGATATGTATCCAAACCTTGTTGGATTAATGATGAGATAAAATATTATGACGCCATTATATTTTTGTGATTATGCTTTAGTGACTACCGCTTTTACACTGAATAGAGCATCATCATGATCCGTTGAAATGACACCATACGAGTTATGGTATGGGTATAAACCCTAATAGTCTTTCTTTAAATTTTGGTCTAAGAGTTTACAACCAAAATCGGATGAATGTCTTTGTTGGTTATCCCAGAGAATTAATTGGGAATTCTTCCCACGAGACAAAGACAAAAGTGTTTGTCAATGTTTCTTATTTCAAGAAATTGTTTCTAGTGAAGTATTTGAGTGGGAGGACAATATAATTTGATAAGGTTTATGAACCTGAGCATAATGATCAGAGTAGCGCAGCATCGGAATTTGTTTCGGAAGCGGCCACGACGATCATGGCTCCCATGACTACAAAGTGTTTTAGCCATGGAGATCGAAGTACATATTGAACCTTGTAGGTATGGTTTACTTTGTGATCAAATAAATGATTTGTGAACAAAGGATTGATTTTGAATAATGATAAACCAACTACAAACAAAGAAGTTATGATGGGCCCTGACTCCGTTAAAATGGCCATGCGCCATGAAATCCATAATAGATGAATACTTTTTGAAAGTAAATGGATCTATAGACTTGGATGAAATATCCTTAAAGAAGCTCGACTTGTCGAAAAATTGTTTACGACAAAGTTCAAAGAGTTGACTACGATAAGATTAGATCTTCCGTAGCAATGCTTATAGTCTATGTGGTTTATTCTAGTAATCACTACATATTTGTTTTATGAGATATGCTAGTAGGATGGCAAAATACATTACTTATCAGAAGTATGTATTAAAGGTGTATACAAAATACAACCAAGAGTTTTGCCTGTCCGTAGAATACTAGATAGGTATACAAACTTCAATTGAATGAAGTGAGTATCGCGGAGTTGGAATCTTCACCAGATGAAATAGTCAAAGAGTTTTTGATTTCATCAAGAGACGATGAAGAGGCTTGTATTTGCAAGAAATTAAGTGGGAGCGCTGAGACATATTTATAATACTTTATGTAGGTGACATATAGTTGGTTATAAATGATGTAATTATATACTTGATTAAAAGGTTTCATTGAGAAATTAACTTCAATGAAAGAATATGGACTGAAACATATTTAGTGTCAAGATCTATGAAGATAGATTGAAACACATAATAAGTTTAAATCAAAGTACATAGAAAGGATATTGAAGTAGTTCAATATTAAGAAAATGTTCTTGTCATGTGAAGTTTTAACAAGACTTGAGTGTATCTGACACTCAATGAGTAAAAACACATGAGTGATTTTAAATCACAATTAATATGTACACAATCAGATGTCCTGAGCTCTAAAAGTTAGGAGCATATACCAAAATGATTCATGTGATGATCATTGACAAACAGTAAGAATATCCATGTGTGCTTTAGAAGGACCAAGGATATATATATATAGTTTTATATGGGTAATGACAAAACAAAATCGTTGTGAAGTGTTGCACCGATATTAGTTTGGTCATATATAAAATTCAATTTCAATCTCAATTAGGCTAAGTGTTATTAAAAAGGTAGCACAATGCTAGATTTAGAAGAGTTCTAAATATTGTGACGGATTCTACAAAAGAAGGCAGAGTATGTCATTGTTTTAACAATGATTGAGGATGTTGAGTTAAGAAGTTCTTTGAGAACTTGGTGTAGTTCCGATAGTGTCAGAACTTTGAAGCTATATTGTGTGTGACAATATTAGTGACATATTTCAGACCGCGGAATTAAGGTTCCACCAGAAGACCAAACATATTTAATGCCGACTCATTTGGAAAATGAGTGATGCGTGAAGACGCAAATGAATTGCAAAATACATACGTTTCTGAGTGTGTCAGAACCGTTGACTAAAACCTCTCCCGTGAGCAAAACATGATAAAACACCAGAAGGCCAAGGTGTTATATCTTTACATATGTAAACTAGATTATTGACTCTAGTGCAAGTGGGAGACTGTTGGAGATATGCCCAAGAGGCAATAATAAATGGTTATTATATATCTTTGTGTTTATGATAATGTTTATATACCATGCTATAATTGTATTAACCGAAACATTGGTACATGTGTGATATGTAGACAACAAAGAAGTCCCTAGTATGCCTCTTAACTAGCTTGTTGATTAATAGATGATTAGTTTCATAATCATGAACATTGGATGTTATTAATAACAAGGTTATATCATTGTATGAATGATGTAATGGACACACCCAATTAAGCGTAGCATAAGATCTCGTCATTAAGTTATTTGCTATAAGCTTTCGATACATAGTTACCTAGTCCTTATGACCATGAGATCATGTAAATCACTTATACCGGAAAGGTACTTTGATTACACCAAACACCACTGCGTAAATGGGTGGCTATAAAGGTGGGATTAAGTATCCGGAAAGTATGAGTTGAGGCATATGGATCAACAGTGGGATTTGTCCATCCCGATGGCGGATAGATATACTCTGGGCCCTCTCGGTGGAATGTCGTCTAATGTCTTGCAAGCATATGAATAAGTTCATAAGAGACCACATACCACGGTACGAGTAAAGAGTACTTGTCAGGAGACGAGGTTGAACAAGGTATAGAGTGATACCGAAGATCAAACCTCGGACAAGTAAAATATCGCGAGACAAAGGGAATTGGTATTGTATGTGAATGGTTCTTTCGATCACTAAAGTCATCGTTGAATATGTGGGAGCCATTATGGATCTCCAGATCCCGCTATTGGTTATTGGTCGGAGTGAGTACTCAACCATGTCCGCATAGTTCACGAACCGTAGGGTGACACACTTAAAGTTGGATGTTGAAATGGTAGTACTTGAATATGGAATGGAGTTCGAATATTTGTTCGGAGTCCCGGATGAGATCCCGGACATCACGAGGAGTTCCGGAATGGTCCGGAGAATAAGATTCATATATAGGAAGTCATATTCCAAGTTTGGAAATGATCCGGTGCATTTATGGCAGGTTCTAGAAGGTTCTAGAAAAGTCCGGAAGAATGGCACTTTGGAAAGTGGAGTCCCGAAGAGACTCCACTTGCATGACCAGCCAACCCTAAAGGGGAGGAGTCCAAGGTGGACTCCCCTAGGGTGGCCGGCCAACCCACCTCAAGGAAAGGTGGGAGTCCCACCTTGAGTGGGACTCCCTCCTTGAGTAGGTTTCCCACATATGGGAGGTTTTAGTGTTGGGGTCTTATTCGAAGACTTGGACTAGAACTCTTGGGGCTTCCACCTATATAATGAGGGGCATAGAGAGGGGGCTGGCCACTTCAAGCCACCACCATGGCCGCACCCCTTAGAGGGCCGGCGCCCACCCCCCTCTCTCCCCAAACCCTAGCGGTCTCTCTCCTCCACCACATCCCGCACGCTTAGCGAAGTTCCGCCGGATTTCTCCACCACCACCGCACCACGCCGTCGTGCTGTCGGATTCAAGAAGAGCTACTACTTCCGCTGCCCGCTGGAACGGGGAGGTGGACGTCGTCTTCATCAACAACCGAACGTGTGACCGAGTACGGAGGTGCTGCCCGTTCGTGGCGCCGGAACCGATCGTGATCAAGATCTTCTACGCGCTTTTGCAAGCGGCAAGTGATCGTCTACCGCAGCAATAAGAGCCTACTCTTATAGGCTTTGGAATCTCTTCAAGGGTTAGTCTTGATCATCCCCTCGTTGCTACCGTCTTCTAGATTGCATCTTGGCTTGGATTGCGTGTTCGCGATAGGAAATTTTTTTGTTTTCTATGCTACGTTATCCTACATGAAACTCATGGGAGCAATCATAGATATGGGGAAAGGCACTCTAAATTTTACCTCTACACCCGGATGCGGTCATGTATTCCCTAAACCAAAGAGTAAGAAGAGTAGGCTCAAAGCCTCTGGTAAGAATGTTAATGCATCATCTCTTGACAATACTTGATTTGCACTTTCTGCGCCTAGCTGAAAGGCGTTAAAGAAAAGCACTTCTTGGGAGATAACTCAAGTTTTATTTTATTTACTGTATTGTTGAGTCTTGGAAGTTGTTTACTACTGTAGCAACCTCTCCTTATCATGTTTTTGTGCCAAGTAAAGTCTCTATGTTAAAGTTGATGCTAGATTTGGATTGCTGCGCAGAAACAACATTGCTTGTCTGTCCGAATTCGCGCAGAAGTCTCTGTAAAAAAATCAAAAAAATCTGCAAATTTACGTGCGTGATCCTCGGATATGTACGCAACTTTCATTAGTTTTGAGTTTTCCGTTTGAGCAAGTTAAGTGCCCCTGCAAATTCGTCTTTACGGACTGTTCTGTTTTTGATAGATTCTGCCTTTTATTTCGCATTGCCGCTTTTGCTATGTTGAATGAGTTTTTTGTTCCATTAACTTTCAGAAGCTTTGTGCAATGTCCAGAAGTGTTAAGAATGATTGTGTCACCTCTGAATGTGTGAATTTTTGATTATGCACTAACCCTCTAATGAGTTTGCTTGAAGTTTGGTGTGGAGGAAGTTTTCAAGGGTCAAGAGAAGAGGATGATATACTATGATCAAGAAGAGTGAAAGGTCTAAGCTTGGGGATGCCCGGTGGTTCATCCCTGCATATTTTAAGAAGACTCAAGCATCTAATCTTGGGGATGCCCAAGGCATCCCCTTCTTCATCGACAACTTATCAGGTCACTTCTAGTGAAACTATATTTTTATTCCATCACATCTTATGTTCTTTACTTGGAGCGTCGGTTTGCTTTTATTTTCGTTTTGGTTTGAATAAAGTTGGATCCCATCATCCTTATATTGGAGATATTACGCTCCGCTTTTTCATATGGAACACTTGTGTTCTTAATAGTGCTTTAATGTTCATGGCGAAGGCTGAAATTGCTTCGTTAAATTGCTATTTGGTTGGAATCGGAAAATGCTGCATATGGTTTGGATTAACTTGGCAATTGTTTGAGCTCTCATAGATCATGTTTAAGCTCTTGCATCATGTAGTTTAATCTATTAATGGAGAACTACCGTAGAGCTTGTTTAATTTGGTTTGCATGATTGGTCTCTCTAAGTCTAGATATTTTCTGGTAAGTGTTTGAACAACAAGGAAGACAATGTAGAGTCTTATGATGCTTGCAATATGTTCTTGTGTAAGTTTTGCTGTACCTGTTCATACTTGAGTTTGCTTCAAACAACCTTGCTAGCCCAAACCTTGTACTGAGAGGAAATGCTTCTCGTGCATCCAAACACCTTGAGCCAAAACCCATGCCATTTGTGTCCACCATATCTACCTACTATGTGGTATTTTACTGCCATTCAAAGTAAATTACTTGAGTGCTACCTTTAAATTTCATTCCTTTATCTTTGCAATATATAGCTCATGGGACAAATAGCTTAAAAACTATTGTGGTGATGAATATGTAGTTATGTGTCTTAATTCTTATAAGTTGCTTGTTGAGCGGTAACCATGTTTCTGGGACGCCATCAACTTTTTACCTTTGTTGGATATCATGTGAGATGCTATGCATGTTCGTCTTGTCTGAAGTAAGTGCGATTTCATGATCAAATGGTTTGAGTATGCATATGTTAGAGAAGAACATTGGGCCGCTAACTAAAGTCATGTATCATGGTGGAAGTTTCAGTTTGGACATACAACCTCAATCTCTTATGAGAATATTATTTGTTGTTGAATGCTTAAGCATTAAAAGAGGAGTCCATTATCTCTTGTCTATGTTGTCCCGGTATGGATGTCTAAGTTGAGAATAATCAAAAGCGAGAAATCAATGCGTGCTTTCTCCTTAGACCTTTGTACAGGCGGCATAGAGGTACCCCTTTGTGACACTTGGTTGAAACATATGTCATGTGATGATAATCCGTGTTATCCGAGCTGATTAGGACAAGGTGCGAGCACTATTAGTACTCTATGCATGAGACTTGCAACATGTAGGAAGTATTATGCGTAGCACATATGAATTATTACTACCGTTGACAAAATTGTTTATATGTTTTCAAAACAAAAGCTCTAGCACAAAAATAGTAATCCATGCTTCCCTCTGCGAAGGGCCATTCTTTTACTTTATGTTGAGTCAGTTTACCCACTTCTTTCTATCTTAGAAGCAAACACTTGTGTTAGCGTGTGCATTGATTCTTACATGTTTACTTATTGCACTTGTTATATTACTCTATGTTGACAAATATCCATGAGATATACATGTTACAAGTTGAAAGCAATTGCTGAAACTTAATCATCCTTTGTGTTGCTTCAATGCATTCTACTTTGAATTTATTGCTTATGAGTTAGCTCTTATGCAAGTCTTGTTGATACTTGTCTTGAAAGTACTATTCATGAAAAGTTTTGCTATATGATTCATTTGTTTAGCCATTATCTTTGTTAGCAATCTTTTGCTTCAGATCACTCCATTCATCTCATATGCTTTACAATAATGATGATCAAGATTATGTTGGTAGCATGTCACTTCAGAAATTATTTGTGTTATCGTTTACCTACTCGAGGGAGTAGGAACTAAGCTTGGGGATGATACGTCTCAAACGTATCTACAATTTCTTATGTTCCATGCTACTTTTATGACAATACTTAAATGTTTTATACATACTTTACAACATTATTATACATTTTCCGGCACTAACCTATTAACAAGATGCCGAAGCGCGTTCTGTTTTCTGCTGTTTTGGTTTGAAATCCTAGTAAGGAAATATTCTCGGAATTGGACGAAATCAACGCCCGGGGTCCTATTTTTCCACGAAGCTTCCGGACCGAGGGGATAACGAAGTGGGCGACAGGCGCCCACACCACGGGCCGCCGGTGGGCCCGCGCCGCCCTATGGTGTGGGGCCCTCGCGCCGCCCCCTGACCCACCCTTCCGCCTACTTAAAGCCTTCGTCGCAATACCCTGTACCGAGAGCCACGATACGGAAAACCTTCCAGAGACGCCGCCGCCGCCAATCCCATCTCGGGGGATTCAAGAGATCGCCTCCGGCACCCTGCCGGAGAGGGGAATCATCACCGGAGGGCTCTACATCATCATGCCCGCCTCCGGATTGATGCGTGAGTAGTTCATCCTTGGACTATGGGTCCATAGCAGTAGCTAGATGGTTGTCTTCTCCGCTTGTGCTATCATTGTTTAGATCTTGTGAGCTGCCTAACATGATCAAGATCATCTATTTGTAATGCTACATGTTGTGTTTGATGGGATCCGATGAATCTAGAATACTATGTCAAGTTGATTATCAATCTATCATATATGTGTTGTTTATGTTCTTGCATGCTCTCCGTTGCTAGTAGAGGCTCTGGCCAAGTTGATACTTGTAACTCCAAGAGGGAGTATTTATGCTCGATAGTGGGTTCATGCCTCCATTTAATCTGCGACGTGACAGAAGGTTCTAAGGTTGTGGATGTGCTGTTGCTACTAGGGATAAAACATCAATGCTTTGTCTAAGGATATTTGTGTTGATTACATTACGCACCATACTTAATGCAATTATCTGTTGTTTACAACTTAATACTGGAGGGGTGCGGATGCTAACCCGAAGGTGGATTATTTAGGCATAGATGCATGCTGGATAGTGGTCTATGTACTTTGTCGTAATGCCCTGATTAAATCTCATAGTAATCATCATTGATATGTATTGAATCTTTATTTGTCAATTGCCCATCTGTAATTTGTTCACCCAGCATGTTAGTTATCTTATTGGAGAGACACCACTAGTGTTGTGGACCCCGGTCCATTCTTTTACATCTGAATACATTCTACTGCAATCATTGTTCTTACGTTCTTTGCAAACAAACACCATCTTCCACTCGATACGCTTAATCCTTTGTTTTCAGCAAGCCGGTGAGATTGACAACCTCACTGTTACGTTGGGGCAAAGTATCTTGATTGTGTTGTGCAGGTTCCACGTTGGCGCCGGTTTCCTGGTGTTGCGCCGCACTACACTCCTCCACCAACAACCTTCACGTGCTTCTTGGCTCCTACTGGTTCGATAACCTTGGTTTCTTTCGAGGGAAAACTTGCCGTTGTGCGCATCATACCTTCCTCTTGGGGTTCCCAACGGACGTGTACATCTACGCGCATCGGCGTCGGGCCGCGCCAGACTAACCTCTTCGGCTTCCCTCCCGTTTGAAAAGTTCCAAGACTCCAGAATGTTCGTCTTCGTGAAATATTAATCCTCGAAAAAGCCCAAGTCCATTTGACTCCGTATAGGTCCATGAAAGTAAAATTGCAAACAGGGACTTCCCGATCTGCAGAGGTATAACCAAAATAAGGGGGATCATTGGAAACTCCCCCAAAACAATATAAAACATGGATGTAACATTATATAATATGAAAATATGTGGCAATAAACTACAAAGTTCATGTATGCATTTTACATGCTTCAACATCCTCATGCTTAACATATGCTCGTCCTCGAGTATGAAGGTGACAAAAACTAAACATGGACTTTGGAGTTTGTTGATATGATGGATATAACAAGTAGTAATGCACAAAGTTAATGATTCATACTTTATTGAACAACAACAAGCAAATGACAAAGAAATTGATACTTTTTATGTATACAAACATGCTCAACCATAAGTCATATTGTGTAAAAACAAATCAAAGTAGTATGGACATTAAGCATGCAAGTGATCTAATTTGGCAAGGAATTTCTTTCTTTATTATTTTTCTTTGAAAAAATGGATATTGAAAGTAAGCTGGGAATACACATGATAGCACTTTGATAATAATATAGAGCATAATTTTTTGGGGATATGCAACTCTTGTCAACGGTAGTCATAAGAATGGGTGTTTCTAAAGTGAAAACAAGTATGGTTTATATATTTGACCTTTCACAAGTTGAATGTGACCACAAGTACCCAATCCACGTGTTTACTCAACTTGTCACAAGTTGTTCATCTCCGTATGCACACGGTTCCAAACAAGGTGGCAGTGAGGTACCCCTTGCCCCTTTGTACGAAGAGTCTTTTGGGACTATCCATACTTCAATGACAAGACAAATAGACATATGAATCCCTTTGCACTTCTTTTTATTTACTATTTGCATAAGTTTTTATTTAAATTGCTTCATTGGATATCCATGCTATAACACCATGATTTTTTTCATGGCGTAGGTTGGTGACCCAATGCTCCCTCTAGAACATATGCGTACTCCAAAGAGCTTGATCATGTCTCTTATTTCAACACCGACAGGTATCCACAGATATAGTGTGGTGACAAACCATACCACTGCATGTTATAGTACTTAAGTCATTGATATAACACCAATGAAACGCCGTTCCACTAGTATTACTTCCTTCAGAGTGGTACAACAGAAATATATGCGAGTCCAAGGCATGTCTATAGAATTACACATAAACTCTTTGCATAAGATCATCATACCCTCCTACTTTACAATGAGGTAAAACTGAAAATACTCCAAAAGAACACTTGTAGACTAACTTATTGCTAACCCTAGCTCTAGAGATAATTGACTTGCTAAAGCACACTGCTAGAACTCTAGCTACTTAGGTGCTAGTCTTAGGGAATAGGTTCCCTTCTACTCCTAGACTAGGTTTCCACCATGGTAGATGTATATGTTGACCTCATTGACTTTATTGACTGGCTCCCGCTCTTTGTACTAGTTACCTTGCTTTGCATCTTGTTGCTTTGCATGGTCGAATATTTAGAGGAAACTTCACTAGGCTTTGATTGCCGATATATGCAATGAAATTCAAGTTCATTCACATGCATCTATTATGGGGGAGTTTGCTCTATATATTCAACTTGTTTGTTATTTAAATTCCTTATATTTACCCTCTCAAAGATATTATCATCAATTAGAAAAAAGAGGGCGATTGAAAGTGCATGGAGCCACATGTGTTGAGTAATTAATGACAATCCATATGGACTAAAGTTTGAATTAATTTATATTTGCATAGGCAATGCTTGAACCATTTGTTGGCTTCAAGGTTGTAACAATAATAAAATTAAAATATCATTGACAAGTATGTATTGAAGACGAAGATGAAGTGATCCCTCAAGTGTATCTTCAAGACATCGACATGATGAAGAAAGAAGAAATGATGTGAAAGTTCAAGATGAGTCATCTCGAAGAGTTTGTCTTTCAATCCATATGGTGATCATGGATATGTGAATATGCGCCAAAGAATAAGCTCTCACACAGTGGAGTATGTGGGAACAATTCGCAAGACTTCATCAAGCAAGCACAATCAAGAAAGACGTTCCATCTTGATGCGATCAAGATTGTCATCATCTAGCTCAAGTGGAATCCTCAAGGTTAATATTTGTTCTTGATATGGTTTCTTTCTTACCAATTTCACGATTTATTTGGGAGACCGGTTTATAGGTTAGTTGATGTACTATCAAGAGGACTCGAGTGAGTAACTCGATCACATCGTTCGGAGAGAGATCAAAACTTTGGATCCTTGCATCACTTTATTGGTTGTTATTTGGATCTTACACATGTGGTGATTTAGAGCTTGTGGTTATTTCCATGATAATTTCTAGTTCATCGAAAAAGGATTCCCAGAAATCACTTATTGCGTTTTCGATTTGGAGGTGTTACCGGTTTGTCTCCTACATATAGGTTAGACCTTTCTTCATTTGATCTTATACTTCATTTTTGGACTATGATGGTTCTCTGCATGATCTTGTAAAGCTCGTTGCTAGCTTCGAAATGAGCGCAAGTTCATCAACATTAGAGTATGGATGCAAAAGTTCTTGAAGTTTTCGTACCAGGATGTTTGGATGATTCGTAGGGCGGAAGTTCCGGTTTTGGGGACCAATACTGGTGGGGTGGTAGTACCGGTTAAGTACCGCCCAATTTCTGGAAACATCTTTTTGTGAGAAGTGGTGGACCCAGGAATTTTGGTTTGCCGGGGCAAACAATTTTGGGGAAAAAATTGACGCAAAAATGCAAGTTTACTAGATAAAATTCATAGGGTACATTGTAAACGTAATTCAACTGTCTAGGGTATTATAATTGATTGCTAAATTGAGTCCTCTAATTATTTTTGGTATGTACAGAGAAATCATGACACAAAAATCAGAAAAGGGAAAATCACTGGCATAACTTCGCGTGTCTCGTCCGTCCGCATGCGTTTGGTCGATGCACCCGTCCCAAATTGTGTCGCCGCCGGTGTTGGAGTAGCAGCTGTCGCACCTGTCGTTGCCGCCGCCTCCCCATCTTCGAATTCCTGCACAATTGCAATCCAATCGGGCTCCTCATTTGAGTCCATCGGCGGTGGCCAAATCAGGAGCTCTACAGGTCGGATTTGAGACATGAGCTAGGGATTAGAACACGTGGGGATTGTTTCTGATCGATTAGAACTTTGGAAGATGGAACGATAGAGCGAGTCCGGGGAGCGCCTAATCCCCGCTTTAAGCGGGAGCGAAGGTCCCTCCCGCCTGCAGCGCTGTCTCCATGGGCCGAATCGACGCGGCCCAACAAAAAGGTACATCCTTTTCTTTTTTCCTTTTTGTTTATGTTTTCTTTTTTTCTCCTTTTGGAAAACATTTTTAAAATCTGAAGTTTTCAAAAGAAATAGAATATTTTCGGAAATTTAACTTTTTAAATTGGAACATTTTTTGAATTTGAATTTTTTTGAAAATTGAGTTTTTAACATGAACATTTTTTAAAAATAACATTTTAAATTTGAACATTTTTTAAATTTGAACATTTTTAGATTTGAACAATTTTTATTTAAACATTTTTTAATTTGAACAATTTTTAATTTTGAACTTTTTTATATTTGAACATTTTTTGTATTTGAACATTTTGAATTTCAAACATTTTCAAATTTGAACATTTTCTTAAATTTCGAAAATGTAAAAAAATAGAAAACGGAGAAAACCATAAAAGCCGAAAAGAAAAACGAAAACCAGTAAAACCAAAAAAAAAACTGAAGAAATCAATCAGGAACCAGACCGGAAGTTTCCAGAAACTTCCCAAAACTGGGAGAATAAAAACAACGAAACCGTTTACTGCTGTTGTCGCTAAATGGGCCGGCCCAACCTATCGCGCTCTGAGCGGAACGCTGGATAGCGCCCGCTATAAGCGGCGAATAGGTTTCGCCGCGAGTCCGTCCGTGCGTGTTGCTTCTTGTTTGGAAAGAGGAAATGTACGTATGGGCCTTATGACTTAAGCCCAAATGCCCAATAGTCTAGTTATCTAAGTCCAGTTTTACTACTACTTCTCCACTGGAACCGCACGTTCCCCTTCAGCCTTTCCTCAAAAGAAAAAAAAACGTACCCGTTTGGCCGCTGGAAAAACAGAAGGATCTCATGTTTGTGAGTTCATCAATGGCTGCTCAATGTACAATGATGTCGCCTAGAGGGGGGAGGGGGTAAATAGGCGGGTTATAAAAACTTCTACTTGAGAGCTAAACTAGGCGGAATAAAACTACTAAGTGTTTACTAGTTTAGCTCAAAGCCTATCAACTAGGGTTTGCCTAAGTGCACCAACAACCTATGCTAGCATGATGAGCAACAAGGTGATAACAAGCTAGGTATAGAACATCAAGCATGATAGATATCACAATGTAAAGCGCATAGGTTGTCGTGGTATCGTCACGGCATATGCCATAGGGTGGCTAATCGAAGTGGTTCCTAGATGGTCTCACGGTGGTATCCGGATGCGGGTATGGGGACGAGTGACACGGTCGACGTACCCAGGTTCGAGGCCCTCCTGTGGAGGTAACACCTCTACTCCTGCTATGAGTGTATATGATGATCACACAGTACAATGGTGCTCCTAGAGCTGTATCCGGCTGCTCGGGGAGGCTAAGGTAGACGAAGGTCTCTCTCCCGAGTAGCGCTAAGACTAGAGTGAAGTGAGAATGATCGATCGTCCCCCGCACGAGGGGGGTAGCCCAGCTTATATAGGCACTGACACTTTACATAGAAGTCCCTAAGTCTAGTGGCCGGCATGGCCGGCTCCGGCTTCCGCTCCTTCCCGAGGCGTTGACGTCATGGAGCCGTTGAGGCGTAGTGGCACGTCCCATCCGTCTGCCTGAGTCAGCGGCATGGTGAGGAAGCGTCTCTGTCGCCATCATGCCTGTAGCCGGTACGGACCGACGTACGCCATGATGGCCTGTCCGCCGCGTGGCACTGTTGCTCCACAGTGCCCCGCGCTTTACGGGAGGTGAGGTCAGCATGGACCTTTGAACCCGGACCACCTACCCAGTTCCTTCTCATGCAAGGCTCGCCAGCCTCGAGTCGGTCTGGAGTATAAACCCCAGTCGGATATGACTTGTAGAAGCCGGCCCAGCCACAGCGCAGTCGGCCGTGTCAAGCCGACTAAGACTTAGAGCCAGCCGGCTCCTCAGACAAGCCGGCCCCAGCTCCAGCCGGCCGCTCCTCAGCCGGCCTTTGCTGCGGGCCAGCCGGCCGGAGCCTGCTGCTCCTCGTCTATTGCCCTACCCGGGGTCTTCCCCCCGACATTAGCCCCCGAAGCTGGCAAGGTCCTGCGCTAAGAGGGACCTAGGCAGGTTTCCCTGGCTTTAGATATCTCTCATATGTATCTGGCGGCTCCTGGAGGGGCCGGGAGAATTTTCATTCGACTGCGCCCTCATCAGGCTCGCTTTGTCCGACTTCCTCTAGCCGGACGCTTCTTTCGCTCTTGCAGCTTTCGCCCTTTTACAAGTGCTGAGGATGTCTCCGCCTTGTTTGGGGAGCCCTGAGACCGGCTTGAAAAATGTTATCCGGCTCCGGCTCGGGTGCGCCGGAGTCTCCGCCGCTTCGGGTTGTGCCCGACTTGGCGGTCCGACGGCGAGCTCCCGTGGCCACCTTGTCCGGTCAAATCAATCCTCCTCCGGATCCGGTGCGGTCGTGGGCGACGTGGTGCGGCGGTTTCGTAACGGCATTGGTCGTGGGGCGTTTTATGGCGCAGTTAATCCGGTGACGTGGCCCACGATCGCCACTTGCCCGTTGCTGGTGCGTGTGCGCGGCTATAAATGCCGCGAGAGAGGGGATCGAGGCGGCCACCTGCTCATTCTTCTTCCTCGCGCCCACGCTCCATTTCTTCTCCGCTCGAGCTCTTCGCTGTTTCGACGCACCTCTCGGCGCTCTCCTGGCGAACTCCGGCGAACTTTCGCGGCCGCTCTCCTCCGCCGACCCGCACCTTCGAGCCGGAGTCACGGGGCCCCGCGCATCCACAGCACGCTCGTCGCCGATGCGCTCTCCTCCGGCGAGGAGCGGCTCCTCTTCTCCTTTCACCCTTTCTATTTCTTTGAGCTCGTCTTCATCTTCCTCGACGGCGTCGATGGCGCCGCCAAGCGGATCTTGGGAGGGGTCCTATATGACGGACGAGGATATCGAGCGTCTCCGCCGCCTTGCCGGATTCCGCCGCAGGTGGAGGCGCGGGCTCCGGGGACGGAGACCGTGCAGACCCTCAGCCCGGCGGCGCGTCGTTTTCGGCGCGCACTTCGACCGCGGGTTGGGGCTGCCGGCTTCCGCCTTCTTCCGGTTCTTGGATTACTTCGGCCTCCAGCCGCAGCACCTGCCGGCCAACGCCTTCGTGCAGCTCAGCTGCTTCGTGGCCTTCATGGAGGGCTACGCCGGCTTGTGGCCGGACATCGAGTTCTGGTGCCGGCTCTTCTACCTGAAGACCCAGTCGACCAGCGGCAGCATGCGTGCCTGCGGGGCCGCCTCCATCTACTCACGCCAAAACACGCCCTTCCCGAAGATCCCCACGGTCGACTCCGTGAAGAAGTGGCAGCAGTCGTTCTTCTATGTGAAGAGCGCGAACGCCGGCTTCGACTGGGTGAACCTCCCGGAGTTCGACCGGCGCCTCCAGCCCCGCAAGAACCGGGGCACCAACTTCAGGCCGACGGACCGGAGGCGGAGGTGAATCTTCTCGGGCCCGGCTCCCAGGACCTTGTCACGGTCGAGCGGCTGTGCGCCACCGACCTCCTCTGCTGCTACGCCTCGCGCCGGGTGCTGCCTCTTCAGGCACGCGCCCACAAGATCTGCCATATGTCCGGCCGGCTCGATCCGACTCGGACGTCCCGACTGGAGCTCAAAAAAGCCCAGGTCGCCAGGCGGGTGAACCACATCTCCCGAGCCAAGCTGCCGAGAACCGGGATCAGGGCATTGAGCCCTACAGCCGACGCGAGCTACCGCCGGCGGTAAGTTTTCCTTCTTCTGTTCACGTTCCGGCTTGCGGCTATGATGTCTACGGGTGCTTCTATTCTTGTAGACAGTGTTGGGCCTCCAAGAGCAGAGGTTTGTAGAACAGCAGCAAGTTTCCCTTAAGTGGATTACCCAAGGTTTATCGAACTCGGGGAGGAAGAGGTCAAAGATATCCCTCTCATGCAACCCTACAACCACAAAGCAAGAAGTCGCTTGTGTCCCCAACACACCTAATAGGTGCACTAGTTCGGCGAAGAGATAGTGAAATACAGGTGGTATGAATAAGTATGAACAGTAGTACGGCGCCGAAAATAGCTCGCTGGCGTGCAGTTGATGGTAGTAATATTGCAGGAAGTAAACAAGCAGTAGTAACGCAGTAAAACAGTAAACAAGCAGTGATAGCAGTATTTAGGAATAAGGCCTAGGGATTAGACTTTCACTAGTGGACACTCTCAACATTGATCACATAACAGAATTGTTACCCTCCAAAACCCCCCGACGGGCGTTGGTTAAGCAACACGAAGAGCCAGGAAGCTCCCAGGGCCGCTTAGTGGATCCCTCGGCACCTCGCGTCGTCCCGCAAATCTTCGCCAACGTCCTAGCGGTTGCTAGGCGTGCCACCGACCTAGACCCGATCGGGAAGGTGTTAGTGCTTCGATTGTTCCTGCATGGTAGACACGTAAACATTAAATACGAGCCCTATCGGCTCTCGGGTTTCCCTGTGGATCGGCCGATCGCCCCATGTTTCACGTTGGATTTACAATGGCATGGGGATCCTGCTTGATCAGGACAAAGCTAAAACGATCCACGACAGTTTAGGGTTTTCACCGCATAATCGGAACGTCCTACGTGCGATCGGGCCTAGCAGCTACGAGAGACGATGCAAACTACCCCTACGAGAGGCCTAAAAACCAACATAACGTTGATCCCCGGAACATCCCTCGCAGGGACGGTAAACAACACCTAACGCACCACCGGATCCTCCGACCCCAACATAAGGCCTAACTATGCGAGATATTAAACTAATCCTTGCGTAGCAAGGAGCAACTATAACGGATCGGATCTACTAAGTAAGAACAAGCAAGATGCTGCCCTTACGTCTGGGTAGACGTAAGGGCAGCTAGGTGTCTAGGGACGGCATTGCCACGCAGATATGCACGTGAAAGCATCAATGCAAGCCCCTAAACACCTAAGGATAAGTAGTACTGCTCGCCATCAACAAGGCTTCAGCACGAGCAGTACAAGGTTAACGAATAAACGTATACTGCCTAGATCGCTAGATGCGATCTAGGCAGCATGGTGCTTACCCGGGAGAAACCCTCGAAGAGGGGTGGCGATGCGCCTGATTTGTGTTGGTTGAACGATGATTGTCCTCCTTTTCCGATAACCCTAGATACATATTTATAGTCCAAGGGACTTTCTAATTGAGGCGTGCACCTAACCGTGCACGGGCCGGACTCTATCTCTTTAATCTAAATTACAACGCGATCTAATATGTTACAGATACATGGGCAACTTAGCCCAAACTCTCAGCGCAAGGCCGCTTCAAAGATGCTCCACGTGTAATCTTCTAAGCCCATCTTCACTTACGGCCCAACTCCTGATTTGGCCAAAATCGGGTGGTAACACATGCCCCCCTGGTTTTGATAATGGTAATTGCAAAACCATCTGTTTCCTTCGAAGGGTCATGTCGTGGCAGAACCGTCGCAGTTTTCTTCATGATGACGTCTTGCCTCCTCGCCTTCTCTGCACGACTTGACGGTTCTGGCACCACGTCCTCGGGAACTGCTTAGGCATTAAACCATATATTCCCCCTTTTATTCGGCCACACCGAACAGTTCTCCTCTTCCTCCCTCGCACAGCACTTCCAAAAACCCTCCTCTGCCGCCATGTCTTCCTCTTCTTCTTCCTCCACCTCATCGGGTCTTTCCTACGTGTCTTCTCCCATCCGGGAATCAACACCAGAGTGGGGTACGCAGGCGGCGTACGATATCCTTGCCCCAACAGCGTGGGACAAGGATGACCATGACTTCTCCGTCTGGTCCGAGGATGACAGGTCCTCAACGGACGGGGAGAGTGACCTCCGCTTCCTCGCCAATGAGGAAGCGGTGGAGGCAAGCGACGACGACCGTTTTTCCTGGGACGGGGCCACTTCTTCCGAGGAGGTGAAGGAGGAGGAGGAAGACGACAGCTCCTGAGCCGCCGGCCAAACGCCTGCCCCTGGCCGGGCACCTCAGCGACCGACGGCGGGGACGACGATGCGGCGAGGAGGATGAGGACAACGAGGGCCCTGCCGGTGGCCGCTACAGCAGCGACGACGAGCCGGTCGGGAGCAGCGCCGACGACGGTGATGGTGACGACGGCGACGATGAGGGCAGCAATGGCCCTTAAATAGGAGCTTAGCTTAGGGCCAGCAGTAGTAGATAGGGCCCTGCACTCCCAACTCTTTCTTTTGAGAGCAATCAGCTCTTTATGTAAGAAATCTTGTTTGTCAATGAAGAGTTTCCCCAACTTGATTTTGCCGATTTCTTGCCCAGTGATTTAGCCGATTCTCCCTTATATGGATTGTGCCGATTGTTGGCCTGATCGACGCTCGATGAACCAATGGCAACATATTGGTCTCTTATGATAAATTTTGAGATAGATCAGTTCAGATCCTCAAATTCCAGTCGAACAGGACCAAGCCGGAATCGTGCACACCTTGAATCTTGGAAATCCGAGTCCCTTGAGCTTAATGCCAGCTTTGATCGGCAAGACTCCAGCACTGATGCCTTCAGAAGGACTCTAGGACCATCGCTGAAACTCTCGATCGCCTACCATTTTCGCAGCGATGCTTTGTCTCTTTGCGGCAACAAACTGGCCTAAAGCCTATCAATTATGATGGCTCCTTCTTCAAACCCCTCCTGCCAACCTGGTAATTTTCCTCTGCAAGAGTCCTCCACCCTTCAACGCGGTTACGATGCGGGGACAGCCGATTCCAACACCATCGGCTTCTCAGAGCGAAGAATCTTCAGGGCTAGCTGCCCCCGAGCCTTGGTCAAGGCGAGAATGAGAGTGCACCAGCGGCATTGGGCCACTATCAGCTTCTCAGCGTGGTGCAGCATCGGCCGATTAACCAAATCGGCTTTCAAAAGCGAGAACCTTCAACGAAGCGCCCCCGAGCTTCTTGGTCAATGAGGCAACCTCTGGAGAGAATGCAGTTCAGTCCAACTGGACGACTGTCGGTGGTTCTCATGATCCTAGCCTGATCTGCACGTCCATGCTGTTCTTGCTGTTTGGCCAGGGCTGCGATCCTCAAACTTGCCGGCAAATATCAACATCTTAAATGAGAAAAAGGGCCGTCTTGGACGCCCAAACTGATGCTTCTGCTGGTGCTGCCGAGCTTGAAGTCTTGCAGAAGGAGTTGGGAGTCCTTGAAGAGAGGGCCTGAGTCGCCAAGCAATCTCAATGAGGGGGCCTGCTCTTGTTAGGCTTCCGCTTATATCCCTTGAGTCGATGGCCGTGCATCGGCTTTGAATCCTTAAGTCGATGCCTATGCATCGGCTTGCTCAAAAATTTCTATATTTTCGATTTTTTATGGCCGATTTGTTTATGTATCGGCCCCCATGCTTGAGCTGCTCTGTTGGACATTCGACATTCGTTCCCAGCTCCGTATCCTCGTATCTCATCCATATGTGCCCCCCGAGCCGATTCTGTCAAGTAATTGATGGCATCGGCTCTTCAGGCATCTGTCGGATCAATGCTGAACACAGACAAGGTATGTTGAGGATAATTTTGGCCGATTGCGGGAATCGGCCTCCTTTTCCGTTGCAAGGCTTTGGCGATGATTTGCAACTTCTTGGATTTCCATTGTAGCTACGTGGCATGCTGGAGATAAGATCCTTTGCTTTTCATTTTTTGAGGGCCGATCTCAGGGATCGGCCTTGCCACGTATGTCCAATGTCTTGGACTTGCTACTCCGTCCGGGTCATGGATATCATGTTTGTATCAGCCGATGCCTCTGTCGGCATCAGCCGATGCCTGTGCATCGGCTTTCGCCTGTTTTGGGCGCCATACTTTCTTTGGCGGGCGCGCCTTCGTCTCCACTATTTGCTGGATTTTCACGGCCAGATCGGGCCGTGCTCTTCTCAACGTATACAGGTACGTGCCTCGCCTTCTTCCAGGTTTCGCAGCCGCTGCACTCTACGCTTCGAGAATGGCTGAGTCCATCGGGGCACCACCTTGGTCGGTGATACCTATCTTCTTCTCCATCCGACTCCTCAAAGTCTTCTTCTTGAGATGACTCACTCGTTTACTCCGATGTGGGAGAGGTCCTAGACGCTCGAACACCGAAACTTCGTTTGTCCTTCTCCTTCGCTGTTCGCACGGCAGTTCTCGATTGTTGGCAATCGGCTCATTCTGAGTCCCAGCAATGTTTGAAGAAGGGACAGTTCCAGTGCTTATCCACGTTGTCTTGCTCCCTTGACCTCCCACTGGCGCGACGTTCGTACCCGTCGTTGTTGCCGTCGTTCGACGATACCTCCTGTTCTCCGCATCGGACCGACGATATCTTTCATCGTCTTCGTCGTAGCGCCGACGTCGATCGTACTGCTGCTCATATTTGTTGAGGAGATGTACGGATAATGGGCGCTGATACCGTATGCTTCTCACCTTCTCCTCGGTAAGGTACCGTCTATCGTCGTCTTGGGGCCGGTCGCGTGGAACGGCCTCCTCTTTATCCTTGCCACGGGAGTGGCTGCTCTCTGCTTTGTCCACGCCATGGCGGATCACAAACCCTGCCATATTGACATCGAAAGAGAACCCTGGCTCTCTTATGGAGTGGCTTAGGTCCACCATGTTGACGTCCGGAAACGGACGCATGTCTACCTTCATGGCAAACTGTCCGAAAGTTAATCGGCCTGATTCTATCGCCATCTGAATTTGTGCGCGTAACACTTTGCAGTCATTGGTGGCGTGCGTGAACGTATGATGCCATTTGCAGTATGGCCTCTTGTTCATCTCTGTGCCGTAGGGATCTTGTGGCCTTCGGGTAGCTTCAACTGTTTCTCTTTCAGAAGCAGATCGAAGATCTGTTCAGTCTTGGTCACGTCAAAGTCCAACCCTCTTGGAGGCCCGGCGGGTTCACCCATTTGCAGGACACGGTGCTGGCGTCCGAGTCCACTCAGCTGCTGCAACTTCCGATCTTCCGAGAATCTTCATCCTCATCAGCATTGACCAGGGTTATCGCGCGCTTGAACTTGTCCTGGTACAGTTCCGGATGGCGCTGTTCATATAAGGTCAGTCTCGACCAGGTCGTCAACGAGTTGTACTCGACCTGGAACGTCAGGTCCTTGAACGACGCTGCAAGGCCTGCACGGCCAGCTCGGCGCCTCTTTCTCGGTTAAGTGAGCCGAATAGCATCGGTTCTTGACGTTCTGAAACGTTGGATGTATTCAGAGACTGTCTCTCCTCGCTTCTGCCGAACCTGAGCTAGTTCGGCAATACCAGCTTCAGTACCTTCTGAATGGTACTGGGTGTGGAACAGTTCCTCCAGCTGCTTCCATGATTGCACTGAATTTGGCGGCAACGAGGTGTACCATCCAAACGCTGGACCGGTGAGGGACTGCGAGAAGAACCTCACCCGTAGCTGATCCGATACTGAAACCATGCCCAGCTGGGCCGGTATCGGCTCTCGTGCTCGATGGAGCTTGACCCTTGACCCACTGAATTTGTTGCAGAAGCCGGTACTTAGGCGGTAGTGGGATCAGGTCGAACTCATTGGGGTACGGCTTGGAATAGCCGATTATCTTCTTCTTCGGCAAGATGCCGAACTGATCTCTCAGGACTGCGCTGATTTGATCTGCGGTGGAGGTACTGGCGGCTGAGCTTTCCTGGACTGGTGCAGTGGTGTACTTGGCTAGCCACGCTTGTTTCTCAGCTTCCGCTCCTAGACTCCCCGCTGCTGCGGTCGTTCTTCCTGCCGGAACAATCGCTCCTGCTCCGGCAATCCCTCCTGGTGGAGCCTGGATCGCTTGCGTCCAGCTGTTGCAATCCGGCACATACGCGCACACGTATCCGTGTGGGATTTCCTTGGGCGGGTCATGGAAGAACTGATAGTCGCCCGGGTCACCCCCAACTTTGTAGACGACGTATGCCGGTGAGCCTTGTTGCTGTGGAGCCGCCGTTGCGTACGGCAGAGGTGGCCTGGTGTGGAGTTGCATCTCTCCCTGGTGAGTCCCTAGAACAGGTCCTGAAGGGGAGTATCGACGCTCCATGATCTCTTGCACCACTCGGAGCGCAACGCGCTCCAAAGTGTTCACTAGGCTCTCAGAGTGCCGATGCAGTGAATGGGCCACCATGTAGTTGACCTCCTGTCGCAGGGCTCTGGTACGTTCATCTGAAGGGAGAGCCAGATCTACCCCGTCGAGGATGCCTTGTGGCGTGAATCCTTTGAACCTGATACCGTGCGAACGGGTCTTCTCAAAGGAGCCGATGAGTTCGGCTTCAATGATGGCCTTCAGCTCATCGTATTTCTTCTTATGATCAGGAGGAAGGTCCTCGTATGTGATCTGTTCCTCCGCCGTCTCGGATGCCGATGTTGACGTGGATGTTGCAGAAGATGTCGACGTGGATGTCGACGTGGAGGTCCCACCGGGCGTGCCAGAATGTGTTACCCTCCAAAACCCCCCGACGGGCGTTGGTTAAGCAACACGAAGAGCCGGGAAGCTCCCAGGGCCGCTTAGTGGATCCCTGGCACCTCGCGTCGTCCCGCAAATCTTCGCCAACGTCCTGGCGGTTGCGGGGCGTGCCACCTGACCTAGACCCGATCAGGAAGGTGTTAGTGCTTCGATTGTTCCTGCATGGTAGACACGTAAACATTAAATACGAGCCCTATCGGCTCTCAGGTTTCCCTGTGGATCGGCTCAAGGAGCCGATCGCCCCATGTTTCACGTTGGATTTACAATGGCATGGGGATCCTGCTTGATCAGGACAAAGCTAAAACGATCCACGACAGTTTAGGTTTTCACCGCATAATCGGAACGTCCTACGTGCGATCGGGCCTAGCAGCTACGAGAGACGATGCAAACTACCCCTACGAGAGGCCTAAAAACCAACATAACGTTGATCCCCGGAACATCCCTCGCAGGGACGGTAAACAACACCTAACGCACCACCGGATCCTCCGACCCCAACATAAGGCCTAACTATGCAGATATTAAACTAATCCTTGCGTAGCAAGGAGCAACTATAACGGATCGGATCTACTAAGTAAACAAGCAAGATGCTGCCCTTACGTCTAGGTAGACGTAAGGGCAGCTAGGTGTCTAGGGACGGCATTGCCACGCAGATATGCACGTGAAAGCATCAATGCAAGCCCCTAAACACCTAAGGATAAGTAGTACTGCTCGCCATCAACAAGGCTTCACGAGCAGTACAAGGTTAACGAATAAACGTATCTGCCTAGATCGCTAGATGCGATCTGGCATGCTTACCCGGGAGAAACCCTCGAAGAAGGGGTGGCGATGCGCCTGATTTGTGTTGGTTGAACGATGATTGTCCTCCTTTTCCGATAACCCTAGATACATATTTATAGTCCAAGGGACTTTCTAATTGAGGCGTGCACCTAACCGTGCACGGGCCAGACTCTATCTCTTTAATCTAAATTACAACGCGATCTAATATGTTACAGATACATGGGCAACTTAGCCCAAACTCTCAGCGCAAGGCCGCTTCAAAGATGCTCCACGTGTAATCTTCTAAGCCCATCTTCACTTACGGCCCAACTCTGATTTGGCCAAAATCGGGTGGTAACAGAATAGATAAATGCATACTCTACACTCTCTTGTTGGATGATGAACACATTGCGTAGGATTACACGAACCCTCAATGCCGGAGTTAACAAGCTCCACAATTAGATGTTCATATTTAAATAACCTTAGAGTGCATGAAAGATCGATACGACTAAACCAAGTACTAGCATAGCATGCACACTCTGTCACCTTCATGCTTATGTAGGAGGAATAATACACATCAATACTATCATAGCAATAGTTAACTTCGCAATCTACAAGAGATCATGATCATAGCATAAACCAAGTACTAACACGGATGCACACACTGTCACCATTACATCGTGCGGGAGGAATAAAACTACTTTAATAACATTGCTAGAGTAGCACATAGATAAATTGTGATACAAAACACATTGCAATCATAAAGAGATATAAATAAGCACTTCACTACGCCATTCATAACAGTGAATAAGTATTCTGTGAAATATAGCCTAAGAGACCCACACGGTGTCACCTTTACACACGTGGGACAAGGAGTCTCAGGAGATCACATAAGTAAAACTCACTTGACTAGCATAATGACATCTAGATTACAAGCATCATCATATGAATCTCAATCATGTAAGGCAGCTCATGAGATTATTGTATTGAAGTACATAGGAGAGATGAACCACATAGCTACCGGTACAGCCCCGAGCCTCGATGGAGAACTACTCCCTCTTCATGGGAGAAGCAGCGGTGATGAAGATGGCGGTGGAGATGGCAGCGGTGTCGATGGAGAAGCCTTCCGGGGGCACTTCCCCGTCCGGCAGGGTGCCGGAACAGAGACTCCTGTCCCCCAGATCTTGGCTTCGCGATGGCGGCGGCTCTGGAAGGTTTCGCATACCGTGGCTTCCTCCATAAGGGTTTTCGATGCAGGGGCTTTATATAGGCGAAAGGGAAGCCTCGGAGGGGGCCTAGGGCCACCACACCATAGGGCGGCGCGGCCCCCTCCGCGCCGGTGTGGTGTGGGCCCCCAGGGCTTCCCTGCGGCGGCTCTCGGGTGTTCGGATGGTTCCGGGAAAAATAGGAACATGGGCGTTGATTTCGTCCGATTCGAGAATATTTCGTTACTAGGATTTACGAAACCAAAAACAGCAGAAAACAGGAGCACTTGGCATCTTGTTAATAGGTTAGTTCAGAAAATGCACAAATATGACATAAAGTGTGCATAAAACATGTAGGTATCATCAATAAAGTAGCATGGAACATAAGAAATTATCGATACGTTTGAGACGTATCAGCATCCCCAAGCTTAGTTCTGCTCGTCCCGAGCAGGTAATGATGGGGTTCGTAGCATAGAAAACAAAAATTTTCCTACCGCAAGACGAATAAATCCAAGATCTAATCTATGGAACACCCAAGATCTAATCTACAAGATCGAAGCAACGAGATTGATAAGATACTAACCCTTGAAGATTTCCAAAGCCTACGAGATCAGATCTCGTTGTTGATGTAGACGATCGTCCCCGGTGCTGCAATCCGGCAGCACTTCCGTACTCGGTCGCGCGTACGGTGTCGATGAAGCCCGTCCTCTCCCCGTTCCAGCGGGCAGCGGAGGTGTGGTAGATCCCTCGGAATCCCAGCAGCACGACGGCGTGGTGGTGGTGGTGGAGGAGAAAAGCTGCAGGGCTTCGCCAAGCCGGAGCAGACTAGCGGTGGAGGAGAGAGGGGGCGGCAGACTTTGGTGTGTCACGGGGCAAATGGTCGGCTGCCCCTCTCCTCTATTTATAGAGGGAGGGGCGGCCAAGGCAGCCCCTTGGGCCCCACCATTGCACAGAAGGAAAGGGGGGATCCGAAATCATCCCCTTCCTAGTTTGCTTCCCCTTCCAAAGTTGCTCCCTCGATTTTAGGGATTTGATCTTATCCTCCGGGATTTGATCTTATCCCTAGGGGGCTGGCCGGCTGGGCCTTGAGGGCTTGGTGCCCCTGGCCCATTAGGCTAGGCTGCACTCCCTTGGCCCATGTGGTCCCTCCCGGGGTGGTGGGCCCACCGGTGGCCCTCTAGAACCTTCTAGAAGCTCCGGTCAAACACCGAACTCCCGGAAAATAACTTCCCTATATGAATCTTATTCTCCGGACCATTCCGGACCTCCTCGTGATGTCTGGATCCCATCCGAGACTCCGAACAAACTTCGGTCTCCATCTCATATTCGAATCTACTTATGCGACATCGAACCTTAGCGCGTCACCCTACGGTTCGCGAACTATGCAGACATGGTGAGACTCCTCTCCGAGCAATAACCAATAGCGGGATCTGGAGATCCATAATGGCTCCCACATATTCAACGATGACTTAGTGATCGATTGAACCATTTACATACGATGCCAATTCCCTTTGTCACGCGATATTTTACTTGTCCGAGGTTTGATCATCAGTATCTCCATACCTTGTTCAACCTCGTTTACCGACAAGTACTCTTTACTCGTACCGTGGTATGTGATCTCTTATGAACCATTCATATGCTTGCAAGCTAATCAGATGATATTCCACCGAGAGGGCCCAGAGTATATCTATCCGTCATCGGGATGGACAAATCCCACTATTGATCCATATGCCTCAACTCACACTTTCCAAATACTTAATCCCACCTTTATTGTCACCCATTTACGCAATGACGTTTGATGTAATCAAAGTACCCTTCCGTGTAAGTGATTTACATGATCTCATGGTCGAAGGATTAAGACAACTATGTATTGAAAGCTTATAGCAAATGAACTTAATGACTTGATCTTATGCTACGCTCATTTGGGTGTGTGTCCATTATATCATTCACCTAATGACATAACCTTGTTATTAATAACATCCAATGTTCATGATCACGAAACCATGATCATCCATTAATCAACAAGCTAGTTATACAAGAGGCTTACTAGGGACTCCTTGTTGTTTACATAACACACATGTATCAATGTTTCGGTTAATACAATTATAGCATGGTATGCAAACATTATCATAAACACAAAGATATATTATAATAACCATTTTATTATTGCCTCTTGGGCATATCTCCAACAGTCTCCCACTTGCACTAGAGTCAATAATCTAGTTTACATATGTAAAGATATAACACCTTGGTCTTCTGGTGCTTATCATGTTTTGTTCACGGGAGAGGTTTTAGTCAACGGATCTGACGCTCAGAAACGTATGTATTTTGCAATTCATTTGCGTCTCAACGCATCACCCATTTTCCAAATGAGTCGGCATTAATTGTATATGCTTAGTCCTCTGGTGGAACCTTAATTCCGCTTGTCTGAAATAAGTCACTAATATTGTCACACACAATATAGCTTCAAAGTTCTGACACTATCGGAACTACACCAAGTTCTCAAAGAACTCCTTGACTTAACATCCTCAGTCATTTTCAAAACAATGACATACTCTGCCTTTGTTTGTAGAATCCGTCACAATATTTGATCTAAATCTAGCATAGACTTCTTCTAGCTCATTGTGCTACCTTATAAACAACACTTAGCCTAATTGAGATTGAAATTTCATTTTTATATGTAACCAAACTAATATCGGTGCAACACCTTACAGCGATTTGTTTGTCACTACCCCATATAAAAACTATATATATATATCCTTGGTTCTTCTAAAGGACTCAGGGATATTCTTACTGTTGTCCAATGATCATTACATGAATCATTCTGGTATATGCTCATAACATTTTAGAGCACAGGACATCTGACTTTGTACATATTATTCGTGATCTGAAATCACTCATGTGTTTTTACTCATCAAGTGTCAAATACACTCAAGTCTTGTTAAACCTTCACATGAAAAGAATACCTTCTATATTGAACTACTTCAATATCTACTTAAACTTATTTATGTGTTTCTATCTATCTTCATAGATCTTGACACTAAATATGTTTCAATTCATATCCTTTCATTGATGTTAATTCTCAATGAAACCTTTTAAATCAATTATATAATTACACTATTTATAATCAACGATATGTCATCTACATAAAGTATTATAAATATGTCTCAGCGCTCCCACTTAATTTCTTGCAAATGCAAGCATCTTCATCATTTCTGATGAAATCAAAACTCTTTGATTATTTCATCCGGTGAAGATTCCAACTCCGTGATACTTACTTCATCCAATTGAAGTTTGTATACCTATCTAGTATTCCACGGACCAGCAAAACTCTTGGTTGTATCTGGTATACATCCTTCATACATACTTCTGGTAAGAAATGTATTTCTGCCATCCTACTATCATA
Source organism: Lolium multiflorum (assembly GCA_030979885.1). NCBI lineage: Eukaryota > Viridiplantae > Streptophyta > Magnoliopsida > Poales > Poaceae > Lolium > Lolium multiflorum. The sequence continues at coordinate 71,273,561 of CM061750.1, read as the reverse complement.
TCTCATAAAAGAAATATGTAGCGATTACTAGAATAATCCACATAGACTATAAGCATTGCCACGGAAGATCTAATCTTATCGTAGTCAACTCTTTGAACTTTGTCGTAAACAACTTTTCGATAAGTCAAGCTTCTTTAAGGATATTGTATCCAAGTCCATCAATTTTATAGATCCATTTACTTTCAAAAAGTGTTCACCTATCTCGGATTTCATGGCGCATAGCCATTTTAACGGAGTCAGGACCCATCATAACTTCTTTGTATGTAGTTGGTTTATCATTGTTCAAAATCAATCCTTTGTTCACAAATCATTCATTTGATCACAAAGTAAACCATATCTACAAGGTTCAATAGGTACTTTGATCTCCATGACTATAACACTTTATAGACATGGGAGCCATGATCTTCGTAGCTGCTTCCGGAACCATTTCCGATGCTTTGTGCTACTCTGATCATCACGCTCAGGTTCATGAACCTTATCAAGTTCCATTGTCCTCCCACTCAAATACTTCGCTAGAAAACAATTTCTTGGAAATAAGCAAGTAACATCAACAAACACTTTTGTCTTTTACTTAATAGTGGAAAGAATTCCCAATCAATTCTCTGGGATAACCAATAAAGACATTCATCCGATTTTGGTTGTAAACTCATTCACTTATGCTACGCATACCAAAATTTAAGAAAGGACTATTAGGGTTTATACCCATGCCATAACTCATATGGTGTCATTTCAATGGATCATGATGATGCTCTATTCAATGTAAAAGCGGTAGTCTCTAAAGCATAATCCACAAAAATATAATGGCGTCATTTTATTTTATCTCATCATTAATCCAACAAGTTTTGGATACATCTCTTGGATACTCTATCATCACTATGATACTCCAAGAAACGTGAGTAGTAGAACAATTTCATAATTCTCTTAGATGTTCGCTAAAACTCGTAATTCAAATATTTTCACCATGATCAAATCATAGATATTTGACTTTTCTATTACGATGATTTCCACTTCATGCTGAAATTTATTTGAATCCTTTCAAATGTTTCAAACTTCTTCCTTATCGAATATATCCACATATATACTCAATTCATTGTTAGAAGTTTTCATGAAGTAGAAGAATCTCCCACACACAACTATGCCCAGTGAACCATATACATCACCATGTATGTTTCCACTAAGTTAATTGCCCGTTCAACTCTTGGCCTATGAACGGGATTTAAGTCATTCTCTTTAGAAGAGATTTGCAAGCGCCAAATGATTCAGAAATCAAATGACTCCAAAAGTCCATTTGCATGGAGTTCCTTCATGCGTTCCTTTCTAACATGACCTAAATGGCGGTTCCACTAATAAGTGGAATTCATATCATTTGCCTTATGGCATTTTAGCGTCAGTGTTATGTATGTGTGCTTCATCATAAAGATTTATAATAACTTATCCATCGTACATGGAATCCTGTTACAATTTGAACAACTCGTTGTTTTCATTTAACCAGAACAATACAACAGTTATAAAGTTCTTTATTATAAATCTGAATGGCTAGACAGAATGCCAACGACGAACATAATAACACTTTATTTTTGTTCCAGACGTGCATTCCTATCATATTCCTTGTCAGTCACTTAGGCCATTGTATTCTTGTATTGCGTTGTTTTGTATGACACCTCATACCAACCAATATGGTACTAATACCCAAGAATTTCATTGTGTGACCAAAACAAGGAATACATTCATAACATGTATATCATCTATATACACCTAAGCTAGACTTTCTAGTATTTTCTTTCTTTCTGCCAAAATATCTTTTGTAGTTTCTCTTTTAGCTTTCCTCATTCTCAGAAAAACACTTCACCTTCAATAACTTCTAGGTCCATTGGTCAAATACCAATAACCTTGAGGTTCTTACCTTGAAGTTGATCATCACATGACAAGCGTTCTAGATTTCACTATTAGTAACCTTTAATGTAATGAACAATTTCACTCATAATTTTATCCATCAAATCATGACGACTTTCCGAGACCATGTACATGCTAGGCTCGTAAAGTTTTAACCTTAGTATTCGCATGTGCAAATCTGTCTTGCACCCGTTGTATGCACACGTAGAATCTATAACACCCGATCATCACGAGATGCTTCGAAGCGATTAGCAACGGTGCATTCTAAGGACGATCACCTCATGGATATGCGAATATCGTTAGTGCCCAACTAGTTGGAGGATTGGGACGCTTGGCGTCTTCAACCTTCGTACATTCCCATAAAACTTATGAGTTTATGTAGTCTCACTAGATTATATTCTATCATCTTGCAATAAGGTCTTAGATATCATATATATCTCATACCTTGCTTATTTCTGAAAACAAAATTTCCAGCTCCTTACTTTTCAAACAGATTTGAACTTCAAGTTTCACGGAGGCAAGATGATTCTAGGTACTAATTGAAACCATTGTTCTTTGAATCATTAATGTGAGGTTTACTAAAAGTTTGCATTAGGACTTAATCATATCTTGATTCTTTAACAATACGGTACCAGTCCGTAAAGTTACTTGTCAGACTTAACAGTATTTCTATCTCAATTACAAGACTAGCGCATGGTAGGAAACGGATGCCAATTCTACAAATTTAATTCAAAATACTATTCAGACTATGTTCATGATAATTTGAGTTCATTTTTAATTCTTCAATTAACTAGGTGAACTCCCACTCAAAACAACATCCCTCGCATTGTCTTAGTGATTACACGAACCAAATCCACTACACCAAGTCCGATCATCACGAGAAAAGATGTAGCTTCAAAGGCGAACACTCAAAGTGTTCATCATATCATTCATATGACTCATGCTCTACCTTTCGGTATCCCGTGTTCCGAGACCATGTCCGTACATGCTAGGCTCGTCAAGGCAACCTTAGTATCCGCGTGTGCAAATCTGGCTTGCCGTTGTATGCACATGTAGAGTCTATCACACCCGATCATCACGAGATGCTTCGAAACGACAAGTCTTAGCAACGGTGCATACTAAGGATGAACACTTTATTATCTTGATATTTAGTGAGAGGGATCATCTTATAATGCTACCGTCGCGATCTAAGCAAGATAAGATGCATAAAGGATTAACATCACATGCAATTCATAATATGTGATATGATATGGCCTTTCTTCTTGTGCTTTTGATCTCCATCTCCAAAGCACATGATCATGATCTCCATCATCACCAGCATTGCACCAAGGTCCGTGGCGCCGCTTCATGGTTGTCCATCACTTATAGCTACCATAACAACTACTTGAAATAAAGCTATTACATGATGAATAGACACGCAGGTCTTTAACAAAAATTAAAAACAACCATTAGGCTCCTGCCGGTTGCCATAATACAACAATAAACATCTCATACATCAAATATAATCATCATCATATCATGGCCATATCACATCACCAAACCCTGCAAAAACAAGTTAGACGCTTCTAATTTGGTTTGCATATTTTACGTGGTTTAGGGTTTTCGAGTAAGATCCAATCTACCTACGAACATGAACCACAACGGTGATACTAGTGTTGACAATAGAAAGTGCAAATTGGAATCTTCACTATGGTGGGAGAGACAGACACCCGCAAAGCCACTTATGCAATACAAGTTGCATGTCAAGCGTGGAGCAAGTCTCATGAGACGCGGTCATGTAAAGTTAGCCCGGGCCGCTTCATCCCACCATCCCGCAAGATGCAAAGTACACAAACTAAAGCAACAAAAGCATCAACGCCCACAAAACCATTGTGTTCTACTCGTGCAACAGATCTATGACACGGCTCTGATACCACTGATGGGGTTCGTAGCATAGAAAACAAAATTTTCCTACCGCAAGACGAATAAATCCAAGATCTAATCTATGGAACACCCAAGATCTAATCTACAAGATCGAAGCAACGAGATTGATAAGATACTAACCCTTGAAGATTTCCAAAGCCTACGAGATCAGATCTCGTTGTTGATGTAGACGATCGTCCCCGGTGCTGCAATCCGGCAGCACTTCCGTACTCGGTCGCGCGTACGGTGTCGATGAAGCCCGTCCTCTCCCCGTTCCAGCGGGCAGCGGAGGTGTGGTAGATCCCTCGGAATCCCAGCAGCACGACGGCGTGGTGGTGGTGGTGGAGGAGAAAAGCTGCAGGGCTTCGCCAAGCCGGAGCAGACTAGCGGTGGAGGAGAGAGAGGGGGCGGCAGACTTTGGTGTGTCACGGGGCAAATGGTCGGCTGCCCCTCTCCTCTATTTATAGAGGGAGGGGCGGCCAAGGCAGCCCCTTGGGCCCCACCATTGCACAGAAGGAAAGGGGGGATCCGAAATCATCCCCTTCCAAGTTTGCTTCCCCTTCCAAAGTTGCTCCCTCGATTTTAGGGATTTGATCTTATCCTCCGGGATTTGATCTTATCCCTAGGGGGCTGGCCGGCTGGGCCTTGAGGGCTTGGTGCCCCTGGCCCATTAGGCTAGGCTGCACTCCCTTGGCCCATGTGGTCCCTCCCGGGGTGGTGGGCCCACCGGTGGCCCTCTAGAACCTTCTAGAAGCTCCGGTCAAACACCGAAACTTTTCCGAACCCCGGAAAATAACTTCCCTTATATGAATCTTATTCTCCGGACCATTCCGGACCTCCTCGTGATGTCCTGGATCCCATCCGAGACTCCGAACAAACTTCGGTCTCCATCTCATATTCCGAATCTACTTATGCGACATCGAACCTTAAGCGCGTCACCCTACGGTTCGCGAACTATGCAGACATGGTCGAGACTCCTCTCCGAGCAATAACCAATAGCGGGATCTGGAGATCCATAATGGCTCCCACATATTCAACGATGACTTAGTGATCGATTGAACCATTTACATACGATGCCAATTCCCTTTGTCACGCGATATTTTACTTGTCCGAGGTTTGATCATCGGTATCTCCATACCTTGTTCAACCTCGTTACCGACAAGTACTCTTTACTCGTACCGTGGTATGTGATCTCTTATGAACCATTCATATGCTTGCAAGCTAATCAGATGACATCCCACCGAGAGGGCCCAGAGTATATCTATCCGTCATCAGGATGGACAAATCCCGTATTGATCCATATGCCTCAACTCACACTTTCCGAATACTTAATCCCACCTTTATTGTCACCCATTTACGCAATGACGTTTGATGTAATCAAAGTACCCTTTCGGTGTAAGTGATTTACATGATCTCATGGTCGAAGGATTAAGACAACTATGTATTGAAAGCTTATAGCAAATGAACTTAATGACTTGATCTTATGCTACGCTCATTTGGGTGTGTGTCCATTATATCATTCACCTAATGACATAACCTTGTTATTAATAACATCCAATGTTCATGATCACGAAACCATGATCATCCATTAATCAACAAGCTAGTTATACAAGAGGCTTACTAGGGACTCCTTGTTGTTTACATAACACACATGTATCAATGTTTCGGTTAATACAATTATAGCATGGTATGCAAACATTATCATAAACACAAAGATATATTATAATAACCATTTTATTATTGCCTCTTGGGCATATCTCCAACAGTAAAACGATAACAAAGATAATTTCTGAAGTGACATGCCATCATAATCTTGATCATACTATTTGTAAACATATGTAATGAATGCAGCGATCAAAACAAAAGTAATGACATGAGTAAACAAGTGAATCATATAGCAAAGACTTTTCATGAATAGTACTTCAAGACAAGCATCAATAAGTCTTGCATAAGAGTTAACTCATAAAGCAATAAATCAAAGTAAAGGTATTGAAGCAACACAAAGGAAGATTAAGTTTCAGCGGTTGCTTTCAACTTATAACATGTATATCTCATGGATATTGTCAACATAAAGTAATATAACAAGTGCAATATGCAAGTATGTAGGAATCAATGCACAGTTCACACAAGTGTTTGCTTCTTAAGGTGGAGGGAGATAGGTAAACTGACTCAACAATAAAAGTAAAAGAATGGTCCTTCAAAGAGGAAAGCATCGATTGTTGTATTTGTGCTAGAGCTTTTATTTTGAAAACATAAAGAGAGCATAAAAATAAAGTTTTGAGAGGTGTTTGTTGTTGTCAACGAATGGTAGCGGGTACTCTAACTACCTCATCAACCAGACTTTCAAGAGCGGCTCCCATGAAGGACGTTATCTCTACCAGCAAGGTAGATCATCCCTCTTCTCTTTTGTTTACACATGTACTTTAGTTTAGTTTTTCTTTATTTATGGATGACACTCCTCCCAACCTTTTGCTTACACAAGCCATGGCTAACCGAATCCTCGGGTGCCTTCCAACATTCACATACCATGGAGGAGTGTCTATTTGCAAAATTAAGTTGCTTACTAATGAATCAGAGCAAAACATGTGAAGAGAATTATTAATGAAAGTTAATTAATTGGGGCTGGGAACCCCATTGCCAGCTCTTTTTGCAAAATTATTGGATAAGCGGATGTGCCACTAGTCCATTGTGAAAGTCTGTCAAAAGTAAATGACAAGATCAAAAGATAAAACACCACATACTTCCTCATGAGCTATAAAACATTGACACAAATAAGAGGTGATAAATTTTGAATTGTTTAAAGGTAGCACTCAAGCAATTTACTTTGGAATGGCGGAGAAATACCATGTAGTAGGTAGGTATGGTGGACACAAATGGCATAGTGGTTGGCTCAAGGATTTTGGATGCATGAGAAGTATTCCCTCTCGATACAAGGTTTAGGCTAGCAAGGTTATTTGAAACAAACACAAGGATGAACCGGTGCAGCAAAACTCACATAAAAGACATATTGTAAACATTATAAGACTTTACACCGTCTTCCTTGTTGTTCAAACTCAATACTAGAAATTATCTAGACTTAGAGAGACCAATCATGCAAACCAAATTTTAACAAGCTCTATGTAATTATTCATTAATGGGTACAAGGTACATGATGCAAGAGTTTAAACAAGATCTATATGAGCACATCAATTGCCAAGTATCACATTATCCAAGACATTTTACCAATTACTACATGTAGCATTTTTCCAATTCCAACCATATAACAATTTAACGAAGAGGAAACTTCGCCATGAATATTATGAGCTAAGAACACATGTGTTCATACGAACCAGCGGAGCGTGTCTCTCTCCCACACAAGGATGAACTTATTCAGAGAACTAAGATAACAAAACAAAAATAAAAGAACACACACAGACGCTTCAAGTAAAGTACATAAGATGTGACCGAATAAAAATATAGTTTCAGGAGGAACCTGATGATGTTGTCGATGAAGAAGGGGATGCCTTGGGCATCCCCAAGCTTAGACGCTTGAGTCTTCTTAGAATATGCAGGGATGAACCACGGGGGAATCCCCAAGCTTAGAGCTTTCACTCCTCTTGATCATAGTATATCATTCTCCTCTCTTGACCCTTGAAAACTTCCTTCACACCAAACTTCAAGCAAACTCATTAGAGGGTTAGTGCACAATTAATAATTCACACATTCAGAGGTGACACAAACATTCTTTACACTTCTGGACATTGCATAAAGCTACTGGACATTAATGGATCAAAGAAATTCATCCAACATAGCAAAAGAGGCAATGCGAAATAAAAGGCAGAATCTGTCAAAAACAGAACAGTCCGTAAAGACGAATTTTAAGATGGCACCAGACTTGCTCAAATGGAAAAACTCAAAACTAATGAAAGTTGCGTACATATCTGAGGATCACGCTCGTAAATTGGCAGATTTTTCGAATTTTCTACAGAGACTTGTGCCCAGATTCGTGACAGACAGCAATGCTGTTTCTGCGCAGCGATCCCAAATATAACATCAACTTTAACATAGAAACTTTACTTGGCACAAAAACATGATAAGGAGAGGTTGCTACAGTAGTAAACAACTTCCAAGACACAAATATAAAACAAAGTACTGTAGCAAAATAACACATGGGTTATCTCCCAAGAAGTTCTTTCTTTATAGCCATTAAGATGGGCTTAGCAGTTTTGGTGCACTCGCAAGAAATAGTATTTGAAGCAAAAGAGAGCTTCAAGAGGCAAATTCAAAACACGTTTAAGCCTAACATGCTTCCTATGCAGAGGAATCTTGTACACAAATGAATTCATGAAGAACAAATTGACAAGCATAAGAGGATAAAACACGAGTAACTTCAAGATTCTCAACATAAAGAGGGAAACTTAATATTATTAAGATGCATATAACCATATTTCCCTCTCTCATAATAACTTTCAGTAGCATCATTGATGAAATCCACAATATACCCATCACTTAAAACATTCTTATCATGGTTCATATGCATAGAAATATCATTAATTTTGGCATAAGAAGAGTTATTCTCATTAATAGTAATTGGAGCAAGATTATTATCAAGAATTTGAACATGGTAAACAAGTTGCATATTAAAAGAATTGTTTTTGGTAATCCAATCATGACTATGACAAGTTTCATCAGGATAGTTATAACCTATATCATAGCATTATTTATAATAATCATCAAAGATCGGAGGCACAGTGTCATCATAAGAAATAGAATAGTTATCTTTCACAGTCGGTTTATCTATGACCATACCATCATTGTTATTAGAAGGAGATGTATCAAGAACATAATGACCAGTAGCAAAAGGATTTTCAAACACCTCTTCCCCAAGCTTAGAGCTTTCTATATCATTATGGGAGGAAGCATGGATAGCACTGACACTATGGCAATTATTATCATTTTCAGAATTAGTTTCCCAGAGATTTGTAATATCAAAAGTAGTATGCTCATTCAAATCATGATCGCTAATGTATGTAAAGGGCATAGGAAGATCATCGTATTCAGATTCATTATCACAATAATCATTAGGAGCAACATACTTACGGTTACCTAGCGTTATCTCATTCACGCGGGGATACGCCGTTACCTCTTTCTTTTTATTCTCCTTCTTCTTCTTCTTCTTCTTCGTTCCTTCTTCTTCTTCTTCTTCTCTTCTTCCCTCTCCTCGCTCCCTTCTTTAGGAGGAAGAGGCTTGAAGGGTGGCTTGTCCGCATAACCTGATTTACTTTTAGAAACAATAGAAGAAACTTGGGAGGATCCCTCCTTTTCATTAATTAATTGAAAACACACAGCGGTCCTATCATATTTTGGCAAGGTGTCATCTTCTAAAATATTCTGTATGTAAGTATTTGTATGGCAATTATTAATGCAATAAGAAAAACACCCATGCAGGACATCATCAATATCAAGATCGTTAATATTTAACAAAGAAATTTTCTTGATAACTCTTCACATTTCAAAAATAAGGTAAGTTCATCATGCTGATTAGGAATGATTTCATCATCACAATACAAATTTGCAGCACTCATGGGGTTCGAATTATCATTGGAGGAGCATTGCAAATTAAAATGACCAACTCTATGGCAAAGTTCACAAATAAAAGGATAGAGGGCACACACTTTTTCTCCAAGATCATCTAGAGCTCTAGACCACTTTCTAGTTTTTTCATTTCTGTGATGGATACAATATTCATCTTCGATTTGATTAATTCCACAAGGTCTATGTATTCCACAAAAATTAACATGCTTATAGGAAATAGCATTCTTAGGAGTTTGAGCACGCTTATTGCAATCATTAACAACAATTTCATTCTTCATGCAAGCGTCTTTAAAAGGTTCATGATACTTATCAAAATTCTTCCTAGGCAATTCAATGTGAGAAGCAAAAGCTTTATAAAGATTTGCAGCAACTTGAGAGTCAAGACCATAAGTAGCACTCATATTTCGAAATTTACCACTATCCATGAAAGTTTCAATGCATTCATAATCATAATTTATACCTGACTCTTTACCTTTGTCGTTCTCCCAATCTTCAGCGTTCTCCTTAATCCGATCAAGAAGGTCCCTTTTAAACTCTTCTTTATTGCTCGTGAATGATCCAGAACAAGTAGTATCCAGCAAGGTCTTATCTTGAAAAGAAAGTCTTGCATAGAAATTATCAATGATGATATTACCTGGAAGCTCATGATTGGGGCATTTGAGCATTAAAGTCTTCAATCTCTCCCATGCTTGGGCAATACTCTCTCCATCATGAGGCCAAAAATTATATATATGGTTTCGATCTTTGTGAATTTCACTTGGAGGATAGAACTTGGAATAAAATAGAGGCACAATATCCTTCCAATCAAGAGAGCGCCCGTCCTTCAATAGTTTATACCAATGCGCCGCTTCACCAGATAGCGACATAACAAATAATTTCTTTCTAACTTCATCCATTGAAATACCTGCACACTTGAATAACCCGCATAATTCATGCAAAAACAGTAAATGATTCCTAGGATGGACAGTTCCATCCCCTTCATAGCGGTTATCCATAACACGTTCAATAATTTCCATAGGTATTTTATACGGAATACTTTCAGCAGGTGGATTTAAAATATCAGAAGCATCATTAGAGTTATCGCATATGGGAGATAAAGCATCATCAGAGCAAAATATTTCTTCTAAAGCGGAGGAGCAAAAAGATTATTTTTATGTAAACTAGCTTCCCCAAGCTTAGACTTCTTCATAGCATTAGCAGTAATTGCATTCATACTAATAACATTGCTATTATCATGTAAATAAGGTTCCATAGGTTTTTTAATTTTTGTATCAAACAATTCTAAATCAGGAAAAAGATTAAAAGCTCACTAATTTTTTTGTTGTTTTCCATTATGCCTAACTAGTGAAAATAAAAACAAGAAACAAAAAGATGTAATTGCAGAGTCTAAAGGAAATAGCTTCGAGCACACACACAATGGCGCCAGAAAAAACTGTTACCTGCCGGAGTATGAGTACCTTTTACCTTTCCTCCCCGGCAACCGCAGAAAAGTGCTTGATGTCTACGGGTGCTTCTATTCTTGTAGGCAGTGTTGGGCCTCCAAAGCAGAGGTTTGTAGAACAGCAGCAAGTTTCCCTTAAGTGGATTACCCAAGGTTTATCGAACTCGGGAGGAAGAGGTCAAAGATATCCCTCTCATGCAACCCTGCAACCACAAGCAAGAAGTCTCTTGTGTCCCCAACACACCTAATAGGTGCACTAGTTCGACGAAGAGATAGTGAAATACAGGTGGTATGAATAAGTATGAGCTGTACGGCGCAGAAAATAGCTGGGGCGTGCGATTGATGGTAGTAATATTGCGGGAAAGTAGTAATGCAGCGGTAGTGTGAAAACAGTAAACAAGCGTGATAGCAGTATTTAGGAACAAGGCCTAGGGATTAGACTTTCACTAGTGGACACTCTCAACATTGATCACATAACAGAATAGATAAATGCATACTCTACACTCTCTTGTTGGATGATGAACACATTGCGTAGGATTACACGAACCCTCAATGCCGGAGTTAACAAGCTCCACAATTAGATGTTCATATTTAAATAACCTTAGAGTGCATGAAAGATCGATACGACTAAACCAAGTACTAGCATAGCATGCACACTGTCACCTTCATGCTTATGTAGGAGGAATAATACACATCAATACTATCATAGCAATAGTTAACTTCGCAATCTACAAGAGATCATGATCATAGCATAAACCAAGTACTAACACGGATGCACACACTGTCACCATTACATCGTGCAGGAGGAATAAAACTACTTTAATAACATTGCTAGAGTAGCACATAGATAAATTGTGATACAAAACATATTGCCATCATAAAGAGATATAAATAAGCACTTCACTACGCCATTCATAACAGTGAATAAGTATTCTGTGAAATATAGCCTAAGAGACCCACACGGTGCACACACTGTCACCTTTACACACGTGGGACAAGGAGTCTCCGGAGATCACATAAGTAAAACTCACTTGACTAGCATAATGACATCTAGATTACAAGCATCATCATATGAATCTCAATCATGTAAGGTAGCTCATGAGATTATTGTATTGAAGTACATAGGAGAGAGATGACATAGCTACCGGTACAGCCCCGAGCCTCGATGGAGAACTACTCCTCTTCATGGGAGCAGCAGCGGTGATGAAGATGGCGGTGGAGATGGCGGCGGTGTCGATGGAGAAGCCTTCCGGGGGCACTTCCCGTCCGGCGGAGTCGGAACGAGACTCCTGTCCCCCGGATCTTGGCTTCGCGATGGCGGCTCTGGAAGGTTTCGCGTACCGTGGCTTCCTCCGTAAGGGTTTTCGATGCGGGGGCTTTATAGGCGAAAGGGCACCAGAGGGGGGGCACAGGGCCACCAGACGCTAGGGCGGCGCGGCCCCTCGGCCGCGCCAGGGTGTGGGCCCCCCAGGGCTTCCCTCGGCGGCTCTCGGGTGTTCTGGATGGTTCCGGGAAAAATAGGAACACAGGCGTTGATTTCGTCCGATTCGAGAATATTTCGTTCTAGGATTTACGAAACCAAAAGCAGTAACAGAGGCGCTTCGGCATCTTGTTAATAGGTTAGTTCCAGAAAATGCACAAATATGACATAAAGTGTGCATAAAACATGTAGGTATCATCAATAAAGTAGCATGGAACATAAGAAATTATCGATACGTTGGAGACGTATCAGGCTACGAGGGCGGCTTTGATTTATTTGCTGTTGTTGTAGACTTTCGTCCGGCAGCGCCTTGAGGACGGCGACCTGGCGCACAAGCAGTGGTTGGCGGACCACGTGACCCGGCCGACGGCGGCGGCGACGAGAATCTAGGCGCCGACCATGGGCCGACGACGTGCCGGCTTCCCCGCAGCCGCACTGAGGATCCGGAGCCGGACGTGCCGGCCTCTTCGGAGCCCATTCGTGCGGTGCCCGCGTCACGACCTTGCCGCCTCTTCTTCTTCTACGGCCGCACCTCAAGGGCGGAAGCGGCCAAGCGGCGTAGTACTCCAAGATCTAGATCTAGCAAGATCCCCTCACTTGGAGAGGGATTCAATTGGTGAAGCTCTAGATCTAGATCTCCTCTCTCCTTTCCCCAAAAAATATGCAAGAAATAGTGGGGGATCAAGAGGAGGAAGAAACTCTTCAAGGTCAATAATGGAGGATAGAGAATAGAGAGGAAGAAGTAGTTGGGTCGGAGGTGGAAGAGAGGTATATATAGGGGACCCAAAATATAGCTGTTGGGGCTGAAAAACGGTCAGATTCGCGCACGAACGGTACTACCGCTTGTCAAACGGTACTACCGTTCGCGCGAAACTGTGCAGAAACGGCAAAAATACCCCAAAACGGTACTACCGCTATGGAGAGCGGTACTACCGCTTACCCAAAACCAGATCGAAATCGGAGAGAGAAAGACAGCGACATGTGCGAGGTGGGGGCCGGAAGCGAGCGACGCGCACAGCGGCGTGGCATGCGACAGCGGCAAAGCGCAAGCATAGCCGGGGCCCGCTGAACGGATTTCTCACCGCTCCTCCAGCGCCGCCGTCCGTACAACCACCTCCAGCCGGGACGGGTGCTGCTGTATGCCGAGCTGGTCGGCGCGGAAGCCGGTTGCCGCACACCCCGCGCCCGGATTACTAAACTGGGCCGCAGCCCAACATCAGGTAAGCTGGTTTTTTCTTTTTCGTTTCTTTTTTTTTCTGTTGTTTGTTTTCTTTTTTAAAAGAATCTTTTTTAAAAATCTGAACATTTGTAAAATTTAAAAAAATTCAAATTAAAAATAAATCACTTTTTAAAAATCTGAACATTTTCAGATTTGAACATTTTTTAATTTGAACAAAAATGTATTTTTTTCTATGAACAATTTCCGAATTTGAACATTTCTAAATTTGAATAAAATTTATATTTGAACAAATTTCGAATATGAACGATTTTCATATTTGAACAATTTTTGAATTTAAACAGTTTTCATATTTGAACAGTTTTCGAATTTTAGTAATTCTCAAATTTGACGTTTTTCGAATTTAAACATTTTTCGAATATAGACTTTTCTAATTTAAACAAAAGAAAGAATAAACAGAAAGAAAATAAAAAAAACGAGAAACGAAAAAAAAAAAAAAAAAAAAAAAGAAAAAACGTTAAATGGGCCCAATACCAACCGGGGTGTGCGGCAACCATCGGCACCGACCTGGTCGGTGTATAGGATTGGCCAGCGAGCCGGCCGGCTCGGCTGGAGAGATGGGCGTGAGAGGTGGCGGCCCAAGTGCGGGAAGGTGGAGGCTGGCCTAGCTGGGCCGGAGGCATGGCGGCGGCCCAGATGCGGGAGTGGAGGCAGCGGGGAAGAAAAAAAAAGAAAACTGGGCTCGCCGGTACTACCGGGCTGGTACCGGGCCGATACGTAAATACTACGGCACTACCGGGCGGTACGGCCTGGTACCTTGCGATCCAGTATACAAACTGCGCGTGCGGTACTTTGGCCGGTACGCCCACGGTAGTCCGCCGGCCCAATAATGTTTTTTCTTTTTCTTTTTTAAATATGAAGCAATGTAAAATCCATAACTTGAGCTAGGAAACTCGGATTTACATGAAACCAATTTTGTTGGAAAGAGGGCGACAAGAGCTACCACTACACAAGGTGAAAACATGGAAAAGAGTGAGTGATGATTTTCTCATGGTCATAGAGGTGTAACCTCTCAATATGGTATATCGGGAAAATCATCACCCTCGCACATGCAACATGCGATGCATCCGGAATCCGTTTCCGATGAGCTAGAGCTTGTCATGAGAATGAACACAAGCTCTAACCCATCTCATGGATAAGAACCAAGAAAAACCAAGAAACACGATGCAATGCATGCAAGGTTTGAGCTCTCTTCGATGATGCGACCCACTATCCTATCGAGCACAAACCTTATCATCATTGTACATGCCACCTCTTCTTCCAACATATTGTACGCACGCCACCGTCTTCATCCATCTTCTACGCCATATTCATCCCTCTTCATCTTCGACACCGTCTTCATCTCTCTTCGACACCGTCTTCTTTATTGTACTCATCTTCTCCATCTTGCAACCTTGAGACTAACACATGGCTATGGACACGTCCTAAGATAGATTCTCAACACAACCGTTAGTACATAGAGGTTGTCATCAATTACCAAAACCACACATGGGGGCTCCATGTTCTTTCAGCTGCCTGCCGAGACATCGACCAAGATGCGAGCCGGGGTTCCCTGCTCGCGCCGGAGTCCGGCGGCCGCCCTGCTCGCCCCCACCCTCCCCTCGTAGGTCCGCCACTATTTGTGAGTGCGAGAGAAATATTGGGCACCCGATAATCACATGGTGGTTGCCAGGTACTTCCGGGGGTGGTAGTACCACCCCAAATGGCCGAAAGTAGCGCTAGTTATATTTTATGTGCATACCGGGCAGATTTCTCTTGCCCTATTTAAGGGGTTCTTCTTCCCCAAAGTTTCCCATCTTTTGGAGCTGGTTTTGCCCCATTGTTAACCTTCTTTGAGCTTGCTACATCTGATGAATCTTGCATCTATTTGAGAGAAAATATAGAGGAGATCTAGATCTACATTCTCCCAATAGCTTTTGTAGTTTTGTTGGAATTTGAGAGTGAAGTTCTTTCCATTGCATTTGGTGCATCGGTTTGAGTTATCCACGATGATTCGTGAAAGTGAAAGTGAGAAGCTTATTGTTTTGGGGTTCTTGGAACCCTAGACGGCTTAGTGATCTTTGTGGTGTTCTTGGGTGATGAGGGAGGTAATGTGCATGGATATGGACTTAGGGTTTCAGGGAAATAGGTGCACTAGTGGTTTCGTCGGCTGGTCGGACAAACAAGGTGATCCGATAGTATGTTAATTATGAGGCAAAGTCGTAGCAATACTAGATTAAATCTAGGATTACAACAATGATTCAATGATCCTCTCGTCTGCTCCTCCTAGCCTTTATATAGGAGGCTAGATTGGAGTCCAGTTCGGGTCGGTTTACAAGTGTTCCACACAAGGCTTATTCGGCTCCTTTGATGGGCCTTTCCTTATTCAACACGACTTAGTTCTTGGGCTTCGATTCTTCTGTCTTCTAACTTGATGGGCTTCCTGCCGAATATGTACCAGGGTTACACAAGCCGCATGCCCAATAAGGTATACCCATGGCATTGGGGCCTCCAATTAAGTTGTGGAGATTCCTCAACATCAAGGCCTTCATGGTGGTTTCTTATGACCCCTCCAATTAAGTTGTGGAGATTGCCCCAAGATTTGTGCGAGTTTGGTGACCACCCTCAAGGTTCCATAGTGGATCTACAACTTCCCTTTAATTTGGTGGGAATGCTCGAGGAGAATACGATGAGGCATTCGTGGCGTTTGGAGAGCCATTGTTCCTCCACACCGCTCCAACGGAGAGTAGCACTCGCAAGAGTGCGAACTTCGGGTATATCATCGTCTCCGCGTCACCTCGGTTATTCCTATATATACCCGAGTTTTTTTACTTATGCACTTTACTTTGTGCTAGCCTTCGTGCTTGATGATATATATATTTCTATCGCATAGTTGCTAGTTTTGCTTAGCATAAGTTGCTGGTGCACATATGTGAACCCAAGTCATATAGGATTTGTGCCTCCACACCGCACGGTCGGTTTCTTCTTATGTGCTCATTTGGTTCCGGTGTTAATGGGTTTACTCTCACAAGAGTTCGGTTTGGTTTGGTTTCTTATAGCTAATGGTTGGCTAGGGTTAGGTATGGGGCTAATCCTATACACCGACCAGGTCGGCGACTACCACGCACAGCACACCCTAGTCGGGTATTAGGCCTGGCCCATTTTCGCTTTTTTTCCTTTTTCCTTTTTCCTTTTTTCTTTTTCTTTTTGTTTTTGTATTTTCATTTCTTTTTAATTTGTTTATTTCTTTTATTATTTTTTTATTTTTATTTTCGTTCAAAATCGAAAAAGTTCAAATTTGAAAAATGTTGAAAGTCAAAAATTGTTGGTATTCGAAAAATGTTCAAATTTAAAATATGTTCATTTTTTAAAAATGTTCAATCTGAAAAAATGTTCGAATTATGAAAAAATCATCAAAAAAATATTTTTTGCGGAAATATTTTAAAAAAAGAAAAAATAAATAAACCCTCTAGATTTTAAAAACGGATTTAAAACTATTTCTTCTTTTAAAAACAGATTTTTTGAAAAACAAAATTTTAAAACTTCCGATTTTTGGAAAATCGAATTTTGAAAAACGTTCATATTTGAAAATATCAATTTTGAAAATAGTCAACTTTTGAAGAACGTAAAAATAAAAAACAGAAAAAAGAAAAAGAAAAAACGGAAAAAGGAATAAAAAAAGAGAGCAGGCACTGTGGGCCGGCTCATAAGGGGCGCCTGGGGGTGTGCGGCGGAGCGGGGGTGCGCGGGAGATCCTAGGCACTGCCCTTTGCGGCGTGTGCACGTCGCGCCGCCTGAAGCGACCGCGAGATGGGCCAGGCCCATATATTTCAATACTTTGCTTATTAGCTCGTGTTTGTTCTTCTACGTAGCTTTTCGGTTCTGGGTTTCTGCTAATTGCTGATAGCTTTCGACTAGTTTTTTAAACCTATTTATTATTTTATTTTTTGCAAAATACTTTTTCATGTTTTATTATTATAAAAAATATTTTATTGTGATTTATTTTTTATCACAGTATGAATTTTTTAAACCCATGAATATTTTGTAAATACACGAACATTTTTTTCCAAACCATCAATACTTTTTGAAACATGTGAAATTTTTCCGAATCCGTGAATGCATTTTTTAAACAATGATAATATATTAAACCTTGTAAACATTTATGAAAGCAACATGAACAATTTTCGACAAATATGAATACCCTTTTTAGAATTATGTGAAATTATATTTTAAACCTTGTGAACAATTTTATAATTCGTTAACCTATTTTATGGTCTCCATGAACAATTTATTTTAATCACATGAACTTTTTTTATAATATTCATTAATCTATTTTCAGAGTACATGAACATTTTCTTTTAAGCGAGTGAACATTTTTATAAATCCATTAGCCTATTTCAGAATCCATGAACAAAATTTTAAAACATGGTGAACATTTTTTTTAATTTGTTAACCTATTTTCGGACATCCATGACATTTTTTAATCATGTAAACATTTTTATAAATCCATTAACCTATTTTTGGAATATGTGAACAAAATTTAAAACATCGTGAACATTTTTCTGGTGTCCTTGAACAATTTTTAATCTCATGAAAAACTTTTTAAATATGAATGTTTTCAAAGTTAAACAATTTTAAAATATAAACATTTTTAAAAATATCATAAAAGATAAATAAAATGGAAAATAAATAGAAAAACTAAATAGAAAAAGGAAAGGAAAAAAACGTAACCAAAAACACCTGGGGAGGTAACCAGAATGTGCGTCCACTTCAAAACTGAACTTAAGGGGAACAAAAGATTAGCAGAAAGCGAACTGGACATAGGGTACGCGTAGTATAATAATACCAAAAAAGAAAAGAAAATAAAAGAGTAGAAGAAAGCGACAGCTTAACCGGGCCAGGCCCACTACAGCAACGCAAGCCTGAGAGGGGTACGCAGCGCTAGCGATCGGGGCCGCAATAGGCGGCGTATAGGAATTGCGGGGTGCGCCGCACCGCTCGCTGAATAGCACCACCCTGGGTAGGGCCCAGACGATCTACTTAAAAAAGGTATGGGCCCAAACAGGTACGGCCCTAAACAGTTTGCATCCAGAGTTTCCAACCGGTTACGTTGGTGAGAATGGTTCTTTCTCTTGTGTAAAAAAAAAAGAGATTGGTTCTTTCTCCATCGGTCTGCAACAGCTTTGACGCAGCGGCCGCCGCTCGCCCGTGTCTTGCCGGATCAGCCTCAGTGACACTCGCCGCGAGCGCTCGTGTGTAAACTTTTCTGGTGATCGAAACCGTGAGAGCTAGTGCAGTGTAGCTGATCGATCGCAGCTCAGCAGTGTATAGGATTCAACTGATTTTAGCTAGCGGTTCTCAACCAATTGCACCAAACGGTTTTGACCCACAGTTTGGCCCTAGGTTCAGTTTAGTTTGGATGGAAATATAGAATAGTTTTGGTTTTAGTTGGGCTGACAGAATTATCAAATGGTTTAGTTCAGGTTTGGGTGCAACGTATATTCGTGCGGGTACAGTGCAGTTATCCACCCATTGCTACGTTTGTCACCGGGTTGTACTA
This sequence comes from Lolium multiflorum, assembly GCA_030979885.1. Lineage (NCBI taxonomy): Eukaryota > Viridiplantae > Streptophyta > Magnoliopsida > Poales > Poaceae > Lolium > Lolium multiflorum. The sequence continues at coordinate 71,254,495 of CM061750.1, read as the reverse complement.
CGTCTGTCAGAATTCCGAGTCTGATTGGGGCTACGTTCTGATCAAGCTAGCTTTGTGCATCTTCGAACTTGCAGCAGAAACGTGGAGGATAGGATGCAGAAACGGGGTCGAGCACGCGTTTGTGTGTCCAGACCTCACGCGTCGGACGAGAGGGCCGGTGTACTGCCCGGACAACGCCACCGACGACACTACGGTCGTGCAGCGCACAGGCGCCAGCAAGTCCGTCAAGGTTGTGTCCGTCGTCACCGGCATTGCCAAGGGCACCATCACAGCGGCGCACATGGACCTCACCCCGCACGCCAAGCTCCTCTTCGAATGTCCGATCGGCCGGCGCCATTGACGCACTAATTTGTTGATTGATGCTTGGCAGGCCTGGCTGTACGTGTGTATTCCGTTGGATGACGACCCCTATCGGCATCTAGTATTCACGACTAGCGCACAAGCATGTCATTTGAGTACATTTATTTACTTCATTGTCAGTGAGTCCATGCGCACGCATTGTGCAGATTGTAGCGTGGTAAAAGTTTATTCTCACGGGATACTGTGTGCAGATTGTAGCGTGGTACAATAGTTCAGTTTCACGGGCATGACAATAGTGACGTAGAGATGTTGTGGTATGACGCAGTATGCTGTCAAGCGAGAAGACACTCATCATCCACTTTAATCTCCATGCTATATCCTGACAGTGGCACTAGCAGGTAATAAAATAATTTGATAAACTTTTTTAGGTAAAAATGTTTAGTCACGTTGACTCGTCCTTATCCTATCAAGTATAGTAGAGGGAAGATAAATTTGGATAATATACACAGATACTCAGAACAAATCTTTTCCCCATGAGTATATTTTCATTGATGACGATACAAAAGGAAGGAAACATTAATCAACTATAGGCAAATATGGTGTAAGTTTCCAAAAGAATATATCTAGATTGACTTTCCTACCTATTCTGTACCAGGTTGTCTTCGCAGCAACAATGCCATTTATAACATTACATATCTAGAGGAACTAGATAGACCAGGTAATATGCACCAATAGATAGTTACCTTTTTCTGCACCCAGTCACAAAATAGAGCAGGTAGGCGAATTTTACAAGTATATATATATGCCTCATATGCAACTATCTCTTCCAAATATCCATTCAGCCAACACGCAAACAAGTACCTCTTCTTACTCTAAGTCTCCTAGCCTACCACCGCACCCCTATACCACAACTTCATCAAATTTTTCCTTCGCAATGGAGAACATTGTCGTGCTGATTGTTGGTGCTGGTCCAGCAGGCCTCGCGACAGCAGCATGCCTTACCCAGTTCTCCATTCCCTACATCATCGTCGAGCGTGAGGACTGCAGCGCGTCACTTTGGCGCAACCGCGCATACGACCGCTTGAAGCTGCATCTTGCAAAGGAGTTCTGTGAGTTACCACACATGTCATACCCAGTCAGATGCACCAACATACATTCCAAAAGCCCTGTTTGTCAAGTACTTGGATGACTATATGGAGCGCTTTGATATTCAACCGAAGTATCTCACTAGCGTGGAGTCATCCAAATATGAGAATGATAAGAAGTGTTGGTCCATCGTGGCTCGTGACATGGCGGAGGGCACAACAATGAATTTTGTTGCAAAGTTCCTTGTTGTGGCAAGTGGTGAGAATAGTGCAGAGAATATTCCGGTGATCCCTGGACTTCACAGTTTTCCGGGTGAGGCCATCCATTCGTCAAGATACAAGTCAGGCAAGAGCTTCTCCGGTAAGAGCGTGTTGGTCATTGGATCTGGCAACTCCGGGATGGAAATCGCTTACGACCTTGCGACCCATGGTGCCAATACTTCGATTGTTATACGAAGCCCGGTATGTGCAGTATATAATTTTATTTCGTAATAAAGATACAATTTCTTCGTATTATTATACTACTAGAATGATATTTTATTTCTAGCATTGTATCAGATGTGTGACAGCATTTTGTGGCTGCAGATTCATGTAATGACAAAGGAACTAATCCGGTTGGGGATGACACTAGCCCACCATCTTCCCCTGAATCTAGTGGATAACCTCCTTGTTATGGCGGCAAAATTCATATTTGGAGACCTAACAAGGCATGGCATCAGAATGCCAAAAATGGGTCCAATGAACCTCAAGTCAAAAACCGGCCGATCTGCTGTGATTGATGTTGGCACTGTTGGGTTAATAAAAAGAGGCATCATCCAAGTAAGTATATCCTGGGACATGATATAAACCTTATATGTATCATATGTTGATTTACTATGACAGTTTATTAATATTTACTTTACCTCTTGCAGGTTCAAGGAAGCATTAGTAAGATCATGGGCAACATGGTAAAATTTCAATCTGGGGATGAAATCCCATTTGACGCAATTGTGTTCGCAACTGGATACAAAAGCACAGCAAATATGTGGCTCAAGGTACTAAGACTAATTTTTGAATTTGCGTAAGTCATTTTCATTTTGGTGCAACAATTGTTAAATCTCCTAACTGGGCAATGCGTTACTTTTGAGTGCAGAATGGTGAGAGCATGTTAAATGACAGTGGACTGCCAACCAAAGAATATCCGAATAACTGGAAAGGTGAAAATAGGCTCTACTGTGCTGGGTTGGCGAGGAGAGGATTGGCTGGTATTGCTGCGGATGCTAAGAATATCGCTGATGACATTAAATCTGTGATAGGTTCTATGTCCGGATAAATTAGCTTTTATAGGTAGTTTAATAGGCAACTGCATTAGACTCTTATACCTCTGAAACATCTTCATGCCAAGGCTCATATGTTCTAGGAGTAAGCTCTGTTCTTGAATATTATCAACAAGGGCATTCTAGTTCAATACTCGTGTAAAAGAGCTTCATAAGTTTTGTTGAGCTTATGGTTGTCAACTGTGTACTGATTACTTATATTTATATATGCAAAAGTCCGGTGATCAGTAGTGTTTTTTCTGTATAGAAAGTTTCAGTACCATGTTTATCCCTAACAGTGAACCTGGAGGTATATTCGCTAGTATCTATTTCGGGTAATATAATGCTATTCATCAGCCTTAGAATGACACTATGTGATGAGAGTTATATACTGTATGGAAGCAGAAGGGTCGTTTAATGTGGGAACTGTAAAATCTAATGCTAGAATCTTCTACATAAAAAAAGTATCATGTATATCCTAGAATAAATAACCGTTGTATAAAATAACTAGTTCTTGAAGATGACTACAACACGTCAATATGTCATGTCCACCAATGCAAAGCTAGTTCTAGGGGAACTGAAATTTGAGGTCACAAAAATGAGTTTCTATATGTTGTTAAAGAAGGTCAGGTGTGTTTGTTGTTGATTCCCCCCAAAAGAAATTCTGGTTGTTGATATCTTTGGGACATCTTCATCTCAAGGCTCATAAGTGCTAAGCAGCGAGGGAGTAAGATCTGGTCCTATAAACTATCGACAATGGCCTTGTAGGGATACTCTCGCTCTGTTAAAGTGCTTCCTATTTTTTTGTTGAACTTACAGTTCTCTACCATATTCTATTTAATTCAATTTTTATATGCAGAAGTCCTGAGAGGTATTGTATTTGAGCAATTTCAACCCAGTAGCTACCTGGGTCACCATATACACATTTGATGACCAACCCAGTCACCAACACAGGAGGAAAGAAAAAAGTAGAGAATCAGCAAATCACTCCCGGTGTGAAACCAATTTTGCAAACCTGTGGAAGAGTAGGAAAATCGCAAAGCTGGTCGGGCCGTTCCATCCCATGCCGCTCAGAAGGAAAAGTCGTGAAGGGTTTCCTCCTCTTTCTCTACTGCACCGCCGCCACCGGAAAGAAAACTCCCAGGTCTTGCCTCTTCCTTTTCTTCCTTGTGCCACTACTCTGCGCCATGTCCAATCTGGAAAAACTGAAGCGCACACAGAGGTGGAGTTTGAATAACAATGGACTGCCGACCAAAGAATATCCGAATCACTAGAAAAGTGAAAATAGGCTTTACTGTGCTGGGTTGACGAGGAGAGGATTGGCTGGTATTGCTGTGGATGCTAAGAATAGCGCTAATGACATTATATCTGTGATAGGCTCTATGTGTGGCTAAATTAGCTTTTATATGTAGTTTGACAGGCAAGTGTATTAGACTATACATAACTCTGGGACATCTTCATGTCAAGGCTCATATATGCTAGGAGTAAACACTGCCCTTGTATATTATCAACAAGGGCTTTCTAGTTCTATACTCGTTTTGTAAAAGATCTTCATAAGTTGTGTTGAACTTACGGTTGTCAACTGTATTATATTTATCTGAATTTTATATATCAAAAGGAGATCGGCACTATAAAAAGTTTCAGTGCCATGTTTATCGCCAACAATAGACAAGGAGGTAATCACATCAGCCCCAAATCAACCGAATTATTCACTAGAATCCACTTCGGGCACTGTACTGCTATTTATCAGTCTTAGAATGACACTAGTGGTGGGATTTATATACTCTATGAAAGCAGAAGGGCCGTTGATTGTGGGAACTGGAAAATCCAATGTTAGAAGCTTCTACAGAAAATAATGTTGGGTATATGTTATCACCAGATTTTGGCCAAATCAGGAGATGGGCCGTAAGTGAAGATGGGCTTGAAGGATATACACGTGGAGCGTCTTTGAAGCGGCCTTGCGCGAAGAGTTTGGGCTAGATTGCCCGTGTATCTGTAAATATAGTAGATCGCATTTTAGTTTAGAATTAAAAGATAGAGTTTAGCCCGTGCACGGTTGGTGCGCCCGAATTAGAAAGTCCCTTGGACTATAAATATGTATCTAGGGTTATCGGAAAAGGGGGACAATCACGTTCACAACAAACACAAATCAGGCGCATCGCCACCCCTTCTTTCGAGGGTTTCTCCCGGGTAAGCGTCATGCTGCCTAGATCGCATCTTGCGATCTAGGCAGCGCGCGTTTATTCGTTTACCTTGTGTTGCTCGTGTTGAAGCGTTGTTGATGGCGAGTAACACTATTTATCGTAGATGTTTTGGGGCTTGCATGGATGCTTTTCTTATGCATATCTGCTTAGCTATGCCGTCCCTCGACATCTAGCTGCCCTTACACCTATCCAGGTGTAAGGGCAGCACCTTGCTTGTTCGCTATTTAGTAGATCCAATCTGTTATAGTTGCTCCTTGATTCTTCAAGGATTGGTTTAATATCTGTATGGTTAGGCCTTGCAAACGGGTTGAACGATCCGGTAGTACGTAAGGTATGGTTTGTTAGTCCTAAGGGGGATGTTCCGGGAATTAACTTAATGTTGGTTTTTAGGCCTCTTTTAGGGTTAGTTTTTCATTATCTTTCGTGTCTATTAGGCTCAACTACGCGTAGGATGTTCCGATCATACGGTGAAAACCCTAAACTGTCGTAGATTGGTTTAACTTTGTATTGATCAAGCAGGAGCCCCATGTCATCGTTATCCCGACGTGGACCATGGGCGATCGGCTTTATGAGCCGATCCACGGGCCAACTTTGAGAGCCGATCGGGCTCGTATTTAATGTTTACGTGTATGCCATGCAGGAAACTAATCGAAGCAATCCAACACCTTCCTGACCAGGTATAGGTCGGGTGGCACGCCTTGCCGCTAGGGCGTGTGCCGGGAATTGCGGGACGACGTCGAGGGACCAGGGCCCCTGCAGCCTTGGAAGCCTCCCGGCTCTTCGTGTTGCTTAACCCTTTGCTCGCCGGTGGGTTTTGGCGAGCAACACATTCAGCACGCCCGGTGGGACCATCGGGACAATCTTCCGCAACAACCACGTCAACATCCGAGATGGCGGAAGAACCGATCAAGTACGAAGATCTGCCTGCTGAGCATAAGAAGAAATATGATGAGCTCAAGGCCACCTTCGAAGCCGATCTCATCGGCTCTTTCGAAGACCCGTTCGCACGGGATCAAGTTCAAAGGGTTCCAACCCGAAGGTGCGTTAGAGGGACTAGATCTATCTCTCCCGTCGGAGGAACGTACCAGAGCCCTGCGACAAGAAATCAACTATGCCGTTGCTCATTCTCTTCATCGGCATTCTGAGAGCCTGGTGAACACTCTGGAGCGTGTCGCGCTTAATGTGGTGCAAGAAATCATGAAGCACCGGTATTCTCCGTCAGGACCTGCCCTAGGAACTCATCAGGGAGAGATACCGCTCTACACCAGGCCACCACTGCCGTACACGATGGCAGCTCCATAGCAACAAGGTTCACCGGCGTACGTCGTCTACAAGGTTGGAGGTGATCCAGGCGATTACCAATTCTGTATGAGCCGCCCAAGGAGATTCCACATGGGTACGTGTGCACATACGTGCCGACTGCAACAATGGATGAGCCAGGTTACTGCAGGAAGAGCGCCCACGCGAGAGGTCGCCGAGCAGGAATAGTTCTTGGAAGCGAAGGTTACGGAGCAGATCTTTGAGAAAGGCGTGGCTAGCTAAATATGCCACGGAACAAGTCAGGAAAGCTCAACCTCTGCAGCTCCTACGGTGGATGAGATCACTGCAATCTTGAGAGATCGGTTCGGCATCCTGCCGAAGAAGAGAATGATCGGCTATTCCAAGCCGTATCCCAATGAATATGACCTAATCCCACTACCGCCTAAGTATCGGCTCCCTGACTTCACAAAATTCAGTGGATCGGAAGGAACCAGCTCAATTGAGCACGTGAGCCGATATTTGGCACAGTTGGGCATGGTCTCAGCTTCAGACGAGCTGCGTGTGAGGTTCTTTTCACAATCTCTCACGGGTCCGGCCTTTGGGTGGTACACCTCGTTGCCACCAGATTCGGTTCAAACATGGAAGCAGCTGGAGGAACAATTCCACATACAATACCATTCAGAAGCTACTGAAGCTGGCATTGCCGTCCGACACGGGTTCGGCGGGGCGAGAGAGACGGTGTCGAATACATTCAGCGCTTCAGGACCGTGAAACCGAGTGTTATTCGGTTCGTTTATCTGAGAAGGAAGCAGTCGAGCGATAGCAGGCCTGTCAGCGCCGCTCAAAGATGTGACCTTCCAAGCTGACTACAATTCGCGCATATGGTTCAGAAATTGACATCGTATGAACAGCGCCACCCAGAATTGTACCAGGACAAGTTCAAGCGCGTTGCCCTGATCGAGATGGAAGAAGATGAAGATTCTGCAGAAGATCAGGGGTAGCAGTGGCTGAATGGACTCGGGGGCAAAGCCCGTGTCCTGCAAGTGGGTGAAACAACCGGGGCCTGCAAAAGGGTTTGACTTTGATTTAAGCAAACGGAGCAGATTTTTGATTTGCTGCTGAAGGAAAAACAGCTGAAGTTACCCGAAGGCCACAAAATCCCCACGTTACAAGAGATGAACGGCAGGCCATACTGCAAATGGCATCACACGTTCACCCATGCTACCAACGACTGCAAAGTCTTGCGCGGACAGATCCAAATGGCGATAGAACAAGGCCGATTACTCTTCGGTCAGTTTGCCATGAGAGTTGACACGCAGCCGTTCCGGACGTCAACATGGTAGATCTCGATCCTGCATACGCGAGCCAGGCTTCTCTTTTGGGATCAACATGGCAGGGCTTGCAGATCGCCATAGCAAGGATAAGCCGAGAGAGCAGTCGCTCCGTGGCAAAGATAAAGAGGAGGCCGATCCACGCGACCGGCCCCAGAATGATGACAGACGGTATTTGACTGAGGAAGAAGTAAGAAGCGTGCGGTATCAACGACCATTTTCCGCGCACCTCCTTAACAAATATGAACAGCAATACGACCGACGTCGGCGCTACGACGTAGACGATGACGGATATCGTCGGTCGATGCGGACAACGAAATACCGTCGACACGAAGGGTATGAGCGTCACGCCGGAGGTCAGGAGAGCGAGAGGACATGGATAGGCATCGGACTGTCCTTTCTTCAAACCTTGCTGGGACTCGGGAATGAGCCGATTGCCAATCGAGCTGCCCAGAATGTAGACAGGAGAGGAAGGGAACAAATGAAGTTTCGTGTTCAAGCGTCTAGGACCTCTCCCACCTTAGAACAAACGAGCTGAGTCATCTCAAGATGAAGACTTCGAGTCAGACGACGAAGATAGATATCACCGACCAAGGTGGTGTCCTGATGGACTCCCACTCCCAAAGCGCAGAGTGCAACGGCTACGAAACTTGGAGGAAGCCGAGGCGCAATACCTGTATACGTTGAGGAAAGCACGGCCGTGCGCCGTGAAAATTCAGCAAACATTGGAGAGGAGGCTCGCCCACCAAAGAAAGTATGGCGACCCAAGCGGACAAAAGCGATGCGGAGGCATCGGGTGATAAACATGGTGTTCATTCTCCGTCGAGTTTTGTGCTCCAAGAGATGAGGAAGTATCAGTGGCACAGTTTGATTGCGGTCCACGACCAGTTATCTTCGAGAAGCCACGAGAGAGGAGCTACAGGCATGAAAGCCCTATACCTGAAAGGTTATATCAATGGGCAGCCTATCGGCAAGATGTTGGTTGACACGGGAGCGGCAACATAATGCCGTACTCCATGTTGCGACGTTTGGGACATTCCAATGAAGATCTGATCAAGACCAACGTCACGCTAAGCGATTTCAACGGCCAAGCGTCGAAGCCAAAGGTGTCTGAACGTAGACTTAACTGTCGGCCGAAAAACCATCCCTACGTCCTTCTTCATCGTCGACTGAAAAGCACTTACGCTGTCTTGCTAGGAAGAGATTGGATCCATGCTAACTGTTGCATTCCATCCACAATGCATCAGTGCATCATACAATGGGATGGAGATGAAGTGGAGGTTGTTCATGCGGATGACTCGATCGAGATCGCTGTGGCTGGCATGAACATCTGGGAAGCAAATGACCAAGAGCCGCTCTCTGGAATCAATCTGGACGGCTGTGAGCGCATCGAAGCTTCAAAAACGGGGTGAGGCTGGTCTTATCCACTGGCCTGACAGAGTAGCAAGATCCAAGTCTACGGACGTACGTGGCAAGGCCGATCCCTGCGATCGGCCCCAAAAATAAAAAGCAAGGATCCCACCTCAAGCATGTCACGTAGCCATGCGGGGAAACAAGAAGTTGTAAACCCTCATTAAATATTGCAATGGAAAAGGAGGCCGATTCCAGCAATCGGCCAAAATTAACCTCAACATGCCTTACACTGTGTTCATCATTGGTTTAGCAGGCGATGGAAAGCTGAGGTATGGGTTTACATATGCTGATGAACTAGAAGAGGTTGACATTGGTCCTGGGGATAAGCCACGACCAACATTTATCAGCAAATAGTTGGATCAACAACTGCAAGGGAAGCCGATTCAGCAATCGGCTAAAATCAGTCTCACCACACTTGCTAACTGCTGTGCTATTTAGCATGGTGAGTTGTGTGACAGGCTTAGAATTGGCTGGAAAGCCGATATCTTCAATCACTTGAAGGATTCGGCTCGGGGGCATACACACAGAGAAGGTACAAGGCCACGAAGTATGTACCCAGGAGTAGCCGATTCATGAAATCGATCGGCTAATAAAAAATCAAAAATAAAAAAATTTAAGCACAGCCGATGCTCGAACATCGACTTAGAATTACAGAGCCAACTGCGATGAGCCAACTGCACCCTTGACCTGAAGGCAAGACAACGTCACGACTGGCCAGAGCTTCAACTGCAGCGTCATTGGGATGTGGAGCTGGATTTCTTCAAGGATGTTCTTCACCTCCTCAGAGTTTTCGACCAATGTCTCAATGGGTGAAGAAAGCAGAGCTTTGAAGCATTGGAGTTCATCCCAACCCTGACAAACAACAAGAGCAGCATAAGCATGCAGATCAGGGTAAGGGCGAGCCCAACGAGGGAAGCATACCTCTCCTAGGACCATGGGAACAGCCGATGACGATGCAATCGGCTGTGGGGTTTGGCCAGGATGGCGACTTGGTCGACGTCACCTTTAGAGGATGTTACATCCAGAGTGGTGGAGGGCATCAGGACGTCATCAACACCCCCTGGAAGCTTCATCAGTCTGCAGGGAAAAGATGGTGAACCGATCTGAAGCACAGCCACGAGAATTGAGCTAAGGAGTTGATAGCCGTACTTTTGGTTCAAGGAAGGGGTTTGATGTTCCTTAGAACTTTCTTGCATCGACCTTTGTACGTAAGTCTTCTGGCAACCACCTTTTCACTGTTCTGACGGATTGAGGCTCAGTAGCTAACCTGAAAATCCATAACCAGATTTTATGATCTGTTGGGTGCTCATGCCAACTAACAGTGTTGTCGTCATCGGCAAGGCTAATACAACCTGAAGGAGACCGGATTTTCAAAATTTTCGGACTCGATGAAAGAGAATTTGGAGCGGTTAAGGATAACCTTCGGCCAGACCGTGACATTGGCGCGGATGATTTCGCCATTGGGCTCGCTGCGGAGATTTTGCGTGTCCAAGATCTAGGGTTCGCGCGGCTGCGAGGCTGTGTCGAAGAGACCGATGCGTTGCCATCGGCTCATTGAGCATTGGCTAAGTTGACAATCGGCAAAATCAAAGGGAGTTCTTCATTAATCATATGATTTCTTACAAAGAGAAGCCGATTGCTCGACAAAGGGGAACAGATTACTACTGCTAATCCTATGCTAGTAGTCCCTATTCTAAGGGCTGTTGCTGTCTTCGCCGTCGCTGGGGTAGCTGCCGTCATCGCTGCTGTCGACGAGTTCCTCGTCGCTGCTACTGTAACCTTCAGCAGGAGCTTCTTCCTCTTCATCATCGTCGTCTTCATCTGACCAAGCCCAGCCACGGATGCGCTTTCGCGGCGGTTCGTCGGAGGAAACGTCGTCCTCCTTGGCCTCCTTCGTGTCGGAAGAGATGTCTTCGTCTTCATCATCCTCTTCTTCTTCTTTGGTGGAGGAGGTGAATTTACCCCGGAAGGGAGGGTCATCATCGTCGCTCTCCGCCTCCAGTTCTCCGTCAATCAGGAACCGGAGGTCCCCTTCTTCCCCGACGGTGCGGGGCTCGTCGTCCTCCGACTCGATGGCGAAGTCCCATTCTCCCGCGTCCCAATACTCGGGCGCGAGAGCATCATAGATGGCCATCTGATTGACCTCCGGCTCCAGTTCACTCGAGGAAGGATTGGGAGGAGACAGCTGATGAAGTGGAGGAGGAAGAGGAAGACATGGCTACAGAGGGAGAGGGTTTTTTGGCTGACGGCTGGTTCGGAGCAGGGGGATGAAGAGGTGAACTGTTCGATGCGGCTAAATAAAAGGGGATACAGTGGAGATTTAATGCTTAAGCAGTTTTCGAGGATGTGGTGCCACAACTGTCAAATCGTGCAGAGAAGTTGGGAAGGCAAGGCATCATGATGAAGAATACTGCGACGGTTCTGCTCTGCCACGACATGACCCTTCGAAGAAAAAACAGAGTGGTTTTGAAATTATCATTGCCAAAACCAGGGGGCATGTGTTATCACCAGATTTTGGCCAAATCAGGAGATGGGCCGTAAGTGAAGATGGGCTTGAAGGATATACACGTGGAGCGTCTTTGAAGCGGCCTTGCGCGAAGAGTTTGGGCTAGATTGCCCGTGTATCTGTAAATATAGTAGATCGTATTTTAGTTTAGATTAAAAGATAGAGTTTAGCCCGTGCACGGTTAGTGCACGCCGAATTAGAAAGTCCCTTGGACTATAAATATGTATCTAGGGTTATCGGAAAAGGGGGACAATCACGTTCACAACAAACACAAATCAGGCGCATCGCCACCCCTTCTTTCGAGGGTTTCTCCCGGGTAAGCGTCATGCTGCCTAGATCGCATCTTGCGATCTAGGCAGCGCGCGTTTATTCGTTTACCTTGTGTTGCTCGTGCTGAAGCGTTGTTGATGGCTGATACGTCTCAAACATATCTATAATTTCTTATGTTCCATGCTACTTTTATTACAATACTTGAGTGTTTTACACATACTTTACAGCGTTATTTTACATTTTCCGGCACTAACCTATTAACAAGATGCCGGAGTGCCAGTTGCTGTTTTTCTGCTGTTTTTGGTTTCAGAAATCCTAGTAAGGAAATATTTCGGAATTGGACGAAATCAACGCCCCGGTCCCTATTTTTACACGAAGCTTCCAGAAGACCGAAGAGGGAGAAGCGGGGCCACGAGGTGGCACACCAGGCGGCGCGGCCTGCCCCGCCGCGGCCCCCGTGTGGGCCCCCCGTGACGCCTTTGACCTACCCTTCCGCCTACTTAAAGCCTCCGTCGCGAAACCCCTTGTACCGAGAGCCACGATACGGAAAACATTACGAGAGGCCGCCGCAATCCCATCTCGGGGATTCAGAGGATCGCCTCCGCACCCCTGCCGAGAGAGGGGAATCATCACCGGAGGGGCTCTACATCATCATGCCCGCCTCCGGATTGATGCGTGAGTAGTTCATCCTTGGACTAGGTCCATAGCAGTAGCTAGATGGTTGTCTTCTCCGCTTGTGCTTTTTGTATTAGATCTTGTGAGCTGCCTAACATGATCAAGATCATCTATTTGTAATGCTACATGTTGTGTTTGGTGAGATCCGATGAATATAATATTATGTTAAGTTGATTATCAATCTATCATATATGTGTTGTTTATGTTCTTGCATGCTCTCCGTTGCTAGTAGAGGCTGGCCAAGTTGATACTTGTAACTCAAGAGGGAGTAATTATGCTCGATAGTGGGTTCATGCCTCCATTAAATCTGGGGTGACAGAAAGTTCTAAGGTTGTGGATGGCTGCTACTAGGGATAAAACATTGATGCTTTGTCTAAGGATATTTGTGTTGATTACATTACACACCATACTTAATGCAATTATGTGTTGTCAAACTTAATACTGGAAGGGGTTCGGATGATAACCTGAAGGTGGATTATTTAGGCATAGATGCATGCTGGATAGCGGTCTATGTACTTTGTCGTAATGCCCTGATTAAATCACATAGTAATCATCGTTGATATGTATTGAATCTTTATTTGTCAATTGCTCACCTGTAATTTGTTCACCCAGCATGTTAGTTATCTTATTGGAGAGACACTACTAGTGAACTGTGGACCCCGGTCCATCCTTTTACATCTGAATACATTCTACCTTTTACTGTTCTTTGCAAACAAACACCATCTTCCACTCATACGCTTAATCCTTTGTTTTCAGCAAGCCGGTGAGATTGACAACTCACTATTACGTTGGGGCAAAGTACTTGATTGTGTTGTGCAGGTTCCACGTTGGCGCGGTTTCCACCGGTGTTGCGCCGCACTACATTCCTCCACCAACAACCTTCACGTGCTTCTGGTTCACTTCGATAACCTTGGTTTCTTACTGAGGGAAAACTTACTGCTGTGCGCATCACACCTTCCTCTTGGGGTTCCCAACGGACGTGTCGATTACACGCATCAAGCAACTTTTTCTGGCGCCGTTGCCGGGGAGATCAAGACACGTAAGGGGAGTCTCCATCCAATCTCTTTACTTTGTTTTTGTCTTGCTTTATTTTATACTACTTTGTTTGCTGCACTTAAACAAAACACAAAAAAATTAGTTGCTAGCTTTACTTTATTTACTGTCTTGTTCTCTATATCAAAAACACAAAAAAAAATTAGTTACTTGCATTTACTTTATTTATCTTTTGTTTATTTCATCATGTTTCCTCCTAAGTACACTCTAAAAGACATACCGGTAGGCCGAGGGTCTATAATTGGAAGAGATAATATAGAAGATTTTTTCACTCATGTTAGTACAGCTGAAGATTTTGAAGATAGACACTTGGTAGAACTTGCTCCTACTTATGAAATTGTTGTTGCTTCTTTAGTACACATGTTGGAAACTAAATTTGTTAATCTCAATCCTATAATCCAACACATGTTTCTCACACTTGGTGATATGGAGGAAGGAGAGAAGAAAGACTTTGTTTTAGAAACCCTTCTTAAAGAATTTGGTGGTGTAGCAAGAGAGGCTAGAAAAGTCTTTGCTAAATATAAAATGCTTGGTTCTTATACCAATTTTGTTAGTATCCTTGAAAAGATGGACATTGATAGAATAAAGTACACTAACAATGTTAATGATGGTGGGGAGATTAAGACAACAATACCTTGTAAGCTCCTAGGAATGCATGAAGCTCTAGAAAATAACTATGGTTGGCTTGTTCCTGAAAATTTGTTTGATGAGAATAGCAAGCCTAAGAATAATGAAAAAGGAGCCTCTGAAACTTACATAGATAAGATAACATGCATTGTGGAAGAAACTTCCCACGCCCCTGGAGATAATGTTGATGCTCCATCTCTTGATGTTACTTGATTTGCACTTTCTGCGCCTAGCTGAAAGGCGTTAAAGAAAAGCACTTCTTGGGAGATAACCCATGTGTTTATTTTACTACAGAAATTTTTGTTTTGTTGAGTCTTGGAAGTTGTTTACTACTGTAGCAACCTCTCCTTATCATGTTTTTGTGCAAAGTAAAGTTTCTATGCTAAAGTTGATGTTATATTTGGGATCGCTGCGCAGAAACAGCATTGCTGCGAATTCTGGCATAAGTCTCTGTAACAAATTCTAAAAAATCTGCAAATTTACGAGCGTGATCCTCAGATATGTACGCAACTTTCATTAGTTTGGAGTTTTTCCTTTTGAGCAAGTTAAGTGCCCAGTCCAGATGCATCTTTACGGACTGTTCTGTTTTTGACAGATTCTGCCTTTTATTTCGCATTGCCGCTTTTGCTATGTTGAATGAGTTTATTTGTTCCATTAACTTTCAGAAGCTTTTTGCAATGTCCAGAAGTGTTAAGAATGATTGTGTCACCTCTGAATATATGAATTTGTGGTTATGCACTAACTCTCTCATGAGTTTGCTTGAAGTTTGTGTGAAGGAAGTTTTCAAGGGTCAAAAGAAGAGGATGATATACTATGATCAAGAAGAGTGAAAGGTCTAAGCTTGGGGATGCCCGGTGGTTCATCCCTACATATTTTAAGAAGACTCAAGCATCTAAGCTTGGGGATGCCCAAGGCATCCCTTCTTCATCGACAACATTATCAGGTCACTTCTAGTGAAACTATATTTTTATTCCGTCACATTCTTATGTTCTTTACTTGGAGCGTCGGTTTGTTTTTATTTTTGTTTTGTTTTGAATAAAGTTGGATCTCGCCATTCTTATATTGGAGATATTACGCTCCGCTTTTTCTTATGGAACACTTGTGTTCTTAATTGTGCTTTAATGTTCATGGCGAAGTCTAATTGCTTCGTTAGATTGCTATTTGGTTGGAATTGGAAAGTGCTGCATATGGTTTGGCAATTTGGCAATTGTTTGAGCTCTCATAGATCATGTTTAAGCTCTTGCATCATGTAGTTTAATCTATTAATGAAGAACTACTGTAGAGCTTGTTTAATTTGGTTTGCATGATTGTTCTCTCTAAGTCTAGATATTTTCGGGTAAAGTGTTTGAACAACAAGGAAGACAGTGTAGAGCCTTATAATGCTTGCAATATGTTCTTGTGTGAGTTTTGTTGTACATACTTATGTTTGCTTCAAACAACCTTGCTAGCCCAAACCTTGTACTGAGAGGAAATGCTTCTCGTGCATCCAAACACCTTGAGCCAAACACCATGCCATTTGTGTCCACCATATCTACCTACTATGTGGTATTTCCTGCCATTCCAAAGTAAATTACTTGAGTGCTACCTTTAAATTTCATTCTCTACCTTTACAATATATAGCTCATGGGACAAATAGCTTAAAAACTATTGTGGTGATGAATATGTAGTTATGTGTCTTAATTTTTATAAGTTGCTTGTTGAGCGGTAACCATGTTTCCGGGGACGCCATCAACTTTATCTTTGTTGGATATCATGTGAGATGCTATGCATGTTCGTCTTGTCTGAAGTAGTGGATTTCATGATCAAATGGTTTGAGTATGCATATGTTAGAGAAGAACATTGGGCCGTAACTAAAGCCATGTATCATGGTGGAAGTTTCAGTTTGGACATACAACCTCAATCTCTTATGAGAATGTTAACTATTGTTGAATGCTTAAGAATTAAAAAGAGGAGTCCATTATCTGTTGTCTATGTTGTCCCGGTATGGATGTCTAAGTTGAGAATAATCAAAAGCGAGAAATCCAATGCGTGCTTTCTCCTTAGACCTTTGTACAGGCGGCATAGAGGTACCCTTTGTGACACTTGGTTGAAGCATATGTTATGCGATGAGAATCCGTGTTTTCCGAGATAGTAGGACAAGGTGCGAGCACTATTGGTACTCTATGCATGAGACATGCAACTTGTAGGAAGTATTATGCATAGCACATATGAATTATTACTACCGTTGACAAATTGTTTCTATGTTTTCAAAACAAAAAGCTCTAGCACAAAAATAGTAATCAATGCTTCCTCCTGCGAAGGGCCAATCTTTTACTTTATTGTTGAGTCGTTTACCCATTCTTTCTATCTTAGAAGCAAACACTTGTGTTAACCGTGTGCATTGATTCTTACATGTTTACTTATTGCACCTGTTATATTACTCTATGTTGACAAATATCCATGAGATATACATGTTACAAGTTGAAAGCAATTGCTGAAACTTAATCATCCTTTGTGTTGCTTCAATTCATTCTACTTTGAATTTATTGCTTATGAGTTAACTCTTATGCAAGTCTTATTGATACTTGTCTTGAAAGTATTATTCATGAAAAGTTTTGCTATATGATTCATTTGCTTAGTCATTATCTTTGTTAGCAATCTTTTGTTCAGATCACTCCATTCATCTCATATGCTTTACAATAATGTTGATCAAGACTATGTTGGTAGCATGTCACTTCAGAAATTATTTGTGTTATCGTTTACCTACTCGAGGACGAGTAGGAACTAAGCTTGGGGATGCTTGATACATCTCAAACGTATCTATAATTTCTTATGTTCCATGCTACTTTTATTACAATACTTGCGTGTTTTACACATACTTTACAACGTTATTTTACATTATCCGGCACTAACCTATTAACAAGATGCCGAAGCGCTGGTTGTTTTCTGCCGTTTTGGTTTCAGAACTCAAGGAAATATTCTCGGAATTGGACTCAACGCCAGGGTCCTCTTTTTGCACGAAGCTTCCGAAGACCGAAGAGGAGACGATGGGCCACGAGGTGGCCACACACCAGGCGCGCCTAGCCCTGGCCGCGCGGCCCCCGTGGTGTGGGCCCCCGCACGCCCTTTGACCTGCACCCCTTCCGCCCACTTCAAAGCCTCCGTCGAAACCCCCGTACCGAGAGCCACGATACGGAAAACATTACTGAGAGGCCGCCGCCGCGAATCCCATCTCTGGGGATTCAGGAGATCGCCTCCGGCAGAGAGGGGGAATTATCACCGGAGGGGCTCTGGCATCATCATGCCCGCCTCCGAATTGTGCGGGAGTAGTTCATCCTTGGACTATGGGTCCACAGCGTAGCTAGATGGCTGTCTTCTCCGCTGTGCTTTCATTGTATTAGATCTTGTGAGCTGCCTAACATGATCAAGATCATCTATTTGTAATGCTACATGTTGTGTTTGGTGAGATCCGATGAATATAGAATATTATGTTGTTGATTATCAATCTATCATATATGTTGTTTATGTTCTTGCATGCTCTCCGTTGCTAGTAGAGGCTCTTGCCAAGTTGATACTTGTAACTCCAAGAGGGAGTAATTATGCTCGATAGTGGGTTCATGCTCTCCATTAAATCTGGGACAGTGATAGAAAGTTCTAAGGTTGGATGTGCTGTTGCTACTAGGGATAAAACATTGATGCTTTGTCTAAGGATATTTGTGTTGATTACATTGCGCACCATACTTAATGCAATTATCTGTTGTTCGCAACTTAACACTGGAAGGGGTTCGGATGATAACCTGAAGGTGGATTATTTAGGCATAGATGCATGCTGGATAGCTGTCCTATGTACTTTGTCGTAATGCCCCGATTAAATCACATAGTAATCATCGTTGATATGTATTGAATCTTTATTTGTCAATTGCCCCACTGTAATTTGTTCACCCAGCATGTTAGTTATCTTATTGGAGAGACACCACTAGTGAACGGTGGACCCCGGTCCATTCTTTACATCTGAATACATTCTACTGTTTTACTGTTCTTGCAAAAAAACACCATCTTCCACTCGATACGCTTAATCCTTTGTTTTCAAGTAAGCCGGTGAGATTGACAACCTTACTGTTACGTTGGGGCAAAGTACTTTGGATTGTGTTGTGCAGGTTCCACGCTGGCGCCGGAATCCCTGGTGTGTTGCGCCGCACTACATTCCTCCACCAACAACCTTCACGTGCTTCTTGGCTCCCAATGTTCGAGCAACCTTGGTTTCTTATCGAGGGAAAACTTACCGCCGTGCGCATCACACCTTCCTCTTGGGTTCCCAACGGACGTGTACATTACAAGCCTTGTTGATGGCGAGTAACACTATTTATCGTAGATTCGTTTACCTTGTGTTGCTCGTACTGAAGCGTTGTTGATGGCAAGTAGCACTATTTATCGTAGATGTTTTGGGGCTTGCATGGATGCTTTTCTTATGCATATCTGCTTAGCTATGCCAATATCTAGCTGCCCTTACACCTATCCAGGTGTAAGGGCAGCGTCTTGCTTGTTCGTTGTTTAGTAGATCCAATCCGTTATAGTTGCTCCTTGATTCCTCAAGGATTGGTTTAATATCTGTATGGTTAGGCCTTGCAAACGGGTTGAACGATCCGGTGGTGCGCTAGGTATGGTTTGTTAGTCCTAAGAGGGATGTTCCGGGAATTAACTTAATGTTGGTTTTTAGGTCTCTTTTAGGGTTAGTTTTCCATTATCTTTCGTGTCTATTAGGCTCAACTACGCGTAGGCTGTTCACCATACGGTGAAAACCCTAAATTGTCGTAGATTGGTTTGACTTTATATTGATCAAGCAGAAGCCCCATGTCATGTAAATCCAACGTCAACCATGGGGCGATCGGCTCTTTGAGCCGATCCACAGTGCAACCTGGAGCCGATACGGCTCGTATTTAATGTTTACGTGTCCGCCATGCAGGAAACTAATCGAAGCAACTCAACACCTTCCTGACCAGGTATAGTCAGGTGGCACGCCCTTGCAACCGCTAAGACGTGTGCCGGAACATTTGCGGACGACGTCGAGGGCCCCCTGCAGCCTTGGAAGCCTCCCGGCTCTTCGTGCTGCTTAACCACTGCTCGCCGTTGGGTTTTGGCAGGCAACGTACTCATGCGTAGTGTTGTGTCAAGAAAGTATTTTCCCTCACAAGGGTGACTTGGAAGGTTTAAATCAACTCGGGGGAACTGAGCAAAGAGTATTCTCATCTCTCTTCTTCTAGCAATCCCGCAAAGTAAATTAAATTATTGTGTCCCCAACTCCACCGTGTGGTTGTCAAGCACAAGGTTTCGTGTAAGTAAATAAAACACAAGTAAAAATAAAGCGAGTAAAACTAGATAAAATAAAGTAAGTAAAAGATGTATAAGCGTTGATTGTTTTTGGTGTTTTGGATGCAAATAAGAAAATTAAATATTTTTTTATTTTCGGATTAAAATAGTTCAGCAAATAGAAAACAAGATAAAATCAATATAAAGGTGTTTCTTATGATAAAAAGTGGACCGAGGTTCATGGGTTCACTTTAACTATTCTCTCTTTAAGTTGTGGTGGCAATATAATTCATCAATGAGATATGAGATGCAAAATAATAATATGAGTAAGACACATTCACATGGGCATCACATCCTAACATAGAGATGATGCAAACACATCTCTCTTATACTATAAGAAAGGGAAAACTTCATGCAATCTTGTATTAAGAATTAACAGATAGTATAGCCATAAGTATTTTGACATGATGCTTGAATATCAAATATGTTACCTTGAATAAATAAGATCATCACTTTTGTCACGTGACTAACATATCACATGCATTCATTTTATCCCTAGTGAGATAGAAAAAGAAAAAAGGCAAAGCCATAATAGACCGTTAATGAAGGCCACTATCCAATCAACACTAAAACCATGCTACTCCATTTAACACACACATCACCCCACACATGTTCTTGATACAAGTTGGATCATAACCAATACTTAAGAACGGGTAAACAATATGCATCTATTAATACATCTTACACAAAAGTAGAGTCAAATCTCATAGCATCATATTGATAGAATAAAGATCCACCACATAGGTATTACATATATGACCATAATCATGTTGGGCAGCTCATATGGTACTAAGAACTATGAAGAGCATGGAGAAATAGATCAAGTTACTGCCACAAACCCGTAGTCCAGAGGTGGACTACTCCCCTTGATCATGGTGATGGAAAGGAAGATATTGAGGAAGTTGTGGAGATCCTTTCTAGTTGGCGGCTCCGGTGGAGTTTCCCCCTCCAGCCTTCGCTGATGCAGCCTCCGCTTTCGTGTTTCTGTGTTTGTGTGCAAGCCCGCAGAACCCCTTGGGGTCATATATATGGTTTTTAGGTAAAATACGCCGGTTCGCGAAAGAATCAAGTGAATTGGAAGACCGACGACTCAAAGAGCATGGTATGCCGCCTGGCAAGGCGGGTCTTCATACCTCACCTCCCTTTTGGGCCTAAGGCTCGCCCAGCAGTGTGCTCGAAAAGCCCATGACAAGCCCGACGAGAAGATGACCCTTCATAAATCCTAGCTCAATTTGACTCGGTATAGTCTGTGAAAGTGAAAAATACACAAAAACCGGGAATTCATGTTCTGTAGAGTTATAACCAAATAAAGGGGATCATTGGTAAATCCCCTTAAATTAACAAAACATGGTATTATCATCACATATGTTGCAAATGTGGGAATTCATGCTAATAAAGGACAAAGTTCTGGTGCATGCATTTTACATACCCAAACATGCAACAGAAGTTCTTGCCCCGTGTCCCCAACCTTACCAAAGTTGATACGCTGTCAAGCACACGCTCCATTAAACCTCAAGTGGAAGGTATGATGCGTATAGGCAGTAAAATTTCCTCAAGATAACTGGTTATCACCAGAGCCAAGAAGCACGTGAGAAGATAATGGTGGAGGAGCAGTGCCACATAACCATGAAACTGACACGGAACCTCACACACCATATCAAGATATTCTCTTGCCTGGTAGGGGGTGGACAGAGGAAGACAGCTAATACTCCCACTGGCTGCACTAAACAAGGATTAAGATATTGCAGAAATAGTGTTGTCTAGCAAAGAAACAGCAGAACAATGATGGTGCAGACAATTTAGATAAAGAATGACTGAATCCTGTTATTCATACTAGTGGTGTCTTCAATAAGATAACTAGCATGCCGGGTGAACAAACAGGTGGGCAACTGACAAATCAAGATTCAATACATATCAATGATGATTACTATGTGATTTAATCAGGTGACATTAATAAAGTACATGTATCATGCACTAAAGATGTATCTATGCTCAATCCACCTTCAGGTTATCATCCGAACCCCTTCCAGTATTAAGTTGCGAACAACATATAATTGCATTAAGCATGGTGCGTAATGTAATCAACACAAATATCCTTAGACAAAGCATCGATGTTTTATCCCTAGTAGCAACAGCACATCCACAACCTTAGAACCTTCTCTCACGATCCCAGATTCTCAATGGAGGCATGAACCCACTATCGAGCATAAATACTCCCTCTGGAGTTACAAGTATCAACTTGGCCAGAGCCTCTACTAGCAACGGAGAGCATGCAAGAACATAAACAACACATATATGATACAGATAATCAAAAATTCACATATTCAGAGGTGACACAATCATTCTTAACACTTCGGGACATTGCACAAAAGCTTCAAAGTTAATGAACAAAGGTCTCATATATCCATTGATAGCAAAAACGGCAATGCTAAATAAAAAGGCAGAATCTGTCAAAAACTGAACAGTCCATAAAAGACGAATTTTGCACGGGCACTTAACTTGCTCAAACGGAAAACTCAAAACTAATGAAAGTTGCGTACATATCTCTATGATCACGCACGTAAATTCTCAGATTTTTTGACTCTCCTACAGAGAGACTGCTACAATTCGTGATGATGAGTGATGTTTTGGAGCAGCAACCAATCTAGCATCAACTTTACCATAGAGACTTTCCTTTACTGGCACAAAAACATGATAAGGAGAGGTTGCTATAGTAGTAACAACCTCCAAGACTCAACAATACAGTAATAAAATGAAACTTCTGGGTTATCTCCCAAGAAGTGCTTTTTTAACGCCTTTCAGCTACGCATAAAGTGCAAATCAAGTAACATCAAGAGAAGAAGCATCAACATCATAATCCTGTTCTAATAATAGAATCAAAAGGCAACTTTCATTCTCTTTGTAGGGAAATGTTCCATACCTTTTCTTGAGAGGAAATTGATATTTAATATTACATTCCTTCATACTTCAATAATAACACTACCATTCGAAGAAAAGGTCTTCCCAACATAATAAGACAAGATGCATTGCATTCAATATCCAAGACAACAAAATCAACGGGACAAGGTTATTGTTAACCGTAATGCTAACATTATCAATCCTCCCCAAAGGTTTCTTTTTAACATTATCAGCAAGATTAATATCCAAATAACAATTCTTCAATGGTGGCAAGTCAAACATATCATAAATTTTCTTAGGCAAAGAAAGCAAATCAATCTTTAGCTCTTCCTCTTAATGAGAAAGGAAACAATTTCAGTTTTATAATATCACCATCTATATCCTTATACTTTTGCATTTCACAAAGTTCAACAAAATTATTAAGATGTACAACACATCACAGTACTAACACCATAAAATTGCTCTCTCATAACAAGATTCAAGAAAGCAGGTTTAATTTCATAGAATTTTGTAGTAGCAAGAGCAATAGGAGTACTTATAAAATTATTATTATTTGTGCTAGTGAAATCACACAACTTAGTATTTCTCGGAGTACCCATTATAAAAGTAATAAAAGTAAACTAAGCAAGTAGAATAGTAAAGACAAGTAACTAATTTTTTGTGTTTTTAGATATGAAGGAAACAAGACAGAAATAAAATAAAGTAAAGCAAGACAAAAACAAATTAAAGAGATTGGATGTGAGACTCCCTTGCAGCGTGTCTTGATTCCCCGGCAACGGCGCCAATTAGCTTGATACGCGCGGCACACGTCCGTTGGGAACCCCAAGTGGAAGGTATGATGCGTATAGAAGCAGTTTCAGATGAAACCAAGGTTATCGAACCAAAGAGAGCCAAGAAGCACGTGAAGGTTGTTGGTGGAGAGTGGTAGTGGCGCAACACCAAAGAAACCGGCGCCAACGTGAACCTGCACAACACAATCAAGATACTTTGCCCCAAGGTGATAGTGTGAGTTGTCAATCTCACTGCTTGTGAAAACAAAGGATTAAACATATCGAGTGGAAAATGGTGTTTGTTTGCAAAGAACGGTAAGAACAATGATTGTAGTAGAATGTATTCAGATGTAAAAGAATGGACCGGGGTCCACAGTTCACTAGTGGTGTCTCTCCAATAAGATAACTAGCATGTCGGGTGAACAAATTACAGGTGGGCAATTGACAAATCAAGATTCAATACATATCAATGATGATTACTATGTGATTTAATCAGGGCATTACGACAAAGTACATAGACCGCTATCCAGCATGCATCTATGCCTAAATAATCCACCTTCGGGTTACATCCTACCCTTCCAGATTAAGTTGTAAACAACAGATAATTGCATTAAGTATGGTGCGTAATGTAATCAACAAATATCTTAGACAAAGCATCAATGTTTTATCCCTAGTAGCAACAGCACATCCACAATCTTAGAACCTTCTGTCACGATCCTATTCAATGGAGGCATGAACCCACTATCGAGCATAAATACTCCTCTTGGAGTTACAAGTATCAACTTGGCCAGAGCCTCTACTAGCAACGGAGAGCATGCAAACATAAACAACACATATATGATAGATTGATAATCAACTTGACATAGTATTCTAGATTCATCGGATCTCACCAAACACAACATGTAGCATTACAAATAGATGATCTTGATCATGTTAGGCAGCTCACAAGATCTAAACAATGATAGCACAAGCGGAGAAGACAACCATCTAGCTACCGCTATGGACCCATAGTCCAAGGATGAACTACTCACGCATCAATCCTGAGGCGGGCATGATGATGTAGAGCTCCTCCAGGATGATTCCCCTCCCAAGCAGGTGCCGAGGCGATCTCCCAAATCCCCGAGAGGGGATTGGCGGCGGCGCGGCGTTCCGGAAGGTTTTCCGACGTGGCCTCGCATACAGGGTATTCGCGACGAAGGCTTTAAGTAGGCGGAAGGGCAACGCAGGGCCCACGAGGGGCCCACACCATAGGGCTGCGCCCCTCCTTGGCCGCGCCGCCCTGTGGTCTGGCCACCTCGTGGCCCCACTTCGTAAGCTCTCCGGTCTTCTGGAAGCTTCGTGGAAAATAAGACCCTGGGCGTTGATTTCGTCCAATTCCGAGAATATTGCCCCACTAGGATTTCGAAACCAAAAACAGCAAAAACAAGGGTGCTCGATCTTGTTAATAGGTTAGTGCCGGGAAATTGTATTAGAGTTATGTATAAAACATTCAAGTATTGTCATAAAAGTAGCATGGAACATAAGAAATTTATACGTTTGAGACGTATGGTTTCAAGCACAAGTTTGTATTTAATTGGAGAAAGGAGAAACAAAAGTAAAGTAAAGTAAATAATATAAGTAAACTAGATAAAAAATAAAAATTGTTTTGGGTTTTGTGTGTGTATGTAGAGATAGTATTTTTGTATTTTTGGATTAGATATTGAAAAATAGAAAGCAAGGTAAAAGTGTTGGAAAGGTGTTTCTAGTGATTTAAAATGGACAGGGGTTCGTGGGTTCACTTGTCTACTCTCTTTTTAAGTTGTAGTAGACACTAACAATTCATCAATGACATAATATTGGTGGAACTTCAGTATGTGTTTGATAAGCATTCATATGGTCATGACGTCCTAACATAGAGATGATGCAAGACATCTCTCTTATACTCCTCAAGAAAGGGAAAACTCCAAGCAATCTTCAATTAAGAATCAACAGAGTATAGCCTTAACTAATATGACATAATGTTTGAATATAAAATATGCTACCTTAAACAAACAAGATTATCACAATGTCACACTATAAACATAGCACATGTATTCACTTTATCCCTAGTGAGGCAGCAAAATAAATGTAAATACCATAGTAGATCATGAATTTGTTCTCACTATTCAATCACAATCATCATTCTACTCCATCTAATATACACTTCTCTCCCCACATGTTTTTGCATACAAGTTAGATTAGAACAAACACTTAAGAATGGGGTACATGATATGCATCTATCAATACATCTTACACATAGTAGATTCCAATCTCATATATCAATAACATAGAACAAAGATCCACCACATAGGAATTACATATATGACCATAATATGTTGGACAACTCATATGGTACTACAATTTATGAATAACAAGAGAGAGAGAGATCAATATACTACCACGAACCCATAGTTTAGGGGTGGACTACTCTCTCTTCATCATGGTGATGATGGTGGAGACGTTGGAGAAAGTGGAGATCCCTCTGGCGATGGCTCCTTGGAGTTCGCCCCTCCAATCTTCGCTGGTTCTGGCTCTGTTTCGGTATTTCTCTGTTTTCGCTGCGCTCTCCTCGAGGAATCCTCAGGAAGTCCTATATATAGGTTTTTTTTAGGTCAAACGAAGTCAGTGGGCAAAGGAATCAAGCGAATCGAACGACCGAGGAGGAAAAGAGAGGGGGTGGCACGCCCTCCCTGTCTGGCGCACCACCTAACCTTTGTTGGCCTTCTTGTCCCATCTCGTGAGGTCCAAGCGCTCCAGATGCTTCTCTTGATGAAATATTGACATCCCCGAAATCCTAGATCAATTTGACTTTGTTAAGGTTTCTGAAAGTCAAAAATACACAAAACAGGTTTCCTGCTTACAGAGTGATGACCCACAAGTATAGGGGATCGCAGTCCTTCGAGGGAAGTATTACCCAATTTATTGATTCGACACAAGGGGAGACAAAGAATACTGTAAGCCTTACGGAGTTGTCAATTCAGCCGCACCTGAAATGCACTTGCTCGCAAGAGTTTATCATGAGCAACAGCTTTATAGCAAATAGGAATAGTGAAATAACAGCTAATGTGAAATAAAGACAAAGAATAGTGATTATAGTAAACATCAGGATTAAAATACCGTAGGCACCTGGATGGATGAACGGGGTTGCATGGATGAGAGAATTCATATAACAATCATGGTAGGGCATTTGCAGATAATAATAAAGCGGTATCCAAGTACTAATCAATCAATAGGCATGTGTTCCATATATAGTCGTACGTGCTCGCAATGAGAAACTTGCACAATGATACGTCCCCGACGTATCCATAATTTCTGTCGTTCCATGCTTGTTTTATGACAATACTTACATGTTTTGCTTGCACTTTATGATGTTTTTATGCTTTCCGAACTAACCTATTAACGAGATGCCACGGTCCCCTCGTTTTCTCTGCTTTTGGTTCCGTAAAGGTTGTTCGGGCAATATTCTCGAATTGGACGAAATCAACGCCAAACCTCCTATTTTTCCCGAAGGAGAACACCGAAGAAGAGTCGGAGAGGGGCCAGGGGGCCACCACACCACATGGCGGCGCGGGCTGACCCGCCGCGCCGGCCTAGGTGTGGCGCCCCCATGTGCCCCCGCGCCGCCTTTTCGCCTATAAAATCCTTTTCGACCTAAAAACACCGTATCAATTGACGAAACCAGAAAGACCTGGTGGGCGCCGCCACCATCGCGAAACTCCAATTGGGGGGACAAGTCTTCCGGCACCCCGCCGGACGGGGAAGTGCCCTCGGAACCCCATCAACGCCATCGCCTCCATCATTCTCACCTACCTTTTAATAAAGGCAAGATACCTGTGTATAGTGCTATTCCCGGATCGATAGCACACACATTACAAAATATAGTAATCATTGCAATAATATCAAATTACTACATCTTTGATCCAGAGGGTAAAGTAAAACCTTACAATTTGCATAGTCACATGGACGAGCTCAATACAAACACAGCGGAAAGTAAATCATCAATGAGCCTTCATCATCTTTATGTGCCACAGGCAGTGTTGGAATGTAGACTCGAGATCCTACCACGTACTTCTCCTAAAACCCGCACGTTTGAATATGCAGCCCCACGAATGGAGGTCGATAATGATGTACTGGAAAATGACACTTATATGGTGGCAATTTTTAGGCATGACTATCTACATATTTGTCATGGAGTCTACAACTTGCATAAAGCCAATTATCCTATATTTTGTTTAAAACAAAACATTTTGAAAATCTTTGAATGACATTATGAAATCACACCATGGCTAATCATCCATGGGTTTTATAATAATCACATGGTTACATCTCCCATGAGTTTTCAAAGGTTGATTCAAATTTTAAACACATTCATAAAAGGTGATGAGATTCTTCCGTACATTCCTTGTCCAGGAGCTCAAATTGTCCGTAACCGGGGACACAGCTAAGATCTTAGGTTTACTCTCGAGAGGTTGTGCACTTTCACCTTACGACCCACCCTTCCCAAGAGAAGAATGAGACAAGATCTTTCAGAAGAAGAATTCAACCATACAAACTAGACCCGTTCCCTTGGCCGTCGCCTCCACCCACTGTCTAGTCACAAGTTGAATCCTCACAACTTAATTAATCTTGGCAGAGCCCATAATACCATAAGGCTGCACTGGAAGCTATCTAAAACATGGACGACTTGGAAATCTCTTTAATCCTGGGTGGCCAACCACAAGTGGAACTCACAAGCTTAAAACCCATCCCAGGTAATAAACCCCCACACGATCCCCTGGTGAAAACCAGGTGTGCAGTCAAAAGCGACCACTCTACAAATGCGAACTCTCAGGGATTCACCACTTTAGCCCACTAGCTACGACTAGGAGCGTGGACCTGAGCAGCCGCCCACCAATCAACCAATCCACCCAGGTGTTTCATTAGGGTTGTTACTTTTAAATTTTCAAACATTCTCATCCAATAACAAAACAGCACTTGGCATTTGATATTGCAAGCAAAAGTGAAGCATCCTAGCAATGGGTTCTGGAGTAGTTACACACTACTAGGGTTTGCTAAGCATAGCATGATACTTTACTTTTGAAATCAAAATCCTAACATGCATACTAGTTTCAAAAACACTAATGCATAATTAAAATAGATAGGATTTGAATGTCACTTGCCTTTTTGGTAGTCGAAGCGCGTTCACTTCTCTTAATCAAAATACGTGTCTCTCCGTACAACTATAATATAAAATATAGCACAACATAAACACACCATTCATACAACAACAAAATCAAGCAAGGAAAACAACAAGTTATTATTCATTTTATTTTAGTCATCGGATAAACAAGATATGGCATGAGGCATGGCTTGCAA
Source organism: Lolium multiflorum (assembly GCA_030979885.1). Classification (NCBI taxonomy): domain Eukaryota; kingdom Viridiplantae; phylum Streptophyta; class Magnoliopsida; order Poales; family Poaceae; genus Lolium; species Lolium multiflorum. The sequence continues at coordinate 71,226,089 of CM061750.1, read as the reverse complement.
GATATGTCTTTGAGATATTGAATGACATGATCAAATACTTAGAAAGAAAATGGATACTAGAAAGGAGTCGATGGGATACAAATAGATAGAATTTGGAAATGCTCATGCGATTAGAATCACATAAGTATCAAATGGTGCTTCTAGAATTCTATCAAGTAAAGTGTGACAACACTTAACAAAATAGCACAAGGTGGCACATAGACTTTGGTAATGAACTAGTGATATGTAGAATTACTCAATTTACTCATTTGTAAGTTGAATAGTTCTAAACTAAGTCAAAGAGTGATTCAGAATGAATTTGGATAGACACAATATTGGTTCAAGGTTTGTGCTATGTAGTAGAAGGTCTCTACATAACATTTGCACAAGGGAGGAATCTATAGTTAAGATTGTCACTATTTACTCAAATAACTCAATTGTTATTTGAATAATATGAACTAGACAACCAGGGGTAAGCTATGCATTATCTGTGAACATGATAAAGAATTATAACTGGTCCTGAAAGGTGGGTATGATCATAAGGATCATTTTGGCTAAAGGAACTATGTCAAAGCCACTCATAGCACTACACTTTTCGAGAAAAGTCATTAGATGAAATTTTCTGGATGGAAGTCCTTTCTACACGGAAGTTGTAGAAAATTCTATTACAAGCGTATCGCCAAAAGAATCTCTTGGAAAAAAAATGTGTAGGATTTATTTTAGAGACGATGTTGCGGACCATGGAAATACCGTGAAAACAAAGCGTGTGAATTCGACATGCAAAATGTCCAGAATGATGTAGGCATTTTACTGATTCCAACAGTATAGAGTTTGTCGAAAACCGACGTGTAGAACTCAAGATATGAATTTTACAATACGCGGTAAGAATTCTAGTGGTGTCCGAAAAGTTATCCGAGAAAGTTTCTCGGATGGAAACACTTCCTATACAAAAGTTGTAGAGGATTTAGTTACGAACTTAACAGAAGAACAACCATTCAAAATGGAGCTCTAGATTTATTGTTGTGAAATTTTAAAGATTCTTCACGAAAACTAGCTAGCACAAACGGACTTGATGGATGGGTTCTCGGGCGCAGACATGCTATGGGTAATTACTAACGGTCACCATAGTATCAAGATCTAACGAATCAATCAAACTCTATCTGAAGTAGATTGAACGAAGTAGACTGAACCAGAAGAAACTAAACATCGGTTCATACCGACAGTTACGGGCGGTGAGTCTGGTCATGTTCCGCGACGGCGAGGTAGCTCCGGCAGTCGCAGGCATCAGAGAACTGGTCGACTCGTATTGTGGTGAGAACGCAGGTGTCCTGTCTGTGTCGCGGGATCCCTGGAACGGCAGAAACGAGTGGACGGAGGAGCTCTAGGCGACAGCGACAGCGAACTCGAAATTTGTTCGATGGCGTCGCTATACTGCACGAAAAATACCGTGCGTTGCGTCAGATGATGCGAACGGAATAGGGGGTCAAAAAGGAATATACGGGAGGGCTCGTCTCACCAAGGTTGTGTCGGAAACGACTGATGACGGCAACGGACGGCGTGGCCAATGAAAACCAAACTACGCACCACCATGTCCTGGAGTTAGGCGTGGATTAGGGAAGTTTACTGGTAAAAGGAATTGAGTAATCGATCAACATACGCAACGTACCGGTCCGATGAACTCCGAAGGCGTCGCAGTCAACTACGACAACTTCATGCCCGACCATGTCCTGGAGGTAGCCCTCGACGAGGAACGTATTCTGGTGCAAGGATTTGACGAGATGATCACCGACGGTGACAAGATCTGACGATGAACTCGATGTTGTGGCTGATGTTGGCATGGTCGGTACGAGCTGTACAGAGCTCATCTGAAGAAACTTTGTGAGTGAAAGTGGTGTAGAAAAACAAGGGGCACACGGTGCTCCTCTCGGTTCGTGTTGAGATGGACTGTGGATGGAGATCCGGAGGTGAATGCCAACGGACGACATTTAGTTCACGACGCTGGTTTGGAAAATTAAGTCAGTTAAATGGAAAAATTAAAGCCTGAATGGAACGCCAATTCAATTTGGAGTAACTTTCGTTTTTATAGTGAGCCGTTTTAGGGTCCTTGAATGGCATACAAAAGGGGAGAAAGGTGTAACGCCATGGCTGCTGTACGTTGAACTCACGTACGTGAACAAGGAAGAGGAAGGCGAGCGAGCGCTCGGGCTGGTCGGTCTGGGCCGGATCAGCCTAGTTGGGCCAGACTGGGTCGGCCCAAACATATGGAGAAAGGAGGCCACGGCTGGCTTCTTTGGGCTGGGCTGTTTCATTTTTTTTTAATTCCTTTATTCCTTTTCCGATTTCTTCTCTGTTATTTGATTTGCAAAATTCAAATTGATTCAAAATCTATTCAGAAAATTTGAATAAAATATCAATGCAAAGCTAATTCAGTGGAGAACACTTTGGCACTTATTTTATTTGAAAAATAAATTTTCAAACTTTCAAAATAATAGGGTAGACCAAAAGGGTCCTTTTATGCACATTTTCCAAATTAGGGTTTTAGGGATTTTGTATTCCCAAGGAGAATCTTTTTTATATAATTTCAAATCCTTAAAACAAACTATGGTTGATTAAAAATACTTTGAAACCAAAGGTACTTGAAAACACCATTTTGGGAAATACTTTTAAATAACTTTAAAAAGTTTTAAATCTTTGTGAATTTTCAATCAAGTTCAAACATCAAGCATTTAAATTTATTTTTATTTTACATTCCAAAATTTAGAAAAATTCGGGATGTGACAGACTACCACCCTTAAAAGAAATCTCGTCCTCGAGATTTGAGAAAGGCTAGAAAGAAAAGATTTTGAGCCCAGGTCTTCTAAAAGGTTCGTATTAATTATTGCTTCTCTTTCAAACTTCTCCAAGGATGTTTCGGGCGTTAACCTTGAGCTTTGAAAATTTGACACTAAACCATATGTGGTTATACCATCAATGGTATCCATTCTTATGAGGGTACTCATCCCATGGGTATTATATTTTACTCGAGTATACTCGATCATGGGGAACTCCTTATGATACCTTATCCAAGTACCTTCTCATGTGGTATTTGTTGTAAAACCATAATCCAAGGGTATGGCTTCTACCACCCTTAAAAGGGACTTTTGTTAGGTAGTCTTAGGTCTTGGGTTTAGGCTAAGCTCATCTTGGATATGACTTGACACATCCGAGGATATGACTTGACAACAGGTCATATTTGGAAAATATCTATGGCTTTGGGCTTCTGAGTTAATATACAATAGGCGGTTGTTTATTCACATATAGTGAACAACATATCTCTCCAAGGTGAGCCAAATAGGTTCCTTCATAGTAGGCCTTCTAATCCAAATGGTTGGTTGTTGAACTACTTTTGATACTAATGGGTCACTCTTTGGGTCTATCAGGAGACCAAGATAAGAGGACTTCACGACTTTCCTCATCTTTGTTTATTGGTGTCTTCGACGGTTTTCCATTATTTTTTTATCTAGTGGTTGGGTCTTCAAACTCACCGTAGTCCTACGGTTGGCAGCACTTGCCTACTATAAGGGTATAATATTTATCCACCCTAGGGTTTTGGTTTAATCGCCGACATCTCTTTGGTAGGTATGTCTCTCTAGATTCGCAAAGTCAACATTACGAAAGCTAATAATAAGAGTAGTAGGAATGGTGATCAATCCATCCTGCACCCAGATCATTACTCCGTATTTGATTTATTGAATCTCGTATTCTAACACTTGGTCAACCTCACAAGTTTAAAAAAATTCTATGGAGAATTGAATCAATATTTCAGTCCCCATTATTGAATTGTTTTGAAAACATTTCTATCGATCCCTAACTAGGGTTTCGCGTATCTCACATTATATCCTTCTTCACCTTGATAAGAATCATGGGTTGGTTTCACTACTATTGTCTTCATGGCGAGTTGCCGAGAAAACATTCTCTGGGTTGGGTATAGATGAGAATAGATAGAAAGATTCTAAAGAAGTTTCCTACCCAAACACAGCATATCAAAGCAATTAAGCAAACAACAATCATCTACAAGCATCAATCAACATGGTTCAAACACAAACAAAATAGTATGGTCATACCTCAATTTGGTAAGATCAATACTTTGTTACTTTATCGTTGGTTCCCTAAAAGAGAACTAATGGTGGTCTAGTCTATTTCTATATTGGATGCATCAATTTTCTATTCCACTCCTTCGGTGTATCCTCGTGTGTTGTGCAGTTTGCATCGAACTCTCTCTTCAAGTTCTTCATTGGTTTTCCATGAAACACTTATTGCGGAGTCGAAGAATATCGCACGAAGCATTAGTCACTCACTTCAGGCACAAGGTCGTCATCTTTACTTCCTTGGTGGTTTCATAAGGTAGGTCATCTAAGGCAAGAGGAAAACATTTCTGAAGATGAAATAGACGAGAAGTACTAGAAGTTCAGAAAGCACACTCTTTTTTTGAAATAGGATTAGACAAAAATTTCATCCTATGGTTTTCCTATTTCTAATCCAAACCTAGGGTCTCGATCCTACAGGCAACACTATGCTCTGATACCATTCTGTAACACCCTACCTTTTAATAAAGGCAAGATACCTGTGTATAGTGCTATTCCCGGGATCACCGATAGCACACACATTACAAAATATAGTAATCATTGCAATAGTATCAAATTACTACATCTTTGATCCAGAGGGTAAAGTAAAACCTTACAATTTGCATAGTCACATGGACTAGCTCAATACAAACACAGCGGAAAGTAAATCATCAATGAGCCTTCATCATCTTCATGTGCCACAGGCAGTCATGTTGGAATGTAGACTCGAGATCCTACCACGTACTTCTACTCAGAAAATCCCGCACGTTTGAATATGCAGCCCCACGAATGGAGGTCAGTACAATGATGTACTGGCAAATGACACTTATATGGTGGCGTTTTAGGCATGACTATCTACATGATATTTGGCTGGTGGAGTCTAGGCTAATTTGCATAAAGCCAATTTTATCCTATATTTTGTTTAAAACAAAACATTTTGAAAATCTTTGAATGACATTATGAAATCACACCATGGCTAATCATCCATGGGTTTTATAATAATCACATGGTTACATCTCCCATGAGTTTTCAAAGGTTGATTCAAATTTTAAACACATTCAGAAAAGGTGATGAGATTCTTCCGTACATTCCTTGTCCAGGAGCTCAAATTGTCCGTAACCGGGGACACGGCTAAGATCTTAGGTTTACTCTCGAGAGGTTGTGCACTTTCACCTTACGACCCACCCTTCCCAAGAGAAGAATGAGACAAGATCTTTCAGAAGAAGAATTCAACCATACAAACTAGACCCGTTCCCTTGGCCGTCGCCTCCACCCACTGTCTAGTCACAAGTTGAATCCTCACAACTTAATTAATCCCGGCAGAGCCCATAATACCATAAGGCTGCACTGGAAGCTATCTAAAACATGGACGACTTGGAAATCTCTTTAATCCTGGGTGGCCAACCACAAGTGGAACTAAAACCCATCCCAGGTAATAAACCCCCACACGATCCCCTGGTGAAAACCAGGTGTGCAGTCAAAAGCGACCACTCTACAAATGCGAACTCTCAGGGATTCACCACTTTAGCCCACTAGCTACGACTAGGAGCGTGGACCTGAGCAGCCGCCCACCAATCAACCAATCCACCCAGGTGTTTCATTAGGGTTGTTACTTTTAAATTTTCAAACATTCTCATCCAATAACAAAACAGCACTTGGCATTTGATATTGCAAGCAAAAGTGAAGCATCCTAGCAATGGGTTCTGGAGTAGTTACACACTACTAGGGTTTGCTAAGCATAGCATGATACTTTACTTTTGAAATCAAAATCCTAACATGCATACTAGTTTCAAAAACACTAATGCATAATTAAAATAGATAGGATTTGAATGTCACTTGCCTTTTTGGTAGTCGAAGCGCGTTCACTTCTCTTAATCAAAATACGTGTCTCTCCGTACGAACTATAATATAAAATATAGCACAACATAAACACACCATTCATACAACAACAAAATCAAGCAAGGAAAAACAACAAGTTATTATTCATTTTATTTTAGTCATCGGATAAAGAAGATATGGCATGAGGCATGGCTTGCAAGATACGTCATTTGAGATATTGAATGACATGATCAGATACTTAGAAAGAAAATGGATACTAGAAAGGAGTCGATGGGATACAAATAGATAGAATTTGGAAATGCTCATGCGATTAGAATCACATAAGTATCAAATGGTGCTTCTAGAATTCTATCAAGTAAAGTGTGACAACACTTAACAAAATAGCACAAGGTGGCACATAGACTTTGGTAATGAACTAGTGATATGTAGAATTACTCAATTTACTCATTTGTAAGTTGAATAGTTCTAAACTAAGTCAAAGAGTGATTCAGAATGAATTTGGATAGACACAATATTGGTTCAAGGTTTGTGCTATGTAGTAGAAGGTCTCTACATAACATTTGCACAAGGGAGGAATCTATAGTTAAGATTGTCACTATTTACTCTAATAACTCAATTGTTATTTGAATAATATGAACTAGACAACCAGGGGTAAGCTATGCATTATCTGTGAACATGATAAAGAATTATAACTGGTCCTGAAAGGTGGGTATGATCATAAGGATCATTTTGGCTAAAGGAACTATGTCAAAGCCACTCATAGCACTACACTTTTCGAGAAAAGTCATTAGATGAAATTTTCTGGATGGAAGTCCTTTCTACACGGAAGTTGTAGAAAATTCTATTACAAGCGTATCGCCAAAAGAATCTCTTGGAAAAAAAATGTGTAGGATTTATTTTAGAGACGATGTTGCGGACCATGGAAATACCGTGAAAACAAAGCGTGTGAATTCGACATGCAAAATGTCCAGAATGATGTAGGCATTTTACTGATTCCAACAGTATAGAGTTTGTCGAAAACCGACGTGTAGAACTCAAGATATGAATTTTACAATACGCGGTAAGAATTCTAGTGGCCGAAAAGTTATCCGAGAAAGTTTCTCGGATGGAAACACTTCCTATACAAAAGTTGTAGAGGATTTAGTTACGAACTTAACAGAAGAACAACCATTCAAAATGGAGCTCTAGATTTATTGTTGTGAAATTTTAAAGATTCTTCACGGAAACTAGCTAGCACAAACGGACTTGATGGATGGGTTCTCGGGCGCAGACATGCTATGGGTAATTACTAACGGTCACCATAGTATCAAGATCTAACGAATCAATCAAACTCTATCTGAAGTAGATTGAACGAAGTAGACTGAACCAGAAGAAACTAAACATCGGTTCATACCGACAGTTACGGGCGGTGAGTCTGGTCATGTTCCGCGACGGCGAGGTAGCTCCGGCAGTCGCAGGCATCAGAGAACTGGTCGACTCGTATTGTGGTGAGAACGCAGGTGTGCTGTCTGTGTCGCGGGATCCCTGGAACGGCAGAAACGAGTGGACGGAGGAGCTCCAGGCGACAGCGAACTCGAAATTTGTTCGATGGCGTCGCTATACTGCACGAAAAATACCGTGCGTTGCGTCAGATGATGCGAACGGAATAGGGGGTCAAAAAGGAATATACGGGAGGGCTCGTCTCACCAAGGTTGTGTCGGAAACGACTGATGACGGCAACGGACGGCGTGGCCAATGAAAACCAAACTACGCACCACCATGTCCTGGAGTTAGGCGTGGATTAGGGAAGTTTACTGGTAAAAGGAATTGAGTAATCGATCAACATACGCAACGTACCGGTCCGATGAACTCCGAAGGCGTCGCAGTCAACTACGACAACTTCATGCCCGACCATGTCCTGGAGGTAGCCCTTGACGAGAAACGTATTCTGGTGCAAGGAGTTGACGAGATGATCACCGACGCTGACAAGATCTGACGATGAACTCGATGTTGTGGCTGATGTTGGCATGGTTTGTACGAGAGATACAGAGCTCCTATGGAGAAACTTTGTGAGTGAAAGTGGTGAAGAAAAACAAGGGACACACGGGGCTCCTTTCGGTTCGTGTTGAGATGGACTGTGGTTGGAGATCCGGAGGTGAATGCCAACGGACGACATTTAGTTCACGACGCTGGTTTGGAAAATTAAGTCAGTTAAATGGAAAAATTAAAGCCTGAATGGAACGCCAATTCAATTTGGAGTAACTTTCGTTTTTATAGTGAGCCGTTTTAGGGTCCTTGAATGGCATACAAAAGGGGAGAAAGGTGTAACGCCATGGCTGCTGTACGTTGAACTCACCTACGTGAACAAGGAAGAGGAAGGGCGAGCGAGCGCTCGGGCTGGTCGGTCTCGGCCGGATCAGCCTAGTTGGGCCAGACTGGGTGGAAACAATGGAGAAAGGCCACGGCTGGCTTCTTTGGGCTGGGCTGTTTCATTTTTTTTAATTCCTTTATTCCTTTTCCGATTTCTTCTCTGTTATTTGATTTGCAAAATTCAAATTGATTCAAAATCTATTCAGAAAATTTGAATAAAATATCAATGCAAAGCTAATTCAGTGGAGAACACTTTGGCACTTATTTTATTTGAAAAATAAATTTTCAAACTTTCAAAATAATAGGGTAGACCAAAAGGGTCCTTTTATGCACATTTTCCAAATTAGGGTTTTGGGGATTTTGTATTCCCAAGGAGAATCTTTTTTATATAATTTCAAATCCTTAAAACAAACTATGGTTGATTAAAAATACTTTGAAACCAAAGGTACTTGAAAACACCATTTTGGGAAATACTTTTAAATAACTTTGAAAAGTTTTAATTCTTTGTGAATTTTCAATCAAGTTCAAACATCAAGCATTTAAATTTATTTTTATTTTACATTCCGAAATTTAGAAAAACTTAGGGATGTGACAATCATGCTCCGTGAGTAGTTCCCCCATGGACTACGGGTTCTAGCTGTAGCTAGTTGGTATTATCTCCCCCATGTACTTCAATACAATGATCTCATGAGCTGCCTTACATGATTGAGATTCATCTGTTGTGTTTGTTGGGATCCGATGGATGATACATTATGATTAGTCTATCTATAAAGTTTGTGAAGTTATTGTTGCTGCAATCTTGTTATGCTTAATGCTTGTCACTAGGGCCCGAGTGGCATGATCTTAGATTTGAGCTCTATAATTATTGCGTAGATTGTATCTACAAGTTGTATGCACATGTCACTGTCCGGAACCAAAGGCCCCGAAGTGACAGAAATCGGGACAACCGGAGGGATGGCGGTGATATGAGGGACACATGTTTTCACGGAGTGTTAATGCTTTGCTCCGGTGCTCTATTAAAAGGAGTACCTTAATATCCAGTAGATTCCCTTGAGGCCGGCTGCCACCGGCTGGTAGGACAATAGATGTTGTGCAAGTTTCTCATTGCGAGCACGTACGACTAAATATGGAAAACATGCCTACATGATTAATGAATTGATGTTCTTTCTTAATGCCTTATCAATCCTATCAATTGCCCAACTGTAATTTGTTCACCCAACACTTGTTATTGGAGAGTTACCACTAGTGTAGATAGCTGGGAACCCTGGTCCATCTTTCATCATCATATACTCGTTCTACATGTCAACTATTTTCTGGTACCATTGCTCTATATTACTACTACCGCTGATGTGTTACTGTTATTATTGCTCTCATATCATCGCTACTTTCACATCACCCCGTTACTAGTGCTTTTCCAGTGCAGCTGAATTGACAACTCAGTTGTTAAGGCTTATAAGTATTCTTTACCTCCTTGTGTCGAATCAATAAATTTGGGTTTACTTAGACTGTTGCGATCCCCTATACTTGTGGGTCATCAAGACTATTTTCGCGCCGTTGCCGGGGAGGTATAGCTCTACTCATAAGTTCACCTGGGGAGTACACTCTACCTCTCTCTCCGCTTTTATTTTATTTTGTCTTGCTAGTTTATTTTTGTCTAGTTTATTTGTGCTTAGTTTATTTCTGTCTAGTTTTATTTTGCTTAGTTTACTTTTGCTTAGTTTCTTTTTGTCTTGTTTTATTTTCCCTATATACCCGAAAATCCATAAAAATTTGAAAAACCTAAAAATTAAAAACTGCTGTTATGGGAGAACCAATAACCTACTTGGAGCTTATAGAATGTTATAATAATTATAGAGAATCAAGAACTGGTAAAATAATGAGTGCTATGATAGAAAAATTGAATACAATGGCTAGAATCTTGCTTAGACGCCATGATATAAACTGTTGCTCTCAACAGGATACTAAACATCTTAAATTTCAATGTGGCTTTAGTGAGGAATTTTTAATTAAGAACTATAATCGGAATTGCTATATTCATTATGGGTTCGAAGAGGTAGAACAATTTGTCTTATTTATGGGAGCCTCCGAGATAGAATCCTTCATGGTTGAGAATTATGAAACTTGTGCTATTTGTAAGGACCTTAAAGATTATGTCTCTACTATCCTTAATTCTTGCATAGAATGCTACAGTAGGAATCCTTATATCCTTGATTATAAAGAGAGACACATTAATGCACAAGAATGCACTCACAATTTGCAGGAACCGGTGGAAGAAGAAATTGATGAACCTGAAAGCTCATTGGATGAAAAAGAGGAGGAAATTGATGAACTTGAAAGCTCATTGGATGAAAAAGAAGAAGAGAGCGACGAACAAAAGGAGGAAGAATGGATTAGCTACCCATGTCAACCTTCTAATGAGAGTAACTCTTTATCTCTTACACTATTTGATTGTCCTCCATGCTTACCGAAAGAGGTTGAATGTTATGTTCCTGTGGATTCTTTTGAAATAGTACCTATGAGTAATACTTGTGAGAATGATTATGCTACTGTTATATATGATAATCCATGCTACTTTGATAAATCTTATGATAATGCTTTGTTTGTGCCTGATGTCGAAATGCATGGTACTAAAGAATTTTGCTTGGCAAATGTTTATGATAAAGCTCTAGATGATGGTCCTATGTTACTTGATAATATTAATTGTACTACTAATGAAAATGGGATTGGAAAAGTATTGACTTTATTTAAGAGTCCCATATCTCTTGAGATTGATCGATCACCTTGTTATATTATTGATAAAAGTGAGTTTGGAAGTTTTGATCCTACTATATTTGAGCTTGATAAAAATTATGTGTTTGGAAATCATGAAAAGTATGCTGCATGTGATAGTTATATTGTTGAGTTTGTTCATGAAGCTACTGAAAATTATTATGAGAGAGGAAAATATGGTAGTAGAAATTTTCATGGTACTAATACACCTCTCTATGTGCTGAAATTTTTGAAGCTACACTTGTTCTATCTTCCTTTGCTTGTTACTTTGCTCTTCATGAACTTGTTTATTTACAAGATTCCTTTTCATAGGAAGTGGGTTAGACTTAAATGTGTTTTGAATTTGCTTTTTGATGCTCTCTTTTGCTTCAAATACTATTTCTTGCGAGTGCATCATTTAAAACTGCTGAGCCCATCTTGATGGCTATAAAGAAAGAACTTCTTGGGAGATAACCCATGTGTTATTTTGCTACAGTAATTTGTTTTATATTTGTGTCTTGGAAGTTGTTTACTACTGTAGCAACCTCTCCTTATCTTAGTTTTGTGTTTTGTTGTGCCAAGTGAAGCCTCTAATCGAAGGTTGATACTAGATTTGGATTTCTGCGCAGAAACAGATTTCTATCTGTCACGAATCTGGGCTGTTTTCTCTGTAGGTAACTCAGAAAATTAAGCCAATTTACGTGCGTGTTCCTCAGATATGTACTCAACTTTCGTTAGTTTTGAGTTTTCTGATTTGAGCAACGGAAGTATTTTATTAAAATTCGTCTTTAGTGGCTGTTCTGTTTTGGCAGATTCTGTCTCTGTTTTTTGCATTGTCTCTTGTGGACTTTAAGCGAGGTTTTCTAGACGTGGAGAGCTGTAGCTAATGTTTTATTGAGTTCTTGCAATGTGCCACTACAGGACCAAGGTGGATTCAAATTTTTGAGTACTAACCCCTCTAATGAAGTTTATGAGAAGTTTGGTGTGAAGGAAGTTTTCAAGGGTCAAGAGAGGAGGATGATATATGATCAAGAAGAGGAAAAGTCTAAGCTTGGGGATGCCCCGTGGTTCATCCCTGCATATTTCAAGAAGACTCAAGCGTCTAAGCTTGGGGATGCCCAAGGCATCCCCTTCTTCATCAACTTATCAGGTTTTTTCTATTGAAACTATATTTTTATTCGGTCACATCTTATGTGCTTTACTTGGAGCGTCTGTGTGTTTTTATTTTTGTTTGTGTTTGAATAAAGATGGATCCTAGCAATCCTTTTTTGGGAGAGAGACACGCTCCGCTTTTTCATATGAACACTTGTTCTTCGTTTTACTTTTAATGTTCAATGAATAAAAGTTGGAAGCTACAATATTTATCTTTATTTGGTTGGGAAAAGAAAATGCCTCATATGTCTTGGATAATTTGATACTTGGCAATTGTTTTGAGCTCTCAAGTAGATCATAAGTTTTTGCATGTAGTTTAAACCTATTAGTGGAGAACTACCGTAAAGCTTGTTAAAATTGGTTTGCATAATTGATCTCTCTTAAGGTCTAGATATTTTCTGGTAAAAGTGTTTGAGCAACAAGGAAGACAGTGTAGAGTATTATAATGCTTGCAATATGTTCTTATGTAAGTTTTGCTGTCCGGTTCATACTTGTGTTTGCTTCAAACAACCTTGCTAGCCTAAACCTTGTACCGAGAGGGAATACTTCTCGTGCATCCAAAAACCTTGAGCCAAAACCTATGCCATTTGTGTCCACCATACCTACCTACTATGTGGTATTTCCTGCCATTCCAAAGTAAATTGCTTGAGTGCTACCTTTAAATAATTCAAAATGCTTCTCAATTTGTGTTAATGTTTCATAGCTCATGAGGAAGTATGTGGTGTTTAGCTTTCAACCTTGTCATTTACTTTTGACGGACTCTCATATGGACTAGTGGCACATCCGCTTATCCAATAATTTTGCAAAAAGAGCTGGCAATGGGATTCACTCCCAATTAATTAATTTAAATAGACACTCCTCCATGGTTTGTGATTGTTGGACGGCACCGAGGATTCGGTTAGCCATGGCTTTGTAAGCAAAGGTTGGGGGAGTGTCATCATCATAATAAAACTTAAATAAAAAGGCACTCCTTCATGGTATGTGATTGTTGGCAGGCACCCGAGGATTCGGTTAGCCATGGTTTGTGAAAGAAAGGTTGGAAGGAGTGCCACCCAAAAATAAATAAAATGGGAGCCGCTCTTGTGAGTCCGGTTGATGAGGTAGTTAGTGTACCCACTACCATTCGTTGACAACAACAAACACCTCTCAAAATTTTACTTTTATGCTCTCTATATGTTTTCAAAACCAAAGCTCTAGCACAAATATAGCAATCGATGCTTCCCTCGTAGAAGGGCCATTCTTTTACTTTTATGTTGAGTCAGTTACCTACCTTCCACCTTAGAAGCAAACACTTGTGTCAACTGTGCATTGATTCTTACATACTTGCATATTTGCATTCATCATATTACTCTATGTTGACAATATCCATGAGATATACATGTTGAAAGTTGAAAGCAACCGCTGAAACTTATATCCTCCTTTGTGTTGCTTCGATGCCTTTACTATGAACTTATTGCTTTATGAGTTAACTCTTGTGCAAGACTTTTGATGCTTGTCTTGAAAGTACTCTCCATGAAAAGTTTTGCTATATGTTATCTACTTGTTAGCAACTATAGATCATTGCCTTGAGTCACTTCATTCATTTCATATGCTTTGTAATAGTATGATCAAGGTTATGTAAGTAGCATGTCACTACAGAAATTATTCTTTTTATCGTTTACCTGCTCGGGACGAGCAGAACTAAGCTTGGGGATGCTGATACGTCCCGACGTATCCATAATTTCTGTCGTTCCATGCTTGTTTTATGACAATACTTACATGTTTTGCTTGCACTTTATGATGTTTTTATGCGTCGGAACTAACCTATTAACGAGATGCCACAAAGGCGCTCCTGTTTTCTGCTGTTTTTGGTTCCAGAAAGGCTGTTCTGGCAATATTCTCGGAATTGGACGAAATCAACGCCAAACCTCCTATTTTTCCCGGAAGGCTCCAGAACACCGAAGAAGAGTCGGAGAGGGCCAGGGGGCCACCACACCACATGGCGGCGCGGGCCAGACCCTGGCCGCGCCGGCCTAGGGTGTGGCGCCCCCAGGTGCCCCCCTGCGCCGCCTCTTCGCCTATAAAATCCCTTTCGACCTAAAACACCGTACCACTTGACGAAACTCCAGAAAGACTCCTGGGCGCCGCCACCATCGCGAAACTCCAATTCGGGGGACAGAAGTCTGTCCCGGCACCCTGGGACGGGGAAGTGCCCCAAGCCATCTCCATCAACGCCATCGCCTCCATCATGCTCCGTGAGTAGTTCCCCCATGGACTACGGGTTCTAGCTGTAGCTAGTTGGTATTCTCTCCCCATGTACTTCAATACAATGATCTCATGAGCTGCCTTACATGATTGAGATTCATCTGATGTAATCGGTGTTGTGTTTGTTGGGATCCGATGGATGATACATTATGATTAGTCTATCTATAAAGTTTGTGAAGTTATTGTTGCTGCAATCTTGTTATGCTTAATGCTTGTCACTAGGGCCCGAGTGGCATGATCTTAGATTTGAGCTCTATAATTATTGCTTAGATTGTATCTACAAGTTGTATGCACATGTCACTGTCCGGAACCAAAGGCCCCGAAGTGACAGAAATCGGGACAACCGGAGGGGATGGCGGTGATGTGAGGGACACATTTTTTCACGGAGTGTTAATGCTTTGCTCCGGTGCTCTATTAAAAGAAGTACCTTAATATCCAGTAGATTCCCTTGAGGCCCGGCTGCCACCGGCTGGTAGGACAATAGATGTTGTGCAAGTTTCTCATTGCGAGCACGTACGACTAAATATGGAAAACATGCCTACATGATTAATGAATTGATGTTCTTTCTTAATGCCTTATCAATCCTATCAATTGCCCAACTGTAATTTGTTCACCCAACACTTGTTATTGGAGAGTTACCACTAGTGTAGATAGCTGGGAACCCCGGTCCATCTTTCATCATCATATACTCGTTCTACATGTCAACTATTTTCTGGTACTATTGCTCTCATATTACTACTACTGCTGCTGTGTTACCGTTACTATTGCTCTCATATCACTGCTACTTTCACATCACCCCGTTACTAGTGCTTTTCCAGTGCAGCTGAATTGACAACTCAGTTGTTAAGCCTTATAAGTATTCTTTACCTCCCTTGTGTCGAATCAATAAATTTGGGTTTTACTTCCTCGAAGACTGTTGCGATCTCCCTTGTGGGGGTCTCACACAACATCTTTTGTCCTACCAGCCGGTGGCAGCCGGGCCTCTAGGGAAACTACTGGAAATTAAGGTACTCCTTTTAATAGAGTACCGGAGCAAAGCATTAACACTCCGTGAACACATGTGATCCTCACATCACCGCCTTCCCCTCCGGTTATCCCAATTCTTGTCACTTTGGGGCCTCGGGTTCCGGACAGCAACGTGTGTATACAACTTGCAGGTAAGATCATAAAACAATTCATATCATGATGAAACAATAACATGTTCAGATCTGAGATCATGGCACTCGGGCCCTAGTGACAAGCATTAAGCATAACAAGTTGCAACAATATCATAAAAGTAACATCTACGGATACTAGGCACCATGCCCTAACAATCTCGTGACTATTACATGATCAATCTCATCCAATCCCTACCATCCCCTTCAGCCTACAGCGGGGGAATTACTCACACATGGATGGGGGAAACATGGCTGGTCGATGGAGAGGCGTCGGTGGTGATGGCGGTGATGATCCCCTCCAATTCCCCGTCCCGGCGGAGTGCCAGAACGGAGTTTCCGGTCCCGAGGCGGAGTTTCGCGATGGCGGCGGCGTACTGGATGGTCTCTGGAAATATGGTCGAACCCCCTGGTGTTTTTAGGTCGAAAGGCATATGTAGTCGAAAGGAGAGCGTGGGGGCCGCCGAGGCGCCAGACCGTAGGGCGGCGCGCCCTCCGTGCCGCGCGGCAGGTAGTCTGGGGCCACAGCCCCCTGGTTCGCCCTTTTGGCCCTTCATCTTCACGGTAAAAATAGGCCCATTGCGATTATTTCCGGGTTTTTCCTGAAAGTTGAATTTCTGCAAAAAAACGAGACACCAAAGCAATTCTGCTGAAAACATCGTTAGTCCGTGTTAGTTGTATCCAAAATACACAAATTAGAGGCAAAACAATAGCAAAAGTATTCGGGAAAGTAGATACGTTTTGGACGTATCATAGAGTTATAACCCAAATAAAGTGGATCATTGGTAAATCCCCAAAAATCAATATAAAACATGTATATAACATCATATATGTTGCAAATATGTGGGAATATGTGTCAACAAACTACAAAGTTCATGCATGCATTTTACATGCATTACCCGCCCGGGCCAAGACTCCTTCTCGGGGACAGCTGTAGATGCCGGGTGGAAGCCTCTCGTTGGAAGGCTCTCGTGAGGCCTTCCCGGGCCTCGTTTCCTTGATCCTTGATTTCCTCTCCCGCTCCTCGGGGTCGACAGGCCCTTGCCCGTAGGACCGTGTACCCCCAGTTTCCACAGGAACGACAATAGCCCTGGTAAGGTGTTGCGCGATAGAGGATTGCTGGGGTGGCGCCTCACCCTCTATTAATGTACCAATGCATTTCAGTATACGTGCCGCGTGCAAGAGCGCACGACAGATACATGTGAGAAAAAAATGCCACGTCTACACTTTCCCTTACGTAGTTTTTGCCGACGTGTTTTATTTGCCGCCTTAGCGTGAGCGTGGAAGTTGGGTGTTTGCCTCAACGTTTATAACCATTAGAGCCCACATGCCTTATTGCCGTGATCGTTGAAAATTGATTGGATAGTTGTATTTGGGGAACTAACTTCCACAAACAAGCATACACTATAGGATGATGGATAATTGATAGAGGATTACTGCGAGATAGCGATTGAACTATGGTGGACAAGAAACTGCCATTGCTTAGGCCAGTCGAAAAGATAACACAAATGATCCATGTTCAATGCATCCTCATTGCTTAACTATGAACAACAACTCTCACATTTTTAGATTTACAAAATGCATATCCTAACTTGTGTCATATATTGGCTTGTAGGTTATGACACTAGATGGTCTTCAGTTCAACAATAAGACTATTGGTACTCTTGGTAGGGGAAAAAGTAATTGTAAGTCTATAACTAGTATACACATCACATTTCATTGTAGCACACTCACTTAGACTTCATTTTATTTCAAGTTCATCACGAGTTCACCCCAACTATACTAAAGGCCAAGGCAAAATCGAATTGTGTGAGTCGATTGTATGATATCACACTTTTAATTTGTCGTGAAAACTTATGTTGGATGTATCAGAACTTCTTAGGACCACTTCTGCCTTTTGTGATGCTATGATGTATGTGTCTAGTGTGCTATATGATATATTCGATTTTGTGTTGGATATTTGAAAGCATCATTTGTGTAATTTATGTTATGATTTTCTATGATTTTATAGAAGTTAGATTAACACAAATATTAAAACAATATGCTAAAATGTAGGGCCAGAAAAGAATCATAGAAGTACTAGATTTGTGTCGTTGAATTAGTTAGGCCGGCACCAAATAGTGCCGGCCCACACACAACTTTCACCACACCTAATGTTTGTCATCCCACAATGTCGGGGGGATGGCTCCCGGTAGGCCAAAGGCCTGGCAAACTTGCCCCTTTTAGCTATCAAGATACCGGATTAAAGATTAATCCGGATGACCAAAGTTAGAAAGGATCGTGCTAAGCTAAAGTATACTGGTATCCCAGGAGAGGTATACCGGAATGCGGTAAACCTGAGAGAGGCCGGAGTACCGACATGAACTCAACTGTAGCATGTCGACATTCTGGTCAAAGATTCCACCAAGAACTAGAGGACAAGGATGAGCGAAGCATATCAGCTTTAATCGAAGCCCTGAAGCTAAAGCAGAAGGTGACGTAAAAGCTATCGGGCGAGATCATCGTTCCCTGATTAAAGACAAGACCGGTGTCATCAATGCCAAAGAAGCTTTATAAAGTAGCTTAGATCATCCTAGATTCCATTAGGGTTCCTTCCCTTGTAAGCCACCCTCTCCCCTATATAAGGAGAAGGGGCACACCTCCTACGCATGACACAAAGAGATCTGGTAGCGAGTAGATCAAGCTTTGTACCGTACATTCTTCAACCTCTGGCCAAGGCCAAGTTCATCAATCTATACCGGAATTTCTTCCCAGTTCTTCCCCTTGTTACCAAAACCTCCCCCGAATCCTCTAGCGCACATTCGGCCCCAACTTAAGCCATCCCATGGCATCTGCCGTTCCACCACGACGACAGTTGGCGCCCACCGTGGGGCCAGTAGTTGCGCTTGCTGGAGTTTACATTCGGGCGGGCCTCCTCACCGTCTCCGGCGAGCGTGTGGTGTCTGGGCTCGTCCAGCGCCTCGGCTCGTTGGACTTCGTCGACGACAACGCGGGCTGCTTCGCCAACGGTGGCAAGTTCCCCAAGAACGGCCGCATCATGGAGTTCGGCTCCCACCGCATCTACCTCGGCATCGTCCCGGAGCGCCAGTACCCCTCGCCGGTGATGGTGGCGCCGGACCCGCCAAGATCTTCTGCTGCTCGCGGGCTGCGCACCGGCCGCGCCGCCGGCAATGGAGGATGATGGCCGACGCAGGAGGCGTTGGCAAGGAAACAGCGGAGAGGGCGTTGGGCAGACCAAGTCCACACGCGCGGCCAAGCAGCCGACCGAGCGAGACGAGGGCGTCGCCGGAGCCTCTTCCGCGCCACAAGAGGCAACCCCGTTGCAAGCGGCCATGAACGTGCTGGCCACGCCCATCGCGCACAACGCGGATGCCGCATCCACCCAGGCAGAGCTGGAGGCGCAGTGGCAGAAGCTGCTCTCCGGTGGAGCTGACATCATCAAGGCACATCGAGAGCTGAACCTGACCCTACGTGAGTATAACGCTTCCCATGGCTTTGCTTCTGTTAGCGTGAACCCTGTTAGAGCAGTAGGCAACCGACTTAGAGGTCGCAACCTAGATCAAGACTTGCGCCGGGAGGTTTTTGCCGGTAAAAGCACGTCGGTATCTTTGAGCATGGTAGAAAAACCCAAGTATAGTAGCCCGGATAAGATGATAAAAGCTGCTAGGGCTGCAGTAGAGATGTGTGAATCGCTTTCCGGTGATGCTTTGGCAAAACAACAAGATCGAGTAAGAGAGTTGCTTGATATGATCGAGGCACAAAACGCTGAGCTGGCTAGAATCAACAAAGCAGATGCGGCGTCAAAATCGGTTCGCTCGGCAAGAAACACCGGTAGCAAGTCGCATGGGCAGGCCTCGTCCCCCCATCCCGACAGAAGGAGAGAGAAAGATGCAAATGCACAGCAGGAGACTGTATACGATCCGGTTCTGGCTGAAAAACAACAAGCCGGGCAATATGATGCCGGTAGAAAAAGCCAAGGGGCAGGTCGTGGCTATGCCGAAAATGGCTATGCAGGAAACGCTTATGCCGGTAAAGGTGGAACCAGGCAAAATTATCGAGAGGCTAGAGCAGCTTATGCTGATGAAATGCCACCGCTAAGGTACAAGCGTGGAAGAGCTGCGATACCGGAGCGTACGATGAAGCCGATTCCGGAATGGAAAGGGTCGGAGCTTACCGGAACCCGTTGGGGAACGTGTTGGAGAAAGATGCCTGCCAGACCAGGATGCGAGGCACAGGCTGGACAGAGTGCATCTATCTGAAATAATTGAAGCTGAAGGTCCGCCTGGTCCACAATGTTTTGGCCCGTGGATCATGAGGGAGGAGCCACCGGTACGCAACTTCCAGTTGCCCCGGGACACAAAAACATACGATGGCAGCACTAAGCCGGAAGATTGGCTAGCTGATTATGTCACAACGATTTATGTCGCTGGAGGTGGAGGTACCGCGACCGGCGGAGGAAACCGGCGTTGGGTGGTGAGAATCATACCGTCCTTCCTGGTGGGACCGGCACGTATTTGGCTTAACAATTTGCCAAAAGGAAGTATAAACGGCTGGCTTGATTTCGAAGAAGCATTTGTGAGCAACTTCAACAGCACGTACCGGAGGCCAAACCGCCGCAGTTAGCTGGCTATGTGCTGTGCAGCGTGAAATGAAACAAACCGGGATTATCTGACCCGGTGGAACTCCGTGAGAAATTCTTGTGAGGGTGTGATAGAGGCACAAGCAATTGCTTGGTTCTGCAATGGGTGCCGGAGAGGTTCCCCACTATGGCAAAAGCTACAAAGAAGCATGCCAACCACTCTGGCTGAGATGATCCGGTGGCAGATAGCTACGCATTGGGAGACCCAATGCAACCGGCAATCGCGGGCGATCCTTTGGCAAAGGGTCCACCACGTCCGGATCAGTACCGGGGTAACCAGCACAACAAAAGAAGAGAGGATTTTCCGGATAGGAGATACGGTCTGCAGCAAGTGGCCGTGGTGCAGGATAATTCCGGCGCCAGCGGAAGCCAAAGACAGAAAACCGGAACACAGCCATGGGCGGGTCCAAGAAGCAATGGGTTGAGAAGAAACCGTGGGATCAGGAAAAGTACACCATGGAATCTGCAATGGATCAAACCATGTCTATGGCACACACCTAATCCGGTCAGGCCGGCGAACCACCTCGACAAGAGGTTGCTCCCCGGACCAGGAGGTTGATAGAGAGAGGCACGATGAAAGATGTCGGAAACCAAGGTTTCGAGAAATTACCACCACCGCCGCCGCTAACCGGGGCAAATGCGCAGCCAGTTTTTGCTCAGCCGAATCGGCCGCAGCAACAAGAAGTTCACCAGGTGGCAAATGACAACGACCAAGCGCCACCGCCAGCACCTTTGGGCCGGAATGTTTACCAGGACCCACATCTATGATGTGTTGTGTTTGTCACTGAGCCAACAGATAGGCAAAGTATGCATCGCCGTTCCATGGAAGTGAGCGCGATGATGCCGGCAGTCCCAAAATACATGATGTGGTCAGATCAGGAAATTACCTGGTCGTTCAAGGATCACCCCAAAGTCATGCCGAATCCGGGTGGATACGCTCTCGTTGTGGATCCAATCATGCAAGGGCCAACGACACGAGTCCGTTCAGCAAGGTGCTGATAGACAATGGAAGTAGCATAAACATCATGTACAAGCACACCATGCGTACGCTTGGCATAACAGAAAACATGCTGCAGCCAACCCACACAACCTTCCATGGCATTGTTCCGGGATTGTCCTGTTCGCCAATGGGCAAAGTCCGGGTGGATGTGCTGTTTGGAGGACGTGACAATTGTCGAGTTGAGAACCTTCTGTTTGAAGTGGTTGATGACAGCCCTTACCATGCACTATTGGGGAGGCCGGCGCTGGCAGCGTTTATGGCCTTGACTCATACCGCATACCTCAAGATGAAGATGTCGGCACCCAATGGACCGTTAATTGTGGTGGGAAACTACAGAGTCTCGCTGGAAACCTCGTCCGCCAGATCAAATCTGGCCGAATCGCTGGTGATAGCGGAGGAAAAAAGGAGAAACCAAACCGTTGTGGCGCTGGCTCAATCCTCCCAGCTAAACTTAGCGGCAATGAGCAGCAACTTGGGCGCACCGGCTTTCAAACCGACGAAGGAGACAACGGACATTGTGCTGGATCCGGCTTACCCAGAGCTCACCGTTCGTATCGGTGCCGGCCTGAGTGAGGCATAGGAAAGCGCGCTCGTCAACTTCCTCCGTGAGAATCAGAACATCTTTGCCTAGTCTACCGATGAGTTGGTGGGTGTATCGAGGGAGTTGGCTGAGCACTCTTTGAACGTCCGGAAGGATGCGAAGCCGGTGAGACAACCTTTACGCCGGTTTGCAGAAGACAGGAGGAAAATCATTGGAGAGGAGGTGACAAAGTTACTGGTTTTGCCTCATCATGGAGGTACGCATAGATACGTCTCCAACGTATCGATAATTTCTTATGTTCCATGCTACTTTATTGATGATACCTACATGTTTTATGCACACTTTATGTCATATTCGTGCATTTTCTGGAACTAACCTATTAACAAGATGCCGCAGTGCCAGTTCCTGCTGTTTTTGGTTTCCGAAATCCTAGTAACGAAATATTTTCTCGGAATTGGACGAAATCAACGCCCAGGTTCCTATTTTGCCCGGAAGCATCCAGAACACCCGAGAGCCGCCAGAGAGGGCCCGTGGGCCCCAGATGACATGGTGGCGCGGCCAGGGCTGGGCCCGCGCCACCCTATGGTGTGGTCGCCCCTTTGACCCTCCTGCGCCGCCTCTTCGCCTATTTAAAGCCCCCGCATCGAAAACCCTTACGGAGTAAGCCACGGTACGCGAAACCTTCCAGAGCCGCCGCCATCGCGAAGCCAAGATGGGGGACAAGAGTCTCTGTTCCGGCACCCTGCCGGACGGGGAAGTGCCCCCGGAAGGCTTCTCCATCGACACCGCTGCCATCTCCACCGCCATCTTCATCACCGCTGCTCCCATGAGGAGGGAGTAGTTCTCCATCGAGGCTCGGGGCTGTACCGGTAGCTATGTGGTTCATCTCTCTCCTATGTGCTTCAATACAATAATCTCATGAGCTGCCTTACATGATTGAGATTCATATGATGATGCTTGTAATCTAGATGTCATTATGCTAGTCAAGTGAGTTTTACTTATGTGATCTCCGGAGACTCCTTGTCCCACGTGTGTAAAGGTGACAGTGTGTGCACCGTGTGGGTCTCTTAGGCTATATTTCACAGAATACTTATTCACTGTTATGAATGGCATAGTGAAGTGCTTATTTATATCTCTTTATGATTGCAATGTGTTTTGTATCACAATTTATCTATGTGCTACTCTAGCAATGTTATTAAAGTAGTTTTATTCCTCCTGCACGATGTAATGGTGACAGTGTGTGCATCCGTGTTAGTACTTGGTTTATGCTATGATCATGATCTCTTGTAGATTGCGGGTTAACTATTGCTATGATAATATTGATGTGATCTATTCCTCCTACATATGCATGAAGGTGACAAGTGTGCATGCTATGCTAGTACTTGGTTTAGTCTTTTGATCTATCTTACACTAAAGGTTACTAGAATATGAGCATTATTGTGGAGCTTGTTAACTCCGGCATTGAGGGTTCATGTAATCCTACGCAATGTGTTCATCATCCAACAAAAGTGTAGAGTATGCATCTATCTATTCTGTTATGTGATCAATGTTGAGAGTGTCCACTAGTGAAAGTCTAATCCTAGGCCTTGTTCCTAAATATTGCTATCGCTGCTTGTTTACTGTTTTACTGCAATACTTGTTTTACTGTTTTCTTTGCAAACATCTTCCACTCGATACGTTTAACCTTTGTTACAGCAAGCCGGTGAGATTGACAACCTCACTGCTTTCGTTGGGCAAAGTACTTTGGTTTTGTTGTGCAGATTCCACATTGGCGCCGGAATCCCTGCTGTTGTTGCGTCGCATCACATTTCGCCACCATCAACCTTCAACGTGCTTCTTGGCTCCTCCCGGTTCGATCAACCTTGGTTTCTTTCTGAGGGAAAACTTGCCACTGTGCGCATCATACCTTCCTCTTGGGGTTCCCAACGGACGTGTACATTTACGCGCATCACATACTCTTGGCTGGCCAATCCGGTGCTGGTCGAGAAGAAAAAAGAAGAAGACCCAAGGCTCCAAAGGTGTGGCGCATGTGCATCGACTACACCAACCTGAACAAGGCGTGTCCAAAAGATCCATTCCCCTTACCCCGGATTGATCAGGTGATCGATTCCACCGCTGGTTGTGAATTGTTGTCTTTCCTGGATGCTTATTCCGGTTTCCACCAAATTCCCTTGAAAAAGGAAGATCAAATAAAGACTGCGTTCATTACCCCGCATGGGGCTTATTGCTATATCACTATGCCTTTTGGTTTGAGAAATGCCGGCGCAACATACCAGCGCTGTATCCAAAAATGCCTATGTTGTGATAAAAAACTAAGGTGAAAGATACCTTGATCGATGATCTGAGGCAAACATTTGACAACTTGCGAAGATTCCGGATGAAACTTAATCCGGCAAAATGCACCTTCGGTGTTCTAGCCGGAGAACTGCTCGGTTTCCTGGTGTCAAGCCGCGGTATAGAAGTTAAGTCGGTAAAAATTCGAGTTATCGAGAGGATGACCATACCTTAGAACCTCAAGGACGTGCAAAAATTCACCGGAAGCTTGGCATCGCTAAGCCGGTTCATAAGCCTGTTGGGAGAAAAAGCCCTGCCCTTGTATGCTCTAATGAGAAAGTCAGATACTTTCGTCTGGACCCCGCAGGCAGACGTAGCATTCAAGGAGCTAAAGAAAATGCTAGCCACAGCTCCAGTATTGGCCTCACCTTTGGAAAGGGAACCAATGTTGCTTTACATAGCAGCAACGAACCGGGTTGTGAGTGTTGTGGTTGTGGTAGAAAGAGACGAGGAAGGAAAAACCGTCCAGAGGCCGGTATACTACCTGAGCGAGGTGCTCTCCCTCTCAAAGCAAAACTACCCGCACTTCCAGAAAATGACCTACGGCGTGTTCATGGCCGCCACAAAGCTCAAACATTACTTTGAGGAACATCCGATGAAGGTAGTGAGCGAGGCACCTATCTCGGAGATCATTGGCAACAAAGATGCCAGCGGCCGGATTGCTAAATGGGCAATTCAGCTATCACCCTACGTACCGGCGTATGAGAGAAGAGACGCCATAAAATCACAAGCTTTGGCGGATTTCCTGGTTGATTGGGCTGAAATGCAGTATAAGCCGCCTAAACCGGAAGTGGACTACTGGAAGATGCACTTTGACGGATCCAAACTCAAAGAGGGTCTAGGTGCAGGAGTGGTTCTCACCTCACCAAAAGGGGATCACCTCAGATACGTGCTGCAAATACACTTCAGGGCATCAAACAATGTCGCTGAGTATGAAGCCTTGGTCCATGGGCTTAAGGTCGCAAAAGAAATCGGTGCCACCGGATCATTTGCTATGGAGATTCAGATCTTGTGGTGCAGCAGTGTTCCGGAGATTGGGATGCAAAAGATGCCAACATGGCCGCATACCGGTTCCATGTGCAAAATATTGCCGGATTCTTCGACGGATGTGAGTTTCACCATGTACCACGGGCGGAAAATGAAGCCGCGGATACTTGATGTCTACTCACGCTTCTTTTCCTCTGGACAGTGTTGGGCCTCCAAGAGCAGAGGTTTGTAGAACAGCACCAAGTTTTCTTAAGTGGATCACCCATGGTTTATCGAACTCAGGGAGGAAGAGGTCAAAGATATCCCTCTCAAGCAACCCTGCAATCACGATACAAGAAGTCTCTTGTGTCCCCAACACACCTAATACACTTGTCAGATGTATAGGTGCACTAGTTCGGCGAAGAGATAGTGAAATACAAGTAGTATGTATGTATATGTGTGGTAATAGCAATCTGAATAAAATATGGCAGCGAGTAAACATGCAATGGAACAGTAAATAAGCGGTGTTTGCAGTATTGGAAACAAGGCCTAGGGATCATACTTTCACTAGTGGACACTCTCAACATTGATCGCATAATAAATAATAACTTCTCTCATTTGTGCTACATACACTCTTTTGTTGGATGACAAACACCATTCGTTGTGTAGGGCTACAAGAGCTCCCTCAAGCCGGAGTTAACAAGCGCCACAACATTCGGTATTCATATTTAAGTAACCTTAGAGCATAATAGATCTTTCCAAAATAAACCAAGAACTAACATAACATACACACTGTCCACATTACGCTATGAAAGGAGGAATAGATCACATCAATACTATCATAATGATAATTAACTCCACAACCTACAAGAGATCATGATCATAGCCTACGACAAGAACCACATGATGCACACACTGGCACCTTTACACCATGCAGAGGAATAAACTACTTTAATAACATCACATGAGTAGCACATAGACTAGTAGCGATACAAAGCTTATCATATAGATCTCAATCATGCAAAGCAATTCACGAGATCATTGTATTGAGTACAGAGAGAGAGATTAACCACATAGCTACCGGTACAACCCTTAGCCTCGAGGGAGAACTACTCCCTCCTCATCATGGGAGACAGCGATGGCGGAAGATGGCGGTGGTGTCGATGGAGAAGCCTTCCGAGGGCACTTCCCCGTCCCGGCGGCGTGCAGAGACTCCTGTCCCCCGCATCTTGGCTTCGCGATGGCGGTGGCTCGGTTTTTCGTACCGTGGCTTTTCCGTATCGAAGATTTAGGTCAGGGGGCTTCTTATAGGTGAAGAGGCGGAGTCGGAAGGGCTACGGGGGGCCCACACAGTAGACCGACGTGCCCCCCCTCTAGCCGCGCCGCCCTACTGTCTGGTGGCCCCGTGGCCCCCCTCTGGTTCCTCTCGGTGTCTCCGAAGCTTCGTGGAATTCTAAGATGTTGGGCGCTGATTTTGTCCAATTCCGAGAATATTACCTTACTAGGATTTCTGAAACCAAAAATAGCAGAAAACAGAACCACACTCGCATCTCTAAGAATAGGTTAGTTCCGGAAAATGCATCAAAACATCATAAAGTGTGAACAAAACATGTAGGTATTGTCATAAAACAAACATGGAACATCAGAAATTATAGATACGTTGGAGACGTATCAGCATCCCCAAGCTTAGTTCCTACGCGCCCTCGAGTAGGTAAACGATAACAAGAATAATTTCTGAGGTGACATGCTACCAACATAATCTTGATCAACATTATTGTAAAGCATATGACATGAATGGAGTGATTCAAAGCAATGATCTATAGTTTGACAAATAGATCATATAGCAAAACTTTTCATGAATAGTACTTTCAAGACAAGCATCAATAAGACTTGCATAAGAGTTAACTCATAAAGCAATAAATTCAAAGTAAAGGCATCGAAGCAACACAAAGGAAGATATAAGTTTTAGCGGTTGCTTTCAACTTTCAACATGCATATCTCATGGATAATTGTCAACACAAAGTAATATGATGAATGCAAATAAGCAAGTATGTAAGAATCAATGCACAGTTGACACAAGTGTTTGCTTCTAAGATGGAAGGAAGTAGGTAAACTGACTCAACAATAAAGTAAAAGATAGGCCCTTCGCAGAGGGAAGCAGGGATTAAATCATGTGCTAGAGCTTTTCAAGTTTTGAAATCATATAGAGAGTATAAAAGTAAAATTTTGAGAGGTGTTTGTTGTTGTCAACGAATGGTAATGGGTACTCTAACTACCTTATCAACCAGACTTTCAAGAGCGGCTCCCATGAAGGACGTTATCTCTACCAGCAAGGTAGATCATCCCTCTTCTCTTTTGTTTACACATGTACTTTAGTTTTATTTATTAGATGACACTCCTCCTAACCTTTTGCTTACACAAGCCATGGCTAACCGAATCCTCGGGTGCCTTCCAACATTCACATACCATGAAGGAGTGTCTATTTGCAAATTTAAGTTGCTTACTGATAGATTAGGGCAAAACATGTGAAGAGAATTATTAATGCAAGTTAATTAATTGGGGCTGGGAACCCCATTGCCAGCTCTTTTTGCAAAATTATTGGATAAGCGGATGAGCCACTAGTCCATTGTGAAAGTCTGTCAAAGTAAATGACAAGATCGAAAGATAAAACACCACATACTTTCTCATGAGCTATAAAACATTGACACAAATAAGAGATAATAGCTTTTGAATTGTTTAAAGGTAGCACATGAAGCATTTACTTGGAATGGCAGGAAATACCACATAGTAGGTAGATATGGTGGACACAAATGGCATGGGTTTTGACTCAAGGTGTTTGGATGCACGAGAAGCATTTCCTCTCAGTACAAGGCTTTGGCTAGCAAGGTTGTTTGAAGCAAACACAAGTATGAACCTGGGACAACAAAACTTACATAAGAACATATTGCAAGCATTATACGACTCTACACCGTCTTCCTTGTTGCTCAAACACTTTTACCAAAAAATATCTAGACCTTAGAGAGACCAATCATGCAAACCAAATTTCAACAAGCTCTGCCGTAGTTCTCCACTACTAGATTTAAACAACATGATGCAAGAGCTTAAACATGATTTATGAGAGCTCAAAACAATTGCCAAGTATCAAATTATTCAAGACCATATGAAGCATTTTCTGATTCCAACCAAATAGCAACAAGTGAAGCGATCAACTTTCGCCCTTGAACATTAAAAGCAAAAATGAAGAACACTAGTGTTCATATGAAAAAGCGGAGCGTGTCTCTCTCCCACACAAGCATGAATTTATTCAGAGAATGAAAATAACAAAACGAAAATAAAAGCACACAGACGCTCCAAGTAAAGTACATAAGATGTGATGGAATAAAAATATAGTTTCACTAGAAGTGACCTGATAAGTTGTCGATGAAGAAGGGATGCCTTGGGCATCCCCAAGCTTAGATGCTTGAGTCTTCTTAAAATATGCAGGGATGAACCACCGGGCATCCCCAAGCTTAGACCTTTCACTCTTCTTGATCATAGTATATCATCCTCTTCTCTTGACCCTTGAAAACTTCCTCCACACCAAACTTCAAGCAAACTCATTAGAGGGTTAGTGCATACTAAAAATTCACATGTTCAGAGGTGACACAATCATTCTTAACACTTATGGACATTGCACAAAGCTTCAAAGTTAATGGAACAAAGAAACTCATTCAACATAGCAAAAGCGGCAATGTGAAATAAAAGGCAGAATCAGTCAAAAACATCAGTCCGTAAAGACGAATTTTGCAGGGCAATGTAACTTGCTCAAACTAAAAACTCAAAACTAATGAAAGTTGCGTACATATCCGAGAATCACGCACGTAAATTGCAGATTTTTCTGAGTTACCTACAGAGAGCTCGTGAATTGCATTATTAAACAAATCTGTTTCTGTGCAGTAATCCAAATCTAGTATCAACCTTCTATTAGAGACTTCACTTGGCACAAAAACATGATAAGGAGAGGTTGCTGCAGTAGTAAACAACTTCCAAGACACAACAAAACAGTAGCAAAATAAACACATGGGTTATCTCCCAAAAAGTTCTTTCTTTATAGCCATTAAGATGGGCTTAGCAATTTTAATGATACTCTATGAAATAAGAGTTGAAGCAAAAGAGAGCATCAAGAGGCAAATTCAAAACACATTTAAGCCTAACCCACTTCCTATGAAAAGGAATCTTGTACACAAATAAATTCATGAAGAACAAAGTAGCAAGCATAGAAAAGCAACACAAGCGCAATTTCAAGATTCTCAACATAAAGAGGGGAAACTTAATATTATTAAGATGCATATAACCATGTTTCCCTCTCATAATAACTTTCAGTAGCATCATGAACAAACTCAACAATATAACTATCACATACAACATTCTTGTCATGAGCCACATGCATAAAATTATTACTCTCCACATAAGCATAATCAATTTTATTAGTTGTAGTGGGAGCAAATTCAACAAAGTAGCTATCATTATTATTCTCATCAAGTGTAGGAGGCATAGTATAATCATAATAAAATTTACTCTCCATAGTAGGCGGCACAAAAAGACCACTATCATTGTAATCATCATAAATAGGAGGCAAAGTATCATCAAAGAAAATTTTCTCCTCAATGCTTGGGGGACTAAAAATATCATGCTCATCAAAACCAGCTTCCCCAAGCTTAGAATTTTCCATATCATTAGCAACAATGGTGTTCAAAGCGTTCATACTAATAACATTGCTACTAGCATGCAAATAAGATTCCATAGGTTTTTTAATTTTCGCAGCAAACAATTCATGTCTTAACTCAGGAAATAGAATAAGAAGCTCATTGTTGCTTTCCATTATGCCTAACTAGTGTAAACAAGAAACCAAAAGATGCAATTGCAGGATCTAAAGGAAATAGCTTCAGAGCACTTAAACGGCAACAAGCTAAGAAATAACTTAGTAGTCTGAGGATGTGAATACCTTTTACCTTACCTCCCCGGCAACGGCGCCAAAAATAGCTTGATGTCTACTCACGCTTCTTTTCCTGTAGACATTGTTGGGCCTCCAAGAGCAGAGGTTTGTAGAACAGCAGCAAGTTTCCCTTAAGTGGATCACCCAAGGTTTATCGAACTCAGGGAGGAAGAGGTCAAAGATATCCCTCTCAAGCAACCCTGCAATCACGATACAAGAAGTCTCTTGTGTCCTCAACACACCTAATACACTTGTCGATGTATAGGTGCGCTAGTTCGGCGAAGAGATAGTGAAATACAAGTAGTATGGGTGTATATGAGTGGTAATAGCAATCGGAATAAAATATGGCAGCGAGTAAACATGCAACAGAACAGTAAATAAGCGGTGTTTGCAGTATTTGGAAACAAGGCCTAGGGATCATACTTTCACTAGTGGACACTCTCAACATTGATCGCATAATAAATAATAACTTCTCTCATTTGTGCTACATACACTCTTTTGTTGGATGACAAACACCATTCGTTGTGTAGGGCTACAAGAGCTCCCTCAAGCCGGAGTTAACAAGCGCCACAACATTCGGTATTCATATTTAAGTAACCTTAGAGCATAATAGATCTTTGCAAAATAAACCAAGAACTAACATAGCATACACATTGTCCACATTACGCTATGAAAGGAGGAATAGATCACATCAATACTATCATAATGATAATTAACTCCACAACCTACAAGAGATCATGATCATAGCCTACGACAAGAACCACATGATGCACACACTGCACCTTTACACCATGCAGGAGGAATAGACTACTTCAATAACATCACATGAGTAGCACATAGACTAGTAGCGATACAAAGCTCATCATATAGATCTCAATCATGCAAAGCAATTCACGAGATCATTGTATTGGAGTACAGAGAGAGAGATTAACCACATAGCTACCGGTACAGCCCTTAGCCTCGAGGGAGAACTACTCCCTCCTCATCATGGGAGACAGCGATGGCGGTGAAGATGGCGGTGGTGTCGATGGAGAGCCTTCCGGGGCACTTCCCCGTCCCGGCGGCGTGCCGGAACAGAGACTCCTGTCCCCCGATCTTGGCTTCGCGATGGCGGCGGCTCGGGAACTTTTCTCGTACCGTGGCTTTTCCGTATCGAAGATTTAGGTCGAGGCTTCTTATAGGCGAAGAGGCGGAGTCGAGGGCCATTTAGGCCCACACGCAGGCCGGCGCCCCCTCCCCGGCCGCGCCTCATCGTCGTGGCCCCGTGGCCCTCTGGTTCCCTCTCGGTGTTCTAGCTTCGTGGAATTCTAAGATGTTGGGCGTTGATTTCACCAATCCGAGAATATTTCCTTACTAGGATTTCTGAAACCAAAAAACAGCAGAAAACAGGAACTGGCACTTCGGCATCTCGTCAATAGGTTAGTTCCGGAAAATGCATCAAAACATCATAAAGTGTGAACAAAACATGTAGGTATTGTCATAAAACAAGCATGGAACATCAGAAATTATAGATACGTTGGAGACGTATCAATACTCTATCCAAGCTGGGCTCGTCCAGGCAAGAAATTCCTTCCGGAATAGCCTTAATGCCCTCCGATTGGGGCTTAGGGTAGATGGAATCCTCTAGGCTGACACGAGACATCGGTTATCAAACAAGCGGGGAAAACGATTTACCCAGGTTCGGGGCCCTCGATGAGGTAAAACCCTTACGTCCTGCCTGTCTGATCTTGATTATGAAAATATCGGGTTACAATGGGGTGCCGAAGGTTTTGGCTATGATCTCGTCGAGAGGCTAAGTTCTGCAGGGACCTAGCTCTAAACTTATGGTGGCTATGATTGCTAAGATTGCGTGTGTCCTCAGCAGCCCCTCTCCTGGACCTTATATTGGGAGCCAGGTCTCGAGAGATCTGTCCGAGTACGACTAGGTTACAAAGAGTCCTAGTTCTAAACTTTCCTTATATTCTTCGTCTCCTTGTCTTGCTCTTCAAGAATCTCGCTTGTGAACCGACGTAGTGGCCCACCTGGCTAGCGGGTGTCTTCATGGGCCTCTGGTTGGGCTAAGGGGTAGCATGTCAGTTACCCAAAGGGTAATGCCCACGTCAGTAGCCCCCGAGTGTCTAGCCGAAGATACTTCGGGTAGAGACTAAAGCATGCTCCTGCCGAATGTTTGCCTCATCTGATAAATCTTGTCCTCCTTGTAATGGTATCATCTTCTTCTATCGGGTGCGCGTCCAGCGCTCCCGATGGGAGTAGCCCCCGAGTCTAGGTACGGATGCTTGCAACCGTGCGTAGACTCAAGTTGTGCTACTCGAATGTTTTCTTCTCGTCGAAGCTTTCTGCAAGTCTTCATAAGTCATCTGATACATTTATATCAGGGCTTTAATTTTTCAAATCAGATTTAGTACGTAAAGGATATCGAGTAATGTGCCCAGCTTTGCTGGTTAACTGCCGATGGCAAAACAACGCTGCCCTACACAGAATCAAGTCCCCGGGCATGATCCTAGAGTGCAAAGAAGTTTCATCGGGTGCGCAATCAGCGCTCCCGATGGGAGTAGCCCCCGAGTCTGGTCGTGGGTGCTTGCAACCGAATGCAGACTTAGGCCAAATGGTTCGAATATTTCAACCTTTCTTCGGATACTTCTGATACGCTCTTCCTTGCAAGAAAGACTTTGAGTCTAAATTATATCGGTGCGTCGTCCAGCGTCCCCCCGAGTCTAGGCACGGATGCTTGCAACCGTGCGAGACTCAAGTCGGTCCACCCGACGGTTTTAATTTTTCTTCGGATGCTTCATACGGACTCGACACCTTTCATGACATCACCGATGACGACCATCGGCAGCTCGACCGACAGACGTGGACCCGACGACCATCCCACTTCTGCGCGGTGTCTCCTCGATTTTCGCGCTCAATGATGAAGAGAGATCTCTTTAATAAATTGAAGGCAACGACACGTGCCCACTCAATTCTCAAACTTCCTTTTACTTTATAATCTCAAAGGGTAAATTCTCCCCTTTCCACGCTTTCTCCTCGCATCCTTTCTTTCTCATTCATCCTCCTTACTGAAAACCGCTGCGCCGCCGTCGCCGCTTCCTAGACCTCCTTCAGATCTCGCGATGGTGAAAAGAAGAATCTTACTCTCGCCGCCAGCGCCGTGAGCAGTGACGCTGCCACCAAGGTTCCTCTGAACTCATCGAGGAGAGGCGCATCAGATGCTCCTCCCCCAGCTCCAGCGCCGCCCGCGCCGGAAAGCTCCATAGCTGGGCCTATGCCTGGCGATTGGCCGGTTTCTACCACCACGAAGCGCGACTAGAAGAGGGTCCGGAGCCTTGGAATAATTTCTACCGACGAGGGGAACGTCATTCTCCCAGGTGCGACTTCGCGGACCAATCCCCCAACCGGTTTTACTGTGATGTTCTTATCCTTCTTGTATCGAGGTCATTCGCTTCCTGCTCACGAATTTCTCCATCGCCTCCTTTGTGTGTATGAGATCCAACTATGGTAGTTGACCCCCAATTCAATTCTTCATCTTGCCATCTTTATCACCCTCTGTGAAGCATTCCTGGGCATCGAGCCCCATTTTGGTTTGTGGAAGAAAATCTTCTTCGTGAAGAGATACAACTGCAGTGGTGGGTCTTTTGTCATTGGTGGAGTTGGATTCGTCGTCCGTAAAGAGGTTAACTATTTCAATTTTCCAATGAAAGAATCTATTCAAGGATGGAGGCTGAAGCGGTTTTATATCAGAGATTCATCAGCAACCGACACCCAGCTCCCCCAATTCTCCGATGTTCTAGAAGCCGAGTCTAAGAAGTCCTGGAAGAATATCACCCGATGAAAACCAACAATCGATAGATTTTTCGAGAGATTCCTTCGGATCAAGGAATCCGACGGCCAAACCATGATAGGTACCGAGGTAGCCGCTGTGTTCTTAAAACGTCGAGTCCAGCCAATCATGTCTAGGGCCCACCCGATGTGGTTGTATTCCCCAAGGATGAGACCAGAGTAAATGTTGCTGAATTATCCGAGAAAGAGCTGCTCGATGAAGTTAGGCGCCTTACTCTCTTTAGCCAAGAAGACTCGATCCCACTAATATCTCCCCAGCCACCGTTCGACGCTGACCATCTACCAACCGAGGTAAATCTTTTCTTCGTGTTCTCATTAACCTGTTTCTTTCAATCTTCACAGTTTTTATTATTCTTACTCGATTATTTTGACAGATCCCTACAGCTCTTGAACGTTTGCAAGTCTTGTCGAATGATGCTTCTGAGAAAAGATACTCTTCAGTCCCCGTAGAATCCCACACCGAAGGAAATATAAACCCAGAAGATGAACACGATGATCCAATGAATCCTGAAGCTTCTTCCATCGATCCTCAATCCCTCGCTGACGATATAAGTGATACAACGGGGTCGATCCATGATGACGACGCTGATCGCGCTGCCTTTATTGATGCAGCTACGGAGAAGGCCGACGCGCTGCCCTCAAAGAGATCATCCGACGGCTTTGCCGACGAAGACGATCTGTTTGATCTGTAAGTCCTTACTATTTTCTCTAAAATTAGATTTTGATGATGCCCATCTGTACTCGATTTTCACTTTGTCAGTCTCACATCCTTGCAGTGACGAGGGTTTCATCGAACCTCCTTCCAAGAAGGCTAAAACGAGCACCAGCAAGCCGGATCCAGCAGCCTCTGAGGCTTCGACTCTTGCTACAACCCCAGTGGCTCAAATTTTGACAGCTTCTTCCCTCTCCAAAGGGAAGGAGATTTCTTCGACCGCCGCAGCTACGACTTCCCCTCCTGAGAAACCTGTAAGACTTTTCCGCTTCAATAATATGCCCATCTCTGGTAGCTCCCGAGTGGGTCTTCATCAGATTATAAACTTTCTGACGATTAATACTCTGTTTAATAATAGTCATCTTTTCCTACTTCCCAGGATTTGCGAGCTGTTATCCTTTCTCCGGAGGCTCTCGCCCAATATACTTCTCTTGAAACTGATAAAGCTCGGCTGCAAAAGGAGATCGAGTCTTCTTCTTCAAAGCTGGAGGGCGCAATTAAAATTGCTGCCGAGGCTCGCCAGAATGCCGATTCCTTGAAGGATGAACTCGAGAAGCTGAAGAGGAAGCTGAAGGATGAAGAAACATCAAGGCTTGCCGCGGAAGCTCAAATGAATGAAAAGGATGATCTTCTCCGCCAATTTGTTTTGGCCATGCTCAATAATTCTCATTTGGCTTTCTTTTCGATTTTCCCTTTATTGATTCAGTTTATAGTTAACAAACTCTTTCTTTTCGTTTTTTGCAGAAGCTGCCGATATCCCTGCTGAGGCTTTGGACAAGCTCCCGAACAATTCTCCTGCAAATGCTTTGTCGTTGACCCTTGAGTCTCACAAGCTTGTTCAAGCCCTCCTCCAAAAGAATAAATGAGCCATGGCGAGGATGCACTCGATGATCTTTCCCAAGATCGAGCAGAACAAAACTCTAGAACAGCTGACTGATGCTTTTATCGTCAACACGAAAGAAGTTATCAAGGTATTCAAACGCACTTCGCGCACCTACGGCGCCCTCTTAGCTTTTCAGCTTTTGATGGGTCATGGTTTCAAAGCCGATATTGAAGAAATGTCCAAGGAACTGCCGAAGGACCAAGATGGGCGACTTGTTGATTTGGGTGACTTTAAAATCCCGGCGCTTAAGTGTGCTCGCCAGCTTCTTAACTTGGTCGCGGCAAAGAAATCATCCACTGGACCAAGCTTGTCAAACTAGACCCAAGCTCCTTGACTTCATTTTTGTAATCTTGCTTGGTTTAAACATTCCTGTTATAAGACCTCTGTGAGTGTAACAAATTTCGTACTGGCAATGTTGCATCTCCCGTTATAATACTTTTATTTGCACGCTCCCGATGGGAGTAAATTCCAATGATGAATCCATAATCCATTGTGCTCTTAATAACTTTTTAGGTGTCTTTCATGTGCCTTCGCTTACCGACGATTCTTCGGTGCTTGTTCTGAGAATGATCGACCTCCAACGCATGAAGGATCGAATTGCTCAGATGGAAAAGGATATGCGCAGTACTTATGCCTTGGCCGCTATTATCGTAGCAAGAGGAACTAGCGGTCGACGCTGAACGCTATGCTCTTGCTAAATTGCATAAGGCCACGTAAAGTTTGAACCGTAAGTGCCCTTGACTTTCTGTTCTTTAACTTTTATAAAGGTATCTTCTTATCTTCCTTCATTACTCCTTGTAGTCATAGCTCAACCCAGCTGAGGAAAACAAGCGTATCCATGAACGCGTAAATGCGTTGACTCATCTATCATCTCAAGATGAAGTTTTCCTGGAGGAGTCAATCAAAAGCTTCCACTGCCGCAGTTTCAAGATCGGGGTTCAACAGGTCCACCGATTCTCCGACAAGTGCTATAAAGGATTAAGAATAATCTGGAAGACAATGTTCCCTTTGAACGAGGTTCCTCCCACGATGTTGACTTTAATGTCAAAATTCAGTAATACCAGGAAGATTCGAAGCCTGATTCGAGCACAGCTTATTACAGGAGCTAAAGCTGCATTTTCTCTTGTTCTTGTATGTCATCCTTCTGCAGACTTAATGACAATTGCCAACACCGATGGTGAGCTAGGACCTCTCTACCCGAAGGTGGAGGTTCCTGCCGCCATTGTTATCGAAAGGCTTGAAGAATCTTCAACAGCAACCGAAGAAGTGGAGGCTCTGCATGAATAGTTTTGAACTATCCTCCGTTTGTAAAGAAAATATAATAACACTTATTGCGTCCGAATATTCGGATGCACTTGACCCGATGGGAATTGTACGTATCTTTTTTAATTGCTTGTAAATGCCGTTGGCAATTTTTCCTAAGTGGAGTAAATCTTAATTACCCGTTGCACATCTGTATTATGATGTATACGTATGTTTATCGGCAGCAAATTGTTTGAGTGATCAGCTCGTGTTGCGGGTTTTGCTAAACCTATTGTATGTGCAACTTTTGCTTTCAAACGACGTATGACTTGACACCAGTTCTCGAATAAATTGGTGGAACTAGATCTGCCGATGACTCTGTCGCTCTTTAGTACTTCTGTAGTTTAAAATACCGGACATATGTTGGCTTGATGAAGACGCCAGGATGTTGGCTTGATGAATTACCATCAGTGCTGCGGAGCATAAGAACCACACCAAACCGGTCTACCGGATATACGCCATTTTTCATGGTATACGGAGCAGAAGCGGTCATACCAACCGACATTCTCCATGACTCACCAAGAGTGCAGCTCTATACCGAAGAAGAGGTAAAAGAGGCTCGAGAAAACGATGTTGATTTGCTTGAGGAACAAAGAGAAATGGCTTTGGCAAGATCATCCATATACCAGCAAAACCTCGACGCTATCATAGCCGGAAGGTAAACCCGAGGGTGTTCCTAAGGAGACCAGTGTTACGTCTAGTGCATGACCGAGGACGGCACAAACTCTCACCTCCGTGGGAAGGGCCTTTCATTGTGAGCAAGGCTCTGCACAATGATGCCTATTACTTGATCAATGCACAGGAATCGAAGGAGGGAAAGAAGGACAGGTCAGGAGAGGAAACAAAGCGCCCATGGAACATAGCTTTACTCCGCCCTTTCTATTCCTGAAGATGTGATGTAAGGAGTTCCTTTTTGTACCTTATGCTACTAATAAAATGCCGGCACCTCGAATGTATCTCGGGGACTGCCTCTACCGGAATTGCATGCAATATGTTTATTTTTTCTGTATACCGGTTGTTTGTTGGAAACTTTCTTTTCCGGTTTAGTAACGTGCTAAACCTAAAGGAGCCTTCGACTTTGCTGCTGTCCGCAACCCGACTTCATGGCAAGCAAGATAAACTAGAAGGGTATAAGCACGCGAAACGCAAAAAGAAACCGAAAACAAATGACCCGAAGAAAAGTTTAACTAACCCCGATTATACCGGTTTTTTGTGAAAAAATTCAAAAAAATTCTAACTTCAAGAAAATTCTTGCTTGGCAAAAGAACTTTGAGTCTCATACGCCAAACACCCAAAAGAGGTAGGCAGAGCCAAAGCAAAAGAACCAAGTGTGCATCAGATTGAATTCGGAAACGAATCCGGAATCTTCACCGTGCAAGATCAAAGCAAACAAAAACAAACCGGCAAATCACATAAGTTACCGGCTTAGTATATAAGCTTACAAGTCAAACACGCCAGCATACCGGCTAAATTAGAAGTAGCACAACCAAAAGGACAAAGTATTGTGTTACATCTCCCACCCGGCATTCCGGGGAAATTTTACGACATTGTTTTCACTGAGACAGGATCAGGGGGTACGATACAGAGGAGATTAATTATCCTGTGCTTCAGGGGCAGGTTCGGGGACATCTGGGGCTTCTGGAGCTTGCTCTGGAGGGTCAGCAGCTGGTTCTTCCGTGACCTCCACTCGGCCAGCCGCCTCGTCCTCTTCGGCCTCTTTCTTCCTCCTCCTCCTCGTAGGATTCATCAGCAATATCCTGGAGGAGGGATGAAGGTGCTGGTGAGGCGAACCGAGCGATCCAAGACGCGCGGTCGCGGGCTTTGGCGATTCGGGTCCGTGTTGGCAGGAGCATCCGCGCATGCTGTGGAGGGCATCCGTGTCCAGCCTCTTCGTACCAGAGCAACACGAAGTGCTGCATCGCACCAGCACGGACAGAGGAGCGCTTCCTGGGCCGTTGAACCTTTGCCGCGTCCCCGAGCCGCAAGGAGAGTCAAGTTGTCCCAAGACGGCCACCAGTGCCACAAGAATTTGAAGACCTGAAGGGCGACTTCCGGCACATCGCCAAGATGTCGGTCGACGACCTTCATATGAGTGAGTGATACGTCACCGACGTATCGATAATTTCTTATGTTCCATGCTACATTATTGATGATATCTACATGTTTTATACACATTATATGTCGTATTTACGCATTTTCTGGAACTAACCTATTAACAAGATGCCGAAGAGCGGTTGCGTTTTCTGCTGTTTTTGGTTTCAGTAAATCCTAGTAAGGAAATATTCTCTTAATTGGACGAAATCAACGCCTGTGGTCCTATTTTTGCACGAAGCTTCCGTAAGACCGAAGGATAACGAAGTGGGGCGACGAGGCGCCGCCACGCAGGGCCGCGCGGGCCAGGCCCGCGCCGCCCTGGTGTGTGGGGCCCTCGTGCCACCCCTTGACTTGCCCTTCCACCTACTTAAAGCCTCCGTCGCGAAACCCCCAGACGAGAGCCACGATACGGAAAACCTTCCGTAGACGCGCCGCCACGAATCCCATCTCTGGGATCGAGATCGCCTCCGGCACTGGCCGGAGAGGGGAATCATCTCCCGGAGGACTCTTCATCGCCATGATCGCCTCCGGAGTGATGAGTGAGTAGTTCACCCCTGGACTATGGGTCCATAGCAGTAGCTAGATGGTCGTCTTCTCCTTATGTGCTTCATTGTTGGATCTTGTGAGCTGCCTAACATGATCAAGATCATCTATCTGTAATACTATATGTTGTGTTTGTCGGGATCCGATGGATAGAGAATACTATGTTATGGTGATTATCAATCTATTACTTATGTGTTGTTTATGATCTTGCATGCTCTCCGTTATTAGTAGAGGCTCTGGCCAAGTTTTTGCTCTTAACTCCAAGAGGGAGTATTTATGCTCGATCGTGGGTTCATGCCTCCATTGATACCTGGGACAGTGACAGAAAGTTCTAAGGTTGTGGATGTGCTGTTGCCACTAGGGATAAAACATTGATGCTATGTCTAAGGATGTAGTTGTTGATTACATTACGCACCATACTTAATGCAATTGTCCGTTGTTTGCAATCTTAATACCGGAAGGGTTCGATGATAACCTCAAGGTGGACTTTTTAGGCATAGATGCAGCTTGGATGGCGGTCTATGTACTTTGTCGTAATGCCCTGATTAAATCTCACTATATTTATCATATCATGTATATGCATTGTTATGCCCTCTTCTATTTGTCAATTGCCCGACTGTAATTTGTTCACCCAACATGCTTTTATCTTATGGGAGAGACACCTCTAGTGAACCGTGGACCCCGGTCCTATTCTTTACATCGCATACAATCTACTGCAATACTTGTTTTACGTTTTCTTCGCAAACAATCATCTTCCACACAATACTGTTAATCCTTTGTTACAGCAAGCCGGTGAGATTGACAACCTCACTGCTTCGTTGGGGCAAAGTACTTTGGTTGTGTTGTGCAGGTTGGCGCCGGAATCCCTGGTGTTGCGCCGCATTACATTTCGCCGCCATCAACCTTCAACGTGCTTCTTGGCTCCTCCTGGTTCGATTAAACCTTGGTTTCTTTCTGAGGGAAAACTTGCTGCTGTGCGCATCATACCTTCCTCTTGGGGTTCCCAACGAACGTGTGAGTTACACGCCATCAGTGAGCCGGGCGTGGAGCGCAACGAGATGGTCGTATGCGTTCCAGGGAGCTTCCGGATCGCGAACAGGGTCCTCAGCCCGTATCTCCATGACCCTTTTATGCGCGTGTGGCTGGGAGTCCAGAAAGAACTCTGAAAGAAAAGACAAGGAGAATGGTATAAAGATACACCGCTGGAAAATGCAAACTGGAAAGCATGAGAAAGGAGTCACTTAACAGCGCTTGTCGGTGTCAATGACCAGGTCAAACTCAGCTTGATCCACCGCGAGTTCACTGCTCCGTCCTGCGCTGTGCAGCAGCTTGGTCTCCTCCTCCAGCTCCTTCCGCAGCTGCTCTGTGGCATCGGCAAACTCCTTTCGGGCCGCCTCCACCTTGGCATCGCCGGCAGCTATAGCCTCCTTCAACGCCTTCGCATGCTGTAGCCCAGCCTGGACCAGTTGGTCCTTAAGTTCAACGCGTTGTCCACTGGGCTTCCAAAGGCAGTTTGTGCTTAACCCGAAACTCAAAGAATGGCAAAGGTTCAAAGAAGTTTCGGCTAACAACTTCGAGAACCCGAAACTCGGGGACTAGGATGCCGGTTTTTTGCAGTTTCGCCAAAGAAACTTCGTCTTAATGAAACTGGGAAAGCTAAGCCGGTTTTTTGCAGTTGAGGCTAAGCACTTCGTGCACTCAAACTGGGGACAGCTATCCCGGTTTTTTCAGAACTCCTCAACTGCTTCGGGCTCAAGCCCGTAAATCGGGGACTAGCTATGCCGGTTTTTGCAGCCGCTAAGTATTGTGCTTAACCCAAAACTCGGGGACTAGCTATGCCGGTTTTTTGCAGTTTCGCGCTAAGTACTTCGTGCTTAACCCGAAACTCGGGACTAGCTATGCCGGTTTTTTGCAGTTTTGCGCTAAGTACTTCGTGCTTAACCCGAAACTCGGGGACTAGCTATGCCGGTTTTTGCAGTTTCGCGCTAAGTACTTCGTGCTTAACACGAATCTCGGGGACTAGCTATGCCGGCTTTCTAAAGTTTTGCGCTAAGTACTGCGTGCTTAACCCGAAACTCGGGGACTATGAGGATATATCTATAAGTTGAAAAATTGAAAACTGTGTCGGTATAAAGAAAAGAGTTGGAAGTTTAAGTGAAAAGCTTACCACCACGTTGGCATTGGCGTCGTGCCAAGCGGTGTCGAACTCCTTCATGGCACGCTTGAGCCGGCTGAAGTGTTGCACCGTGCTCCGCGGGCCGGAGTTGTCCACCACCGGCAGCTTGTCCTTGCCGAGGCCGCAGGTGGCGGCGGAGAGGTCTGCCCGGTTCCATTTCTCGACGTACTACTGGAGCGAGCCCAGGTCAGCCTCGCCGTGGGTCAACTCGATGATCCGGCCCAGCTGAGCTAAGGCCTTCTCACCAGCAGTAACCGCGCCGCGCCTGGCATGTAGCACGAGGGACTGAGCCTGAGAGCCGGAGGCGGGCGCTGTTGCCGCTGTAACCGCGGTAGTAAGCTGCTGCGCGGTTACTATCGCCCTATCTGGCGAAGTCTGATGGGGAGCACGAGCTGGTATGGTGCCCGACGCCGGCGGCGGTGCAGGTGCGTCCTTGGCCGGCTCAGGTGCAGATGCGTCCTTTGCCGGCGAGGAGGGTGCCGGAGTGGTCTTGGAGGGGGAGGAGGCAGTTGTCTTCTTCTTCTTCTTTTTCTTCTCAAGGACGGGCGGAACCAGAAGTTCCGACCGCCCGGCGTCTTCGGGGCCGGCGCCCATGCTGCTAGCGCCGGTGTCTTCAAAATCAAGAGGGGAGATGAAGTCCTCCTCCGTGCGGGAATTTGTCGGATTAGGGGCCACGCACCCCGAATTTGTTTTCCCCCCACGGGGGGAGGATGGAGCTTTGCCGGCACAAGAACGTGCCGGACTTGGTTGAGAAGGAGGAGAAGTCCTTGCAGCTTCTTCACAAGTCTCCGGCCTCATACCGGGAGCACTCTGCAAGTACCAGGTAGCTCCAAAAGAAAGGAGTATAAAAGTTAACCATGAGACAAGAAGTATGAAAGTTTAAACCGGAAAGATGTGACACTAGTGCCCTACCCAGAAGCGGTAGGCATGTCATGCCTACGCTTCCTTCCGGGAGGCTCGGAGCTTCCCTTCTTCTTCTGGCGTTTGGCTGGGGAGCTTCACTGGTGCCGGCATCCGGAGCCGGAGCTTTGTTCTTCCGGGCCCTGGGAGCTTGAGCTAGAGCTCTTTCGAACTAAGGACCCACCTCAGCGGCGAAGGGTGTCACATGCTCCAACACCTGGCTGGGGGTTCGGGTCAGCTGAAGCGGGTTCTACAAAGGAAAAATATATAAGATGAAGATGTGCAAAGTACCTCAAGAACAACGACCTCATCATCAGTACCGGAATCATTTGCCGGATTCTGAGTTGAAAAGTTACCGGGGCGCCGGGAGTGTGTTGGGCCCATCTTGTGTTTTCCCTTTACGTAGGGATCTGCGTCCACGTCGTCGTGAAATTGACGCTTGGGGTGAAAGAGGGCGGCTCCTCAGAGGCGATCCGGGCGAAGTTCTGCAACATAACAAAAAAAAAACAAGTCAGAACTCCGGTTTATAAATATACCGGAAGCATTTTTCCGGAAATCCCGAGATCTTACTCGGGGAGGAGGAGGATCGGAGCGGCTGTAGGCCTTCAGGCCAAATTTCCAATTGTCCGGCATATCAGTCTGGCAGATCTGCTTCGCCTTAAGGACCACGTCGGCCTTGCTCAGCGTGTGGGTGGTTATCCTTGTCGAATCCCTTTGGCCCGACATCTGGCTGATCTTGTGCGCGCGGCGCTGAAGGGGCAGGATCCGGCTGCTGATGAACAACCGGATGATATCGTCGGAGCTAAGGTCGGTTTTGCGTTGAAGCTTCTTGACGTACAGGGCGATGATGGCGTGTGATGCACACGTCCGTTGGGAACCCCAAGAGGAAGGTGTGATGCGCACAGCAGTAAGTTTTCCCTCAGAAAGAAACCAAGGTTATCGAACCAGTAGGAGATGAAGGCCACATGAAGGTTGCTTGTGGAGGAGTGTAGTGCGGCGCAACACCAGGGATTCCGGCGCCAACGTGGAACCTGCACAACACAATCAAAATACTTTGCCCCAACGTAACAGTGAGGTTGTCAATCTCACCGGCTTGCTGAAACAAAGGATTAAACGTATGGTGGAGAGAATGATGTTTGTTTGCGAAGAACAAAAGAACAGAGATTGTAGTAGA
The DNA here is from genome assembly GCA_030979885.1 of Lolium multiflorum. Lineage (NCBI taxonomy): Eukaryota > Viridiplantae > Streptophyta > Magnoliopsida > Poales > Poaceae > Lolium > Lolium multiflorum. Next base: position 71,182,442 of record CM061750.1, on the reverse strand, counting down.
TTGTATTTCAGATGTAAAAGAATGGACCGGGGTCCACAGTTCACTAGTGGTGTCTCTCCAATAAGATAAATAGCATGTTGGGTGAACAAATTACAGGTGGGCAATTGACAAATAGAGATTCATATACATATCATGATGACTACTATGAGATTTAATCAGGCATTACAACAAAGAACATAGACCGCCATCCAGCATGCATCTATGCCTAAAAGTCCACCTTCAGGTTAGCATCCGCACCTCTTCTAGTATTAAGTTACAAACAACAGACAATTGCATTAAGTATGGTGCGTAATGTAATCAACACAAATATCCTTAGACAAAGCATCGATGTTTTATCCCTAGTGGCAACAGCACATCCACAACCTTAGAACTTTCTGTCACTGTCCCAGATTCAATGGAGGCATGAACCCACTATCGAGCATAAATACTCCCTCTTGGAGTTACAAGTATCAACTTGGCCAGAGCCTCTACTAGCAACGGAGAGCATGCAAGAACATAAACAACACATATATGATAGATCAATTAATCAACTTGACATAGTATTCAATATTCATCGGATCCCACCAAACACAACATGTAGCATTACAAATAGATGACCTTTATCATGATAGGCAGCTCACAAGATCTAAACCTAATAGCACAAGAGGAGAAGACAACCAACTAGCTACTGCTATGGACCCATAGTCCAAGGATGAACTACTCACGCATCGATCCGGAGGCGGGCATGGTGATGTAGAGCCCTCCGGTGATGAATCCCCTCTCCGGCAGGGTGCCGGAGGCGATCTCCTGAATCCCCCGAGATGGGATTGGTGGCGGCGGCGTCTCAAGAACTTTTCTCGTATCGTGGCTCTCGTACTAGGGTTTTCACGACTGAGGATTAAGTAGGCGAGAAGGGGCAGCAGGGGGCACCCGAGGGGCTCCAGGCGCGCGGCAGAGGTGGGGCCGCACCCCCCTAGGGCACTACAAGAAAAGTTCTGATAGACAACGTCCCAAAATCATCAACTAAGGGGCATTTTTCGTCGCCTATGGGCCTAACCCGACGATATGGGTTCTGTTGTCGAAACTCGGGCAAAGTCCAACGACGATTTTTTCGGTCCGTCGCGCTGGCGCCTTCCGCCACGAAAATCGGACCGTTGGAAGTGTTTCCGGAGCCCGTTGATCGCCGACGTCATGCAAACCGACACGTGGCGACGCCGTTAACTCGCGCTAACGCGTTAACCGGCTGAAACCCCGTGGTAGATGGTAGGCCCACACGAGGCCTGCCACGTCTTAAGCGGGCCGGCCCATGACATAGTTTGACCGGTCAACTATATAGCTGGGCTGGTCCATTAGTTACGTGGGCTGGGCCTAACCTCTAATGTTGACTGGTCAAAAGTTAAATGGGCCGGCCCATTTAACATGTGGGGTCCCCCTTACAGCAACTGGCCGCCCAAGAAGCAAGTGGGCCGGGCCAAAAACACGGGTCCCACTATCCCGTTAAAAGGCCGGCCCATTTAGTGTGTGGGGTCCACCATATAGCAAGTGGGCCGGCTACCAAGCTAGTGGGCCGGGCCAAAAACACATGGTGGGTCCCACTATCCTGTTAAAGGGCCGGCCCATTTAGTATGTGGGGTCCACCATATAGCAAGTGGGCCGCCCAACAAGATAGTGGGCCGGGCAAAACACAGGTGGGTCCCACCTTCCCGTTAAAGGGCCGGCCCATTTAGTATGTGGGGTCCACAATATAGCAAGTGGGCCGGCCCACCAAGATAGTGGGCCGGGCCAAAAACACATGTGGGTCCCACATTCCTGTTAATGGGCCGGGCCATTTGTTATGTGGGGTCCACCATATGGGTGGGCCGGCCCAACAAGATAGTCGGGGTAAACACTGTAATATCCCAGGTAATGGGGTTACAAAAATAGAGGAAACAGATGTGTGCATTGCATTCATGCATAGAAAATCCTGGGAATTTTCGCGCTTTAAAGTAAAACAGTCACAGTAACTGAAGTTTCACTTGACCTTGGTGGAATTGAAGTAGCTCATCAAGTCAAGCGTTATAAACCTCAATGTGACTTTGTTAAAACCTTGTTTTGGGTAGAGATGATTTGATCTAAGGGATTAGATCAAATGGAACTAATAATCAACACAACAACACTTTACTCAATGATCAATTGCTTGATCCTATAAAAGATTATAATATGGTAATCCTTGTCATAACTTATGAACACCTATTCAATTACAAACCAAGTAACAATAAAATGGAGAAACCATTCTTGACTTATCTTTTCCATGTCTTAAACCAATCCATGATCCTACCATGAATATCATGGTAATCATTCCACCTCACTCTTGGATTCATGACAAGGAGATCAACTCTAGAAATATAGATTATTCTCTATTCCAAACATAATATGTATCAAACATAGAGAAGTGAGAGTTCTATTATAATTATTAGAGAAGCATAACAACCCTTGAGGAAAACCTTGGATATAAATATCCATATGATCACAACATTATCTTCAAGAGGAACCCTAGAGTATTATTCAAGCCTTCCCAAATGAGAGAGACCATTCATACTAAACCTAGCTTTACCTATTAATGAATAAAGGACAACCTTTGAACTAAAGTATTTGGTTGTAAACCATTTCCCTTGGAGTGGTGAGACAATCTAATATCATCATTGTTTGAATAGAACCCTAACAGAATATCTCAGGCCTTCTCCTGGGATATAAACTATTGAGACAACCATGACCCTGTCCATCTTAGAAAGTAAAATAGAAGTGCAATACCTTAATTGATCAAGACAATGCTTGATCATGGAAGTGAGAAACCTAGTTAATAAGAGATACCTTAGGAAGCCAAACCTTGTTCATTATAAATTAAGGGATGATCATAAAGTCTAAGAACTTGAGGTAGAGATATCAAGAACAAGTTGATCATGCCTAATCCATGATCATGCTCTTGAAGTATGTGAGGATAAGTTAAACCCTAATAGGATAAGTAGATATCATTCACCACATGAAATCATAGGGAGGTAACTAGTAAGCAACCCTAGGCTTATATCCTAACCTATTCTTGTGAACCACTTGGTGATCACAAGTAGAATTCTACCACATATACATTCCACTCATTCTTCATTTAAGAAACATAAGCAAAACCGTAGAGTAAAACTCCATACTTAATATGGTGAGAAACCATTCATTTATATGACCAAAGTTAACTATAAAAAGAACTATAAACAACTTTAGTTACTTTAACAATAGATCAAGGATATAATAGCAAACTATTGGTATAAGATAAAACCAATTCTCAAGTCCTTAGTAATTAAAGGAGAACAGAAACAATTAAACAACTAACCATATTACCTTGATTAGGGGAGATTAAAACCTAGCAAATGCAATATGGTGTCATCTCAGCTCTATAAACTAGATTATATCTCAACTCTAGTTTATATATCACTATGGTGATCATGATATAAACCCATGCTATAATTGAGATTCAAACCAAATGCCATTAGGTAAATATCATTGAACCCTAATGGTTCATTAATTAAATACAATGTTTCAATTATAAAACATAAGAGCCACCTAATGCTAAATCTTATAAGTAAACCATATGTGTAGTGATCAACCATTTATCTTTGTAACCAAGATAAACCATGATGGAAACAATCCCTACTGAGATACTTTCAAATGTAGTGATAGTATTAACCTTAACAAGGGGGTTGTACTAGAAATGATAAAACCCTAATAAATAAGGTTCACATAAAATCCTATGCCAGGGGCTAAATTCTCAATTGAGAGACCAAACCCTAATGATAAATTCTAAAACACTTAGAGTAGAAATTATCAACCCTAATAATAATAATAGATGTGATTACACAAGAAAAAGGGAAATTGAAATGAGTGCATAAAATCATGATTATTTACAATTTGTAATAAAGCCACATATGTGAAACATTTAATCAAAACAATTGAGTATTACAATAATATTTTTATTAGTCTTCATAAAAGACCAATTGTTTAACACCTGCAAAATAGAAAATAGTTAAAACATGAATTATAAACAGAATTAAAAAGAGAATAAAAAAATAGAAAACTAAAAAAAAAAGAAAACAGAAAAGAAAATAAGAGAGAGGAGAGGCTTACTATCGGGCCACGTAGCCAAAGAAAAAGGGCGAGCCCAGCACCAGCCAAGGCAGCCCAAACCAGCCCATGTACCTCTTCACCCTGATAAGAATGAGGAGACGTCCTCGCTTCGTTCGTCCTGGACGCCTGGAGCTCGCCACCGCGACGACGAGAGCCACGTCCCGGCGTCATTCTTGACCTCCACGAGCATCGACGACCGCAGTGGCCGTATAAATACGCGGAGAAACCCAGGAGCCCCTTTCATCTTCTTTTCGTCGTTCGCCGAAACCCTAGCCACCGGCCACCATACCACCACACCGATTCCGACCACCCCGGAGCCCGCGTTGAGCTCAGAGGAGCGCCTCGATGTCCTCGATCATCGGCACAGCCACACCTCAAGGGGAGCTCGGAGGAGAAGGAATTTCGCCGTTCCCTTCCGTGCTCTGCGAGGAAATGGCGACCACCGCGTTGATTCCGCCCTCGATCGACCAGGAGACCAGCTATAAAGCATCGGGTAAGATTTCCCGTCAGATGCTAATCTTGCATCCCAATTCATTCCATAGCGCATTACCGACGTGAGCCGTCCACCGCCCGTTCGTGCTCGCCGGGTTACTCCGGACCATTTGCCGGGGGCGACACCACTATGAGGCTCTCGGCGTCCTCGTTCCAACGCACACGCACATGCCCCGCGGGAACCAGGAATCACCGGCGCCGTCGATCATGGCCGCCGGCGAGCCCAGGGTTGCCACATCGACACCATGTGGCAGCCAACGTGGCTTAGGCCCACCTGCCGTGACCCTGTGTAGAGTTGGTACGTTTAGCAGATCTTTCGTTTATTTCAAAAATGCATTAATACCTGCAACTTCAAATAAATTTAGAAAATCCAATTTAAATCAGAAAAATATAAATAAGATATTAAAATTCTTATAAAAGTAAACTCTATCCAATAAAAATATAAAATGAAATTTTTATTTTTAATAAAAATTTAATTAGTTAATACTTGTTATTTAAGCCTTTAATTTTAATTCTAAATTCAATTGAAATTCAATAATTAGGAAAACTTCAGAAAATAAATCAAAACCAGTAAGTAAATAAGGAAAACATTAAAATTAATTTTCCTTTACTATTAATTTATTAAATCCTTATTAGGAGGATTTAAAACCCTAAATAATAATTACCTTAATTATTATTATTTAAAATAATAAAATGCCAAATTCCATATTATTTTTATTTCCAAGTTACTAATAACTTCAAATATAAAATGAAGTTATTAACCATAGAAGCAAATGATAAATAACAAACCCTAAATTCCACATGGAATGATATTACAACCATATCATTTCATGTGATTCCCAAAACCCTAATCCATTCAGGAACCCTAGAACCACCATCTCATGTGAACCTTAATTTGCTTCTAAACCTAAACCCTAGGTTAGAACATGTGATCATGAGACATTGTATTCATACTAGATCCATAATTAGCCACTAAGTGCATATCCATGTCCACATAAAATGTAGAACCCTATCACTAGCAAATTAATATCCCAAGTATGCATACCATTAAACCAAGGTGAACAACTAAGATCAACCAAGTGAAAACCCTAGATCCTATTACCAAAACCATCATCCTTATTGATCCCTAATTAGCATCACACCCCTGTGATGAACCATAATAGCAACCACGCCTATTAATTTTGCATCATGCACCATACCACTAAACCTTGCTAGTATTAGATAATTATCAAACACCCTATTTAGGAACCAACTAATCTTTACTTAGGGAATTAAATAGCAAACCTAAACAACCTCAACCTAATTGCTATACTTCTTATTATTTAAGAAGTATGTTCTTCAAAAGTTATTCCTTTGAAGAAAATAGGGAGTAGCCATCAACCCTGATTATTAGGACTTGTAAACCCTAGCTATCTATCACCAATAAGATATAACCAATTTTAATAGCACCTATGTATAACCAGTTGCTTAAGATGCTTAGGCTTAACTCAACCCTACAAGCCCTAGCTATTGATGAGTCCAACAATGTTGAGATCCATCTAATCATTACTCCAGAAGCTTATCGAAACCATAGTAAACCATAGAACCCCACAAACCTAATTATCATACATGTTCTTTATTAAAGAACATGTTCTTCAAAAGTTATTCTTTTGAATTATATAATAAGTAATCATCAACCATGCACTATAGGACTTAAACTTGACAACTGCTCTTTACTTATTATACAACTATTATCCCTTGGTGTGTATGATTGTTACTATGCATTTTACCACTTGCTTATGATTCTAAAACAACACAACCCTGAATAAGAACCTTGTTTGTGAATCATTCTAAAAGTGCAACACACCCTAAACAAATCATTTCAACTCACTAATCCTAAATCATCGGGGTTAGGTCACGCTTAGAGCGATTGCATCTCATACTTATGCATTACTGCATCCTTGCCAATCTTTTAAACATCGTCCTTACCGGACGATGATGCTATTTCAGAATTTGGAGTTATTGCGTATCGAAGACCTTGCCTGCATAATCTTGCAGTCAAGAAAGGCAAGTTCATCGCTTGCTCATGTCATTTGAGTATTTTTACCAAATTACTTGCAAAGTACTATGTTTATCACTATTGCATAAAAAGACAAAACCACTATTTTCATAACTATGAATATGACTATGTGGTGGGCAATGGAACCATGGATTGTGTTGATATGGTGGAGGTTCCATTGCAAGGGTTTATATCCATCTAGGATTAAACAACAAATGTCGTCCAGTGATTCTTGTGCCGTAAAACTCGTGTTCACCATAAGATCTGGAGTGGGACGGAGTAGCCAATTGTATTTCCACCTCTCGTACATCAACGGATGCGCTTACCGTAGACACTTGACCCAGGTTGGGCAAGCGGTGGGGTGGGGATCCCATTCTAATTCCCCACGGTAAGTGGTCTATGATGGGTTGCAGCTACCGGCGAAGGAGTTTGGTTAACGAGTCCCAAACTGTTGTCGTGGTCGGGGTCCATCCTTAATTGGTGTAAGAGGACCGACGAGGACCCAGGGTCGGGGTATGCAACAAAGGGTGGGTGTGCGAGGTAGCGGAGGAATATGAACGGCTAGGACCTTATACCGGGCCTCACACCAAAGGAAGTGTGGACGGGAGCTGCCCGGTTGGCACCAAGGTTAAGATCTCTTATGGGTAAAGAAACACACCTCTGCAGAGTGTAACGAACTGTGACCAGTCACTCCCTGTTCCGGGTTTTGGAACTGCGAACGCTGCCGGAAAGGAACTCCATGAAGTTCTAGTAAACCGGTGAAGGCTGACGGACATAGCTCTTCAGAATAAAAGCAACCTTTTGAAGAAATGATTACAAAAACTTGCATTGCCTATGACTTTCTGGTCTATGGCTGTAGCTAGTGCATTAAACACCTCTTTCCTAAAATGAACTTGTTGAGTACGCTCGTACTCATCCCACTCTTAAATCCCCTGCTTAGGTATGGAGGCATCAAAGGAGGATCTACAGTGCAACTCGAAGGCCGAGGAGTCAACAACTACTTCAAGAGACAGGACCATGTCAGGAGAGTCAGATACCACATCCAACAAGGAGAAAACCTAGATTAGCAATAGAAAGGAACTAGCTTCCTAAACTTAGCTCCTATTTAGCTAGAATCTATTCTTAGCCTCTGTAGCTAGTTAAATACTCTACAAGTAGAGTTCGTGATAGGATTAGACTACGAGTCGTTCTTCTGGAGTTTATTTGCAGATTTACCTCATTGTAAAGTAGGAGGCTGTGATGATCTTATGTAACAGAGTCAATGTTGTAATTCTATAGACATACCTTGGACCCGCATATGTTTCTGTTGTACCACTCTGAGCGATATAATACTAGTGGAACGGTGTTTCATTGGTGTTATATCAGACTTGCATACTACACCATGCAGTGGTATGCCAGGTGGGTCCCACCTTCCTATTAAAGGGCCGGCCCATTTACCATGTGGGACCACCATATAGCAAGTGGGCTGGCCCAACAAGATAGTGGGCCGGGCCAAAAGCACAGGTGGGCCCCACTTTCCTGTTAAAAGGCCGGCCCAATTAGTATGTGGGGTCCACCATATTGCAAGTGGGCCGGCCCAACAAGATAGTGGGCCGGGCCAAAAACACAGGTGGGTCCCACTTTCCTCTTGAAGGGCCGGCCCGTTTAGTATGTGGGGTCCACCACAAAAGCAAATGGGCTGGCCCAACTAATTAGTGGGCCGGCCCAGTAGTGGGTGGGGTCCACCTTAAAGCAAGTGGGCCAGCCCAATTAGAGTGTGGGGTCCACCGTAACTCACATGGGCTGGCCCAAGAAGTAAGTGGGCCAGCCCGTTTAGTTGCTGTTTATATGCCGGCATAATATGCGCTTTAGGATTTTGCGGGCAGGCACATATGTGATTTCGATTAATTGGGCCGTTTAAGGGATGGGAATTCGTGATTTAGATACTGAGAATATTTACGCAGCATTGATTTCTGTCGGATAGCCTCACTTACCACAAGCACCAAAGAAAAAATGCGCGAAAGAACTATAAAAACTAACTAAATATTACATCAGCTGCAAGGCATTGAAAAAAATATTACAGAACCCAGAGAAATTGAATGGTAATTAAACCTAGCAATACAATGAAGCGATCCGGCAATCTTTTAAGTTGTCCATGCAGCACCTATATCTGAAACAAAGACATTACAAGTTAAGACAGCAACAATGGAAAGGCAAAGACACTACAATATTGTTTGCCAAAGAATTTGGAACTCATCATTTCGTCGTTATAACAAGATCATTGTAATGCGCACAATAAGCAAACAAAGAGTGCATGCCGCATACCAACAGCCAATATAACAGAGCATGTTAGAATGAAACAGCAGACTTACTACTGTCGAGTCCCATGCAAACCAACATGTTCAGGGAGTACAAAATTGGCATGAACAACATAGTAGCAGGCTATAAATTTTGTAACAACGACTGAGCAAGATGAAGTTATGATGGCTACAGCTACAGAGCAGGGAATGTAAACCAAAAATAGAAGTTACGATGGCAAAAGCTAAAGAGGAGGGAATGTGAACCAACATGTGCCAAGTGCAATTACTTCATTTTGGCCGTGAACTAAATAATACTCCTGAACTTATAGTGAAGGGGATGCAAATCAAGATGTTTCGGGATATAAACTTGTAATGAGCAACACATAGAGGATAGTTAATGCTGGAGCTTAGGATGGACCAGATACAGAATATAGTGGGATCACCTGTGAACTTGTATAAGAGGGAATGCAAACCAATATGTTCAGCTTTCCATATGTGAGCGTCATGCCAAGTCAGAGAAACAAGTCAATAATGCAGCTTTTGAAGAACAAGATGGCACGCAAAATTATTATCTAGTAGTATGACAAGTTTATTTGTACTACAGGCTAGATAGCAGAGTGATAGCATGCCAAACTAAGTCCTTACTTTGTTAGCTTACAATGAACTAGATACAAAACAATGGCATCACCTGTAGTACAGGGAATGCAAGCCAACATGTTCATGGAGTAAAAAATTGGCACAAACAACATAGTAGCAGGCCATAATTTTTGTAACAACGACTGAGCAAGATAAAGTTATGATGGCTAGATCTACAGAGCAGGGAATGTAAACCAAATATAGAAGTTACGATGCCAAAAGCTATAGAGCAGGGAATGCGAACCAACATGTGCAATTACTTAAAATTGGCCATGAACTAAATAATAGCAGGATGTTACTATAATACCTATAATTTTTGTAACAACGACTGAGCAAGATAGAAGTTATGATGGCTACATCTACAGAGCAGGGAATGCAAACCAAAATGTTCAATCGCTTAAAGTTAGCAATGAAGTAGAAAATAGCAACGTGTTACGGTCATAGCTAGGAATGAACTAAAAGAGCTTCAGACAAACAAGAATCTGAACCCAGAACATGGCGCTAAAACAAGGGACTTACATTAGGAGAAGCACTCTGTGGGAGTCACAGCAGATCTTCCTGGGGTTGATAGATCCGGTGATGAAGTACGCTACATGTGCTACTTGGGGTTGGAGAGACGGCCATTACACTTCATGGTTACTCATCTCATCTGCAAAAACGTAACGGCGCGTCGTTAGCACAAACAGGTTCCCCCAAGATTAAACAAGAACTTGCAGGCAAGCAATAGAAAAGCGACAGTAGAAGAGTTTAGATCATGCACTGCGCCGGTGAAGCAGATCCGGTTCATGCACAGCGGTGTCGGTGAGCAAGATCCGATGCGGTGGACGACGGATCCGGCGAAGCGGCTCCGGCGGGGTGGACGATACCGCAGCTGAAGCGACTGCGGTAGACTGCTGGATGAGCATATGGTTTCGAGGTTCGGCGGGGATGATCCGGTCCGGTTGATGACGGCGTCGATGAAGCGGCTCCGGCAGGCAGCCGGATGACGAGGATCGCGAGGCCTCGGGTAGGCCAGGGAAGTCCGGCGGGGATGTTCCGGTGCGGTGGTCGTGGAGGTGGGAGAGAGGGACTTGGGAAGTTCCGGTGGGTGGTCTGAGGGAAATGAATTTTTTTGGGAGGGTTTCCGGGCTAGGGAGGTGGTGATCCAAAAAATGACGGGCAGACCCCCCCACCAACCGACTTTGCTGCCATCTCCACAGGGGTAGAATGGGAATTTGGAAGCGTGTGAAATTTTTGTATTTTGTGGGCGGGAAGTTTTGCCGCTATGAGATTTTGAATTTGGCCACCGTCCAAGTATAATGATAAAAAATTGTGAGACCGTACTAGTACCTCTGTTCAAGGCCGAGTGCAAAATCAAATCATCATCACGTTGAAAATTTGTTACCAACTTACCATGATCATGATCTACCTCTGAAAATGGGCGCATCCACTAAAACTTGCAAAGTATAATGATACAAATTTGTGAGACCGTACTAGTACTTATGTTCAAGGTCGAGTGCAACATCAAATCATCATTATATTGAAAATTGTGTTACCATGATCATGATATTTCTCTGAATTTGGCGCAACCGCTAAATCTCGCAAAGGATAATGATAAAAAAAGGTGAGATTGTACTAGTTCTTATGTTCAAGGCCGAGTACAAGATCAAATCATCATCACGTTGAAATTTGTTACAATGATCATGACATATCTCTAAAATTAGTGCATCCGCTAAATCTTGCACGTGGCGCATCTCGGTGCGGAGCAACAAGTCGGTGCTATCAAGGTTGAGGCGTCGGTAGCGTCATCGGGCTCTCATCTCTTGATAGATCTTCTACATGGCGCGGCGCACCACCCGCCGATAAGCAGTCACATGTGAGACCGAGGTGGAGACGTCCCCGGCATCCTCGAGGCGCGTCCGCCCTTCTACGAGCCAGCGTCGACTCAAGGTATGAATCCATGTGGTGTCTTAGATTTATTGTTCTTCTCTTATGATTATTTTGAGCCGAACATGTGTGCTCTTTCTCTGAATATATTGCTTGAAAAGCTTACCAAGTTACTTAAATTCACTTTGTTCTTAATCTTGCGAGCTAATATTGTTATTTTTAATGAACGGTGGTGTGCGCAAGCAGAGTTATTTGTGGATGTGTTGAGCTGTTAGGCATAAGTCGAAATCCTCATCTAAACGAGGCCTCAGATTAACACATAAAAAAGGTGTTCAATCTCGCCCACAATACCCTCTTCTTTCCTCTCCCTTTATTGGAACTTGTTTTGCAGACAAGGAAAGTGGCACGTGTAATGTGAGTAAAACCCTCTTAGCCAAAATCATCTACGAGCAAGATTTTCTATATTGTAGATGCCCCAATTGACTCTCATCCCCAAAGTAGTTTTTTATGTCAGTATAGACTTCTTTACTGGATGTATACTATCGTACATGGCATGCATTTGCCTAATGAGCAACATTGTATTGCTATTCTAGCCAACCTGATCGATATGTCAAGCTTCATGCACGAGATGCCATGTTTAATTTACTCCCTCGCTCTGATCCATATTTCTTGATGTGAAATGAATGTGAATCGGAGGGAGTACTTTTCTTAGATAGTACTATATCATTTCAAAAAAAGTACTACTACATCACAAATGCATCAAAAGAGTACTACATCACAAGACCACCACGGTTGTACTAGTAGAGTTTAATGCTGAACTTCCAAAGGGATTAAGATTACACATATGAACTTTAAACATGACCAGGAGCATGAGGGCCAGCAGCAGGGGCGTTGACGTGGAGCAAGCTAGGCAAGACGTAATTCTGGAGGAAGAGGCCATATGATGCGTACTTGGCCTTGGTTGCAGGGCGGTATCGATAATTTCTTATGTTCCATGCTACTTTATTGATGATACCTACATGTTTTATGCACATTATATGTCATATTTATGCATTTTCGGAACTAACCTATTAACAAGATGCCGAAGAGCCAGTTGTTGTTTTCTGCTGTTTTTGGTTTCAGAAATCCTAGTAAGGAAATATTCTCGGAATTGGACGAAACTTTCGCCCAGGGTCCTATTTTTGCACGAAGCTTCCAGAAGACCGAAGAGATAACGAAGTGGGGCCACGAGGCAGCCAGAGGCTAGGGCGGCGCGGCCCAAGCCCTGGCCGCGCCACCCCCCTGGGCCCCTCGTGTGGCCCCCCGCGTTGACCTTCCGCCTACTTAAAGCCTCCGTCGCGAAACCCCCAGTACCGAGAGCCACGATACGGAAACCTTCCGAGACGCGCCGCCGCGATCCCATCTCGGGGGATTCGGAGATCGCCTCCCACCTGCCGGAGAGGGATTCATCTCCGGAGGACTCTACACCGCCATGGTCGCCTCCGGAGTGATGAGTAGTTCACCCTGGACCATGGGTCCATAGCAGTAGCTAGATGGTCGTCTTCTCCTTGTTGTGCTTCATTGTTGGATCTTGTGAGCTGCCTAACATGATCAAGATCATCTATCTGTAATTCTATATGTTGTGTTTGTCGGGATCCGATGGATAGAGAGTACTATGATTATGGTGATTATCAATCTATTGTTTATGTGTTGTTTATGATCTTGCATGCTCTCCGTTATTAGTAGAGGCTCTGGCCAAGTTTGTACTCTTAACTCCAAGAGGGAGTATTTATGCTCGATAGTGGGTTCATGCCTCCATTGAATCTGGGACAGTGACAGAAAGTTCTAAGGTTGTGGATGTGTTGTTGCCACTAGGGATAAAACATTGATGCTATGTCTAAGGATGTAGTTGTTGATTACATTACGCACCATACTTAATGCAATTGTCTGTTGCTTTGCAACTTAATACTGAATGGGGTTCGGATGATAACCTGAAGGTGGACTTTTTAGGCATAGATGCAGTTGGATGGCGGTCTATGTACTTTGTCGTAATGCCCAATTAAATCTCACTATATTTATCATATCATGTATATGCATTGTTATGACTTTCTCTATTTTGTCAATTGCCCGACTGTAATTTGTTCACCCAACATGCTTTTATCTTATGGGAGAGACACCTCTAGTGAACTGTGGACCCCGGTCCTATTCTTTACATAGCATACAATCTACTGCAATTGTGTTTTACTATTTTCTTTGCAAACATCTTCCACTCGATACGTTTAATCCTTTGTTACAGCAAGCCGGTGAGATTGACAACCTCACTGTTTCGTTGGGGCAAAGTACTTTGGCTGTTGTGCAGATTCCACGTTGGCGCCGGAATCCCTGGTGTTGCGCCGCATCACATTTCGCGACCATCAACCTTCAACGTGCTTCTTGGCTCCTACTGGTTCGATTAAACCTTGGTTTCTTTCTGAGGGAAAACTTGCTACTGTGCGCATCATACCTTCCTCTTGGGGTTCCCAACGAACGTGTGAGTTACACGCCATCAAGCTCTTTTTCTGGCGCCGTTGCCGGGGAGATCAAGACACGCTGCAAGGGGAGTCTCCACTTCTCAATCTCTTTACTTTGTTTTTGTCTTGCTTTATTTTATTTACTACTTTGTTTGCTGCACTAAATCAAAATACAAAAAAAATTAGTTGCTAGTTTTACTTTATTTACTGTCTTGCTCTCTATATCGAAAACACAAAAAAATTAGTTACTTGCATTTACTTTATCTAGTTTATTTTATTTACCGTTGCTAAAATGAATACCCCTGAAAATACTAAGTTGTGTGACTTTACAAATGCAAATAATAATGATTTCCTATGCACACCTATTGCTCCACCTGCTACTACAGCAGAATTCTTTGAAATTAAACCTGCTTTACTAAATCTTGTCATGAGAGATCAATTTTCTGGTGTTAGTTCTGATGATGCTGCTGCCCATCTCAATAATTTTGTTGAACTTTGTGAAATGCAAAAGTATAAAGATGTAGATGGTGATATTATTAAATTGAAAGTGTTTCCTTTCTCATTAAGAGGAAGAGCTAAAGATTGGTTGCTATCTTTGCCTAAGAATAGTATTGATTCATGGACTAAATGCAAGGATGCTTTTATTGGTAGATATTATCCTCCCGCTAAAATTATATCTTTGAGAAGTAGCATAATGAATTTTAAACAATTAGATACTGAACATGTTGCTCAAGCATGGGAGAGAATGAAAACTTTGGTAAAGAATTGCCCAACCCATGGACTGACTACTTGGATGATCATCCAAACCTTCTATGCAGGACTAAATTTTTCTTCGCGGAATTTATTGGATTCAGCTGCTGGAGGTACCTTTATGTCCATCACATTGGGGGCAGCTACAAAACTTCTTGATGATATGATGATAAATTACTCTGAATGGCACACGGAAAGAGCTCCACAAGGTAAGAAGGTAAATTCTGTTGAAGAAACCTCTTCCTTGAGTGATAAGATTGATGTGATTATGTCTATGCTTGTGAATGGTAGATCTAATGTTGATCCAAATAATGTTCCTTTAGCTTCATTGGTTGCTCAAGAAGAAAATGTTGATGTGAATTTCATTAAAAATAATAATTTCAACAACAATGCTTATAGGAACAACTCTGGTAATAACTATAGGCCATATCCTTCTGCTAATGGTAATGGTTATGGTAATTCTTATGGGAATTCTTACAACAATAATAGGAGTGTACCCTCTGGTCTTGAAACCATGCTTAAAGAATTTATTAGTACACAAACTGCTTTTAACAAATCTGTTGAGGAAAAGCTTGATAAAATTGATACTATCGCTTCTAGAGTTGATAGGCTTGCCTCTGATGTTAATCTTTTAAAATTGAAAGTTATGCCTAATAATGATATTGATAATAAGATTACTACTACAGCAAATGCCATCCAAGTTAGAATTAATGAGAATATAAGATTAATGGCTGAATTGCGTGCTAGGTGGGATAGAGAAGAAAATGAAAAACTAGCTAAAGAGAATAATGTAGCTAAAGTTTGGACTATTACCACCACTAGTAATGCTAATTCTTCACATGTTGCTGCACCTCCTACTATCAATGGTAAAATAATTGGTGTTGGCAATGTTTCTACTCCTAGTGCAAAGCGTACAAAACTGCCTGAAACTGCTGAAACTGCTTGTGATAAAACTGCTGAAATTTTTTCCAACCTTGGGAACAATGATCCCATTGCTGTAGCTCATAATGATTTAGATTTTGATGATTGCCACATCTCTGAAGTTATAAAGTTCTTACAAAAACTTGCTAAAAGTCCTAATGCTAGTGCTATAAATTTAGCCTTTACAAAACATATTACAAATGCTCTCATAAAAGCTAGAGAAGAGAAACTAAAACTTGAAACTTCTATTCCTAGAAAGTTAGAAGATGGTTGGGAGCCCATCATTAAAATGAAATTCAATGACTTTGAATGTAATGCTTTATGTGATCTTGGTGCAAGTATTTCTGTTATGCCTAAAAAGATTTATGATATGCTTGACTTGCCACCATTGAAGAATTGTTATTTGGATGTTAATCTTGCCGATAATGTTAAAAAGAAACCTTTGGGGAGGATTGATAATGTGCATATTACGGTTAACAATAACCTTGTCCCCGTTGATTTTGTTGTTTTGGATATCGAATGCAATGCATCTTGTCCTATTGTGTTGGGAAGACCTTTTCTTCGAACCGTTGGTGCTGTTATTGATATGAGGGAAGGTAATATTAAATATCAATTTCCTCTCAAGAAAGGTATGGAACACTTCCCTAGAAAGAGAATGAAGTTGCCTTTTGATTCTATTATTAGAACAAGCTATGATGTTGATGCTTCTACTCTCGATGTTACTTGATTTGCACTTTCGCCTAGCTGAAAGGCGTTAAAGAAAAGCGCTTATGGGAGACAACCCATGTTTTTTACCTACAGCAATTTTTTGTTTTGTTGAGTCTTGGAAGTTGTTTACTACTGTAGCAACCTCTCCTTATCATGTTTTTGTGCCAAGTAAAGTTTCTATGTCAAAGTTGATGTTATATTTGGGATCGCTGCGCAGAAACAGCATTGCTGTCTGTCACGAATCTGGGCACAGTTCTCTGTAGAAAATTCGAAAAAATCTGCCAATTTACGAGCGTGATCCTCAGATATGTACGCAACTTTCATTAGTTTTGAGTTTTTCTATTTGAGCAAGTCTGGTGCCAGCTTTAAATTCGTCTTTACGGACTGTTCTGTTTTTGACAGATTCTGCCTTTTATTTCGCATTGCCTCTTTTGCTATGTTGGATTTATTTCTTTGATCCATTAATGTCCAGTAGCATTATGCAATGTCCAGAAGTGAAAATAATGATTGTGTCACCTCTGAATGTGTGAATTATTAATTGTGCACTAACCCTCTAATGAGTTTGCTTGAAGTTTGGTGTGAAGGAAGTTTTCAAGGGTCAAGAGAGGAGAATGATATACTATGATCAAGAGGAGTGAAAGCTCTAAGCTTGGGGATGCCCCCGTGGTTCACCCCTGCATATTTTAAGAAGACTCAAGCGTCTAAGCTTGGGGATGCCCAAGGCATCCCCTTCTTCATCGACAACATCATCAGGTTCCTCCCCTGAAACTATATTTTTATTCAATCACATCTTGTGTTCTTTACTTGGAGCGTCGGTTTGTTTTTGTTTTTGTTTTTGTTTGAATAAAATGGATCCTAGCATTCACTTTGTGGGAGAGAGACACGCTCCGCTGTTGCATATGGACACATGTGTCCTTAGGCTTTACTCATAATGTTCATGGCGAAGTTTCTTCTTCGTTAAATTGTTATATGGTTGGAATTGGAAAATGCTACATGTAGTAATTCTAAAATGTCTTGGATAATGTGATACTTGGCAATTGTTGTGCTCATGTTTAAGCTCTTGCATCATATGCTTTGCACCCATTAATGAAGAAATATATAGAGCTTGCTAAAATTTGATTTGCATATTTGGTTTCTCTAAGGTCTAGATAATATCTAGTATTGAGTTTTGAACAACAAGGAAGACGGTGTAGAGTCTTATAATGTTTACAATATGTCTTTTATGTGAGTTTTGCTGCACCGGTTCATCCTTGAGTTTTCTTCAAATAACCTTGCTAGCCTAAACCTTGTATCGAGAGGGAATACTTCTCATGCATCCAAAATCCTTGAGCCAACTACTATGCCATTTGTGTCCACCATACCTACCTACTACATGGTATTTCTCCGCCATTCCAAAGTAAATTGCTTGAGTGCTACCTTTAAAATTCCATCATTCACCTTTGCAATATATAGCTCATGGGACAAAATAGCCTTAAAAACTATCGTAGTATTGAATATGTACTTATGCACTTTATATTTTATTAAGTTGCTTGTTGTGCGATAACCATGCTTCTGGGGAACGCCATCAACTATTGTTGAATATCATGTGAGTTGCTATGCATGTCCGTCTTGTCTGAAGGATCTATCATTTTAGTGGTTGGAGCATGCAAAATTGTTAGAGAAGAACATTGGGCCGCTAACTAAAGCCATGAATCATGGTTGAAGTTTCAGTTTTGGACATATATCCTCAATCTCATATGAGAATAATAATCATTGCTACATGCTTATGCATTTAAGAGGAGTCCATTATCTGTTGTCCATGTTGTCCCGGTATGGATGTCTAAGTTGAGAATAATCAAAAGCGAGAAATCCAAAATGCGAGCATTCTCCTTAGACCTTTGTACAGGCGGCATGGAGGTACCCCTTTGTGACACTTGGTTGAAACATGGCATGCAAAGATCCGGTAGTCCAAGCTAAGTAGGACGAGGTGCGGACACTATTAGTATACTATGCATGAGGCTTGCAACTTGTAAGATATAATTTACATAACTCATATGCTTTATTACTACCGTTGACAAAATTGTTTCATGTTTTCAAAATAAAAGCTCTAGCACAAATACAGCAATCGATGCTTTCCTCTTTGAAGGACCTTTCTTTTACTTTTAGTCAGTTTACCTATCTCCTTCCACCTTAAGAAGCAAACACTTGTGTGAACTGTGCATTGATTCCTACATACTTGCATATTGCACTTGTTATATTACTTTATGTTGACAATATCCATGAGATATACATGTTATAAGTTGAAAGCAACCGCTGAAACTTAATCTTCCTATGTGTTGCTTCAACACCTTTACTTTGATTTATTGCTTTATGAGTTAACTCTTATGCAAGACTTATTGATGCTTGTCTTGAAGTACTATTCATGAAAAGTCTTTGCTTTATGATTCAGTTGTTTACTCATGTCATTACCTTTGTTTTGATCGCTGCATTCATTACATATGTTTACAAATAGTATGATCAAGATTATGATGGCATGTCACTTCAGAAATTATTTTTGTTATCGTTTTACCCCTTCGGGACGAGCGAACTAAGCTTGGGGATGCTGATACGTCTCCGACGTATCGATAATTTCTTATGTTCCATGCTACTTTATTGATGATACCTACATGTTTTATGCACATTATATGTCATATTTATGCATTTTCTGGAACTAACCTATTAACAAGATGCCGAAGAGCCTGTTTGCTGCTGTTTTTGGTTTCAGAAATCCTAGTAAGGAAATATTCTCGGAATTGGACGAAACTTTCGCCCAGGGTCCTATTTTTGCACGAAGCTTCCGGTGGACCGAAGAGATAACGAAGTGGGGCCACGAGGCAGCCAGAGGCTAGGGCGGCGCGGCCCAAGCCCGGCCGCGCCACCTGCCCCCTGGGCCCTCGTGTGGCCCCCGCGTTGACCTTCCGCCTACTTAAAGCCTCCGTCGCGAAACCCCCAGGACCGAGAGCCACGATACGGGAAAACCTTCCAGAGACGCCGCCGCGAATCCCATCTCGGGGATTCAGGAGATCGCCTCCGGCACCCTGCCGGAGAGGGGATTCATCTCCCGGAGGACTCTACACCGCCATGGTCGCCTCCGGAGTGATGAGTGAGTAGTTCACCCCTGGACCATGGGTCCATAGCAGTAGCTAGATGGTCGTCTTCTCCTTGTTGTGCTTCATTGTTGGATCTTGTGAGCTGCCTAACATGATCAAGATCATCTATCTGTAATTCTATATGTTGTGTTTGTCGGGATCCGATGGATAGAGAGTACTATGATTATGGTGATTATCAATCTATTGTTTATGTGTTGTTTATGATCTTGCATGCTCTCCGTTATTAGTAGAGGCTCTGGCCAAGTTTGTACTCTTAACTCCAAGAGGGAGTATTTATGCTCGATAGTGGGTTCATGCCTCCATTGAATCTGGGACAGTGACAGAAAGTTCTAAGGTTGTGGATGTGTTGTTGCCACTAGGGATAAAACATTGATGCTATGTCTAAGGATGTAGTTGTTGATTACATTACGCACCATACTTAATGCAATTGTCTGTTGCTTAGCAACTTAATACTGAATGGGGTTCGGATGATAACCTGAAGGTGGACTTTTTAGGCATAGATGCAGTTGGATGGCGGTCTATGTACTTTGTCGTAATGCCCAATTAAATCTCACTATATTTATCATATCATGTATATGCATTGTTATGACTTTCTCTATTTTGTCAATTGACTGTAATTTGTTCACCCAACATGCTTTTATCTTATGGGAGAGACACCTCTAGTGAACTGTGGACCCCGGTCCTATTCTTTACATAGCATACAAACTGCAATTGTGTTTTACTATTTTCTTTGCAAACATCTTCCACTCGATATGTTTAATCCTTTGTTACAGCAAGCCGGTGAGATTGACAACCTCACCGTTTCGTTGGGGCAAAGTACTTTGGTTTTGTTGTGCAGATTCCACGTTGGCGCCGGAATCCCTGGTGTTGCGCCGCATCACATTTCGCGACCATCAACCTTCAACGTGCTTCTTGGCTCCTACTGGTTCGATTAAACCTTGGTTTCTTTCTGAGGGAAAACTTGCTAGGCAATACCTTCCTCTGGGGGAGGCCATATGTGCGTACTTGGCCTTGGTTGCAGGGCGGTGTTTCCCCCTATGTACTTAGGCCTACACCCATCGCATGTTGGATCAGGCTGTGGATGTCCTTCTAGAGAAATTTGCCACATAATGGGCAAAATAGCTCCCCGCGCATGCAGAAACGAATTTCACCACCCTTCAGCCGCTTGAGAACATAGCGGCTTTTCCGGTCCCTGCGCACCTTGTTGTTGTCCATGTCATCAGAATACTCCTATGAATTATTAAGTACTACATAATCAGGTTTTTTATGACAGATCGAATAAATACTCCACTAACATAATCAAACCTTAGAAACCCTAAAATTAAATGTGTAGAACAAGTAAATGGCAGAAGAAATCGTAATAAATCATGAGAAACCCTATGAACAACCATGAACATTAGCCACAACAATTGCAAGTCCACTAAGTATGAACACATAAATTGATTATATGACTACATGGCAGATTAGTCGAAATTAAACTAGAATCTGATCTTACGAATCGTAGAATCAATTACATCTACAAGAACAAGGTAGGATATCAAATCAATCAAGAACCAGGCTCGTGCAAACCATGTGAACAGCAATATGACACAAAGAGGGTTGGGACAGTTTCGGTAAAAGAGAAGTACCTCCTCGTCATCACCCTCAACATCCTCCTGGAACTGAACGTTTGGGCCGAAATCGTCGAAGGGGTCGAGGTTCGCGTCCAGCATCGGGCCTAGGAAGACCTCGCCGTGGTGGCCTGCAACGCCGTGCACATCTTCGGCGGGATAAACAACGTTGGTATCCACCTTCTGCTCGACGGCCAGGACGCCCGTTTCGACCGAGGTCGAAGAACCAGACAAGCAGAGGAGACGAGCGGCATGGGTGCCCGGTGAAGCCTCACCCGTCGTGACGGCCAGGATGCCCATTTCGACCGAGGTCGAAGAATCCGACAAGCAGAGGAGACGAGCGGCTTGGGTGCCCGGTGAAGCCTCACCCACCACGACGGCCACTACCGTAGAGGCATCCTCTGCGTGGGCGGTCGCCTATTGCTCCGCCTCGTATGCAATACCTATCTTCATGCTGTTGTGGTTGGAAACGGGAAAGTCGATGCCTCAGAGGTGCGGTGAGTGGATGGGGGTTTTCACAGTGTGGGGGAGGCAAGTTGGGGGAGTGGAGAGGACGAGCTCGCGAGAGATGATGAGGCCGATTATGTTATAGCCTCTGACTCCCTGTATCCAGTAGTGGACGCGTGAAGTCATGCATGTACTCGACTTTCCACTTTCTGGGAGACGTGTACGAAACTTTTTTTTTGGACCATTTAACTTCATGTGGGACTCATGTATACCAATACTTCCAAACGTCATAAGTAATTCAAAATCATTCAGAATAATATGAGACCTTAACATTTTATTTTTTGTGTCAGATATTGTCTATGAAAAATAACATCCTTCAAAAAATAAATCGCCTATGCCAATCCGATCATGCCCGTCTACTCCAACTAGCTTCCTCGAGTAATTTGTCACCTTACATTCTTAAAATGAACCAAAATTTGGCACAGGGGTGCATCATCACATGGAAAATGATGTTACCATTCTGTCTTCCCATTTTTTTTTGAATTTTTCAAAATTGTCATGCCCTAACGGAAAAAATGTACTCCTTCTAAGAAGCATGTATCAGAATGGCATTACCAAAACCTAGGGGTGGGGTGGGGGGAGGGGGGCACATGGTGGTGTGATGATACATCACATTTGGACCACACAACACCATTTGGACCAACCAAAAAAAAACACCCTACACAAACCCTGGTCAAAACTAGTTTGACCAATATTACAAAAGTTGTACGGAGTACATAATTCAGAAACCGTCAGAAATATACGAAGCATTCACGAGTCCCCAAAGTCAGTGACTTTGAGTCACTTACAACTGTGGTCCACATATCAGTCACCCAAAGTCATGGCAAAGTCAGCTTGGCAAAGTCACCGACAGACAAAGCAAGCAGTGAACAGACAACTCCGTAGCACTGAAAAGACATCTCACAGAAAAGGCTAGTACTACCTTTTCTTCCCGGATAAGCAAAAATAGCTGATCGGTACTGACGAAATGCACCAGGTCCGCAATGTACTCCAGCTATAAGTGAAGCATGCCTACCACTGAAGAGGAAATTCAAGATTCCACCAGATCCCCATATCACTCTTTTGCATAAAACACGGACATATCTTTTGCACAATTCACCACTTGTTGGTCTAATCTATCGCAGCTTCCATCAGTTGGTCATCCAATTAACGATTTAACGGATTAGAAAAATAAGCGGTGGAATTAGAAGTACTAGTAGCGAAATGTGCAAAATATACCGCCCTTCCCGAGGGGGTTTGTCCAGAAGAGGGCCGGATGACAATGTCCCGGGTGCATCCAGAAACGAGAGGGGTAGTTTCTAATACATGTAAGAAATTATTTTACAAAAAGGTACATATTAAGTAGTACAACTATTAGTACAGTACTACTATTTCGAGGGAAAATGCCATGTCGTGCGACCTCTAATCAATGAGTAGAAGTTGTAGGTGCGCCTAACATGCATTGCTGAAAGCTGGTTCCGCTGGAATTTGAGCTCAGCCGGGGCGGATTCTGCGAAGTTCGCCCGACGTCACTCATGTATCCCACCAAACTGCTCACTTCTTTCAATGTCTCTTCTCTTTCACTGCAGCTCTCCAACATCAGGTGCATCAACTTATCTTGTGCCTTCTGCCTCTCGAGAAGGGCAAGGATGGCGATGTCAGCATATTCAAGGTTCAACTTTTGGAGCTGTACTTTATCCTGAAGAAGGATTTTGTACTCTATATCAGACTTGTCTCTGTCGAGGCACACAGTCTTGAGTATGCTGCTGGCTTTCTCCGCTGATGCTTTCTGCTTAATCAGCTCGTTCTTCAACATATCGCGCTCATTTCGAAGGCTGCAAATGAGCTCCACAAGAGTTTTCGAATTCTTCTTCTTGGCAGCCAAATCGTCTCGGAGGCGATCACACTCTAAGCTGAGCTCCTCGTTTTTTTCCATCAAGATGGCGACAGTGGTGTCGATAGTCGGCGCCGCTTCCTTCAGGGCGAAATCATCGGTAGCAAGTAAGCGCAGAAGAAGAAGAAGAAGAAGAAGAAGAAGAAGAAGAAGAAGAAGAAGAAGAAGAAGAAGAAGAAGAAGAAGAAGAAGAAGAAGAAGAAGAAGAAGAAGAAGAAGAAGAAGAAGAAGAAGAAGAAGAAGAAGAAGAAGAAGAAGAAGAAGAAGAAGAAGAAGAAGAAGAAGAAGAAGAAGAAGAAGAAGAAGAAGAAGAAGAAGAAGAAGAAGAAGAAGAAGAAGAAGAAGAAGAAGAAGAAGAAGAAGAAGAAGAAGAAGAAGAAGAAGAAGAAGAAGAAGAAGAAGAAGAAGAAGAAGAAGAAGAAGAAGAAGAAGAAGAAGAAGAAGAAGAAGAAGAAGAAGAAGAAGAAGAAGAAGAAGAAGAAGAAGAAGAAGAAGAAGAAGAAGAAGAAGAAGAAGAAGAAGAAGAAGAAGAAGAAGAAGAAGAAGAAGAAGAAGAAGAAGAAGAAGATAACTACACAGTGCTTGGTGCTACCTCATTTCGCCGGGGTAGGGCCGGGTTGAAATCATCGGACGACGATGATTCCTTGGTCGTGGAAGTTGGTGCAGTAGGGGCGTCGTTGGAACTTCCAACCCTTTAAGATGTATAACCATAGAGACTCTTAAAGAGCTTGAGCCCGGGCAAGAAGAAACGAAAGTACATGGCGAAGGAAACTAACCCGGTGAGCACAGCACGGACGCGTTTCGGCGGCGGCGGCGGCGACGGCGAGCCCACTTGGTTTCTGGAACCGTCTCTCGAAATTTCGAGCCGGCGTTTTTTATCCGCGTACTTGACCGCCGGCGACCTGAAGTTTGAACACATTAATTGCTGGAGGAGAGAGCGACGAAAGAAACGAAAGTACATGGCGAAGGAAACTAACCCGGTGAGCACAGCACGGACGCGTTTCGGCGGCGGCGGCGGCGACGGCGAGCCCACTTGGTTTCTGGAAGCGTCTCTCGAAATTTCGAGCCGGCGTTTTTTCTCCGCGTACTTGACCGCCGACGACCTGAATTTTGAAGACATTGCTGGAGGAGAGAGCGACGAACAAATGTTTGTTAGGTGGAGAGAGGAAGAAAGTGAATGGAACGAGAGAGTTTAGCGTTTTGCCCTTATAGTCATAGTCGCTAACCGTGACGCGGGAAGGTTGGTCGTCGGCGTTTAATGGTCTCCCGCGTGGAAACCGAGGCGGCCACGAGGCAGCGGCTGGCCACGCGGCGTCCAGTCGCCTACGCCGCCGTAAATGAGGGTAGTTGCCTACCACCACCAGGTGACATGCACCTTTTGCATGTCACCGTGTGACATGCGGCCTAAATTCAAATTTAAAACATTGCGAAAAAAATCATGCATCCGGTGACATGCCCATGGCATGCCACCGATGAAGAGTTCCGTGCCATGCACTCTGGCACTCTGCGCCGTCTTGGATCAGAAAATGAGCGAAGAACGAGGACGAGGCACTAGTTCAAATTTAGGATGAAGTTTAAGTTTTATTTTGGTTTAAATTAGATTAGAGGGAGTAGTACTCTTACTTTATTACTCGTACTTGTGTTAATGTAGTAGTATTATTATGGTGGTGTACTTGCGTTCGTGTACTTGTTTCAGCTGTTTTGGTGAAGGAGACATGCATCACCTTTTTTGGTGATATATCTAGTCGTCATGTAGCCCTCTACCATGTACTATTTTTGCTATGAATATATGTGGTATTGATTGTCAAAAAAAAACCCCAAGATCCTGAAAAACTGTTGGTCTATCCCGAGAAACGAGGAGGTTTAAGGAAACGAGGAGTCCAGCGCGTGCGGAAGGAGCTTTAATCGTGCGAGCATGCAGGGGCAAAATGAGGAAACTAGCGATTACTTTCTCTCCTGCCAGTCTTATACCTTAATAAATGGGCAAACTGAGCACGTTGTAGCTAATCCTTTTATTAATTAAACAGCTATATTAGTCAATAAGATTGCCTTATGTTTTTCCTCAGTTTTCGCCAAGCCCTTATTTGTAACCCGCAGAAGGAGCTCAGACGGGAGGATTCCAGTTTAGTTGACCGTTCCGTGCTGACGTGTGGGGCTAGTAGAAAGGGACCGCGTGGGACAGGACGAGACCGCGTTTGGTTGTACGTGAGCAGGAGCTGGGTTCTGTCTCTCTCGGCGCGAATTGGCATTTTTAAGAGCACCTTTTCCCCCTCTGTCTCTTTGTCTTTATTAACCAAATTAGTATCAAATCTAGAGAAGCTTGCATTTCTGTCTTTCTTCAATTATTTGTGCCTTTTGGCCCTCGTTGTTTGCCCAATATGGCAGCAAATCTAGTACTCCCTCTGGTCCATATGTATGTAGTTAAATCTAGAAGCAAATCTCCAGGGTAATGTACTCCGTACGACAAATTCGCAGTAATAGTAAATCGAGAAAACAAAGTAGGGCCAACAAAATATACTCCAGTAGAATAGGGATAGATAATAGGGATCCCTCCCTAGATAATAAGCTGCATACACAGCAGCCAACAGGTTCGAGGTTCTTCACAACACCATCATACTAACAACATAACAACAAGGGATCCCTAGCTAACAACAAAATAGAAGCTGCTTTGCAGCAGCAGCAGCACACGTCCGGGACTCCGCCTACCCCATCTGCCTCCACTTGTTGCTCCCCTTGGGAGCCTTGGGCTTGAGCGGAGGCATGCGCCCGGCGGAGATCTCCACCCGCTGGATGCTGCGGAGGTGCATGCCGAGCGCCATGTGCTTGGCGCGGAAGGAGTGGGGGTTCACCGACGCGCCGACCTTGGGGTTGGTGTTGCCGATGTTCTCGGCATGCGTGAGGAGGCAGTTGAAGTCAGTGCGGCCGAGCCTCCTAGTGCAGAAGGGGCACCTGTAGACACCCTTGGCGAAGTAGGAGACGTACTGGCCGACCTGCAGCCTCCGCAGCACCTGGCGAGTCTTGACGTCATGGTGCTCGTCGTCGCTGCCGACGTCGCTGCCAGACAGCTGATCCATATCAAACGGGAACTATTAGTGAATGAGATGCAACGATGACTAACGTGCATGATAACAAAGTAAGGAAAAACAGAGCCAGCCTCAGTTAGAGTGGACACGATTATATGTCTACAGGGATGGTGTTAGCGAACCATAGCTCATGCACAACAGATTTGTACACAGCAATGGTTCGCTGAACCCACTCTGTAAAAATTTGTGCCCAACGATTCATCATAGGCAAAGAAACAGATTCCAGATCTGATTTTGAACAGATTCCAGAATATTTGCAAAATTAAACGGTTGATATCTTTTGATTCCTGCATAAAATAACTGACTGAGATCCCATAAATTAACTGATTGAGATCCCATTATTACTTGCATAAATTAACCGAACGGCCGAACTCCAAATCTTAAACGAAATCAAGAAGGGATCAAAGCAAAATGGAATAAAATCGGCGCAAATATTAACCCAATACTCAACCATCTACAGATCGGCACTAATAGTTACTAGGGAACCAGCAAAAATAGGGTTCAAAAAGGAATGGGGGAAGAAAAAAGGGAGCAAACCATAGTTACCTCGTTCCATGGGTCGTCCATGAAGGTGTCGTAGGGGTTCGGAGGCGAGATGTACGGCACCGGCTCATAGGGGTCCCATCCCGGCGGGATACGACCGCCACCGGCGGCGGCGACGGCCTTTGAGGGGACGACGTCGAAGAGGGAGGCGTCGCGCTTGGAGCCGACGGCGTCATGGACGATGGGATTCGCATTCTCCATGTCCATCTCGCCTGCAGAGAGGGAGAGGGTTTTTTGCTTTGGAGAAGATGATGGGACGTGAGAGGCGGCGTTGCATGAGCGAGTGAGAGTGACAGAGATAGTGCGAGGAGGCGTCTATAAAGGCGAGGGGTGGTTAATGCGACCCGCGTCCTACGCGTCCACCATTTAACGTCTGCACGTCTTGGGCTTCTGCAACGCGACACGCGTCCACAATTGCACGTCTTCGACTTCTGCACCGCGACTCGCGTCAGTACCCGTCAACAATTGCACGTCTTCCACTTCTGCACCGCAACACGCGTACTCGAGTCTAACCCTGGAAATTTAGATATACTCTCGAGTCTTATACTGTAGCATTTTTTGTGTGCTCGGTTTTCCCCTTGAGTACTAATACTGGCTAGTGCAATATACTCAGTTTTACCTCAAGTGCCTGGTCAACAGAGAGTCAACAAATGGGATTAACTAGTTAAATGAGTCAACAAATGGGATTATCAGTTCGTTTTCACGTGTTAAACTTGTCTAAATATTGGTCAAACCAAGGATTTGACCAAGATTCAAATGGGCAGAAAATTAAAAAAATCAGAAAAATGAAAAACCAAAGCACATAGTCTTCTTATGTCATATAGTAAGCATTAAAGGTGATAAACAAGGTCTACACATATTCAAACCATACAAATCATGTATCTACTCCCTAACCCCTAAACTCTGTCTTATGAAGTCAAGCATGAAGAGAAGTGGTTTTGGGTTTCAAACATGGAAATTTCAAAACCTCCCAAAAGCTTCATTTTAGAGTGACTAAGAAGGATACATGCTTCCCTTTTCATTTTCATGTTTTAAACTTGTTTAAATCTTGGTCAAACCTAGGATTTGACCAAGATTCAAATGGGCATTAAAATTTAAAAATCAGAAAAATGAAAAACCAAAGCACATAGTGTTCTTATGTCATATAGTAAGCATTAAAGTTGATAAACAAGGTCTAGACATATTCAAACCATACAAATTATGTATCTACCCCCTAACCCCTAAACTCTGTCTTATGAAGTCAAGCATGAAGAGAACTGGTTTTGGGTTTCAAACATGGAAATTTCAAAAACCTCCCAAAAAATTCATTTTAGAGTGACTAAGAAGGATACATGCTTCCCTGGTCATTTTCATGTTTTAAACTTGTTTAAATCTTGGTCAAACCTAGGATTTGACCAAGATTCGATGGGCATCAAAATTTAAAAAAATCAGAAAAATGAAAAACCAAAGCACATAGTTTTCTTATGCCATATAGTAAGCATTCAAGTTGATAAACAAGGTCTATACATATTTAAACCAGACAAATCATGTATCTATAACCCTAAACCTTAAACTCTGTCTTATGAAGTCTAGCATGAAGAGAAGTCGTTTTGGGTTTCAAACATGGAAATTTCAAGAACATCCCAAAAGCTTCATTTTAGTGTGACTAAGAAGGATCAAGGCTTACCTTTTCATTTTCATGTTTTAAACTTGTTTAAATCCTGGTCAAATATAGGTTTGACCAAGATTCAAATGGGCATAAAATAAAAATATAGAAAAATGAAAAACCAAAGCACATAGTCTTCTTATGTCATATAGTAAGCATTAAAGTTGATAAACAAGGTCTAGTCTTATTCAAACTAGACAAGTCATGTATCTACCCGCTAACCCCTAAACTCTGTCTTATGAAGTCTAGCATGAAGAGAAGTCGTTTTGGGTTCAAACATGGAAATTTCAAGAACATCCCAAAAGCTTCATTTTAGTGTGACTAAGAAGGATCAAGGCTTACCTTTTCATTTTCATGTTTTAAACTTGTTTAAATCCTGGTTAAATCTAGGATTTGACCAAGATTCAAATGGGCATAAAATAAAAAAATAGAAAAATGAAAAACGAAAGCACATAGTCTTCTTATGTCATATAGTAAGCATTAAAGTTGATAAACAAGGTCTAGACTTATTCAAACTAGACAAATCATGTATCTATCCGCAAACCCCTAAACTCTATCTTATGAAGTCAAGCATGAAGAGAAGTGCATGGTTTTGGGTTTCAAACATGGAAATTTCAAAAAACTCCCAAAAAATTCATTTTAGAGTGACTAAGAAGGATACATGCTTCCCTTTTCATTTTCATGTTATATACTTGTTTAAATCTTGGTCAAACCTAGGATTTTACCAAGATTCAAATGTGCATCAAAATTCCAAAAAAATAAAAAAATGAAAAAACAAAGCACATAGTTTTCTTATGTCATATAGTAAGCATTAAAGTTGATAAACAAGGTCTAGACATATTCAAACAAGAAAAATCATGTGTCTACCCCCTAACCCTAAACTCTGTCTTATGTAGTCAAGCATGAAGAGAAGTGCTTTTGGGTTTCAAACATGGAAATTTCAAAAACCACCCAAAAGCTTTATTTTAGAGTGACTAAGAAGGATCCATGCTTATCTTTTCATTTTCATATTTTAAACTTGTTTAAATCATTGTCAAACCTAGGATTTGACCAAGATTCAAATGGGCATAAAATTAAAAAATCAGAAAATTGAAAAACTAAAGCACATAGTCTTCTTATGTCATATATATAGTAAGCATTTAAAAGATGATAAATAAGGTCAAGACAATTCAAATAATACAAATCATGTATCTACCCCTAACCCTAAACTCTATCTTATGAAGTCAAGCATGAAGAGAAGTGGTTTTTGGTTTCAAACACAAAAATTTCAAAAACCTCCCAAAAGCTTCATTTTAATTAGACTAACTTATTAATTATGAAGGATCCAGGATTGATTACCTTTTCATTGTCATGTTTTAAACTTGTTTAAATCTTGGTCAAACCTGGGATTTGACCAAGATTCGAATGGGCATAAAAATTAAGAAAAAAATCGTAAGAATGAAAAACCAAAGCACATAGCCTTCTTATGTCATATAGTAAGCATTCAAATTGATAAACAAGGTCTAGACATGTTCAAACCAGAAAAATCATGTATCTACCCCTAACCCTAAACTATGTCTTATGAAGTCAAGCATGAAGAGAAGTGGTTTTGGGTTTCAAACATGAAAATTTCAAAAACCTCCCAAAAGCTTCATTTTAGAGCGACTAATAAGGATCGATGCTTACCTTTTCATTTTCATGTTTTTACTTATTTGAATCTTGGTCAAATCCTAGGTTTGACCAAGATTTAAACAAGTTTAAAACATGAAAATGAAATGGGAAGTGTGTATCCTTCTTAGTCAGTCTAAAATGAAGCTTTTGGGATGTTCTTGAAATTTCCATGTTTGAAACCCAAAACCACTTAAGACAGAGTTTTTGGTTAGGCGTAGATACATGATTTTTCTTGTTTGAATATGTCTAGACCTTGTTTATCAACTTGAATGTTTATGACATAAGAAGGCTATATATGTGCTTTGGTTTTCCATTTTTTTCATTTTTTCGAATTTTTTATGCCCATTTAAATATTGGTCAAATCCTAGGTTTGACCAAGGTTTAATCAAGTTTAAAACATGACAATGAAAAGGTAAGCATGAATCCTTTCTCAGTCACTCTAAAATGAAGGTACTTGAAATTTTTATGTTTGAAACACAAAACCCCAGTTCTCTTCATATGTTTGACTTCATAAGACAAAGTTTAGGGTTAGGGGTAGATATGATACATGATATTTCTGGTTTGAATATGTCTAGACCTTGTTTATCAACTTGAATGCTTACTATATGACATAAGAAGGCTATATATGTGCTTTGGTTTTTCATTTTTTTTTTTGAATTTTTACGCCCGTTTGAATCTTGGTCAAATCCTAGGTTTGACCAAGGTTAAAACAAGTTTAAAAAATGGCAATGAAAAGGTAAGCATGGATCCTTCTTAGTCACTCTAAAATGAAGCTTTTGGGAGGTTTGTGAAATTTCCATGTTTGAAACCCAAAATCACTTCTCCTCATACTTAACTTCATAAGACAGAGTTTAGGGTTAGGGGGTAGATACATGTTTTGTGTGTTTTGAATATGTCTAGACCTTGTTTATCAACTTGAATGCTTACTATATGACATAAGAATACTATGTGCTTTGGTTTTTCATTTTTCTGATTTTTTTAATTGTTAAACCCATTTGAATCTTGGTCAAATCCTAGGTTTGAGCAAGATTTAAACAAGTTTAAAACATGAAAATGGAAAGCTAAGCATGAATCATTCTTAGTCACTCTAAAAATCTTTCGGTCTGCAGAAGAGTCGAATCTGCAATCAGTAGTTACAAAAGCGACCCACCTTAGGGATGGATAATAAGACTTGGGCAATATAAACGTTGATACTTACTTTGTGATACTAAAATATATGTATCTAGACATATTTCAGTTGTAGATACATCCATTTTAACATCAAGTAATATGGATCGGAGGACTAGCTAAAGAACAATGAGAGGCAGTGTTTCTCTCCCCCAGCCTACTTGGCGGAGTGGCCCTCCATCAGGACAGGTGGTGATTCCGCTTCTCTCGTTGGAATTCCTTATCCCCCAGCCTACTCGGCGACGTGCGCTCCTCAGTGACCTGCGCGAGGGCGCCTCGGCGACCTACGCAAAGGTGGCTGGACTCGGAGCGCATCGACTTCCTTCTGCGGTGCCTGGATTGGATCGACCATCCCGCGCGTGTCCTCCACCATATTGTTTTTCTTCAAGATGCTGTCATCCATCATCTTCTTCACCGCATCATGTTGGGTGTTGAGGCTCCCGTTGAGAGCTTGAACGCACCTGTTTGATAGCTCGACGTTTTCTTCGCGAAGAAAGCCGCACTCGATCTTAAGCATCAAATTCTCGCCCTTGAGCTTCTTGATGACAGAGTTCGTTTCCTCACTTGATGGAACCCTCACATCATGCAGCTTGCCCCGGCCGGTGACCTCGTCCTTCAAAGTATCGACATCATCGCGAAAGTTGGAGGCGAGTTCCACGAGAGTTTTAAGCTCATCTCTGAAACACGCCGATGCTTCCTGCATGGCAATATCATCAGTACCGAAACAAAGTGACGAGAGGAAGACGAAAATGTCCAATCAGTGGTAACCTCTAAGCGCAGGAGACAGGGGTTGAAGTCGTCATGAGAAGATGTCAGGGTGCGTCGTGGGGCACTGAGATATGTATAAAAAGGATTAATACGGAATAAAGAGTTGGGACCTCCGGGCCAGGAAGAATCAAGAAACATGGCGATGGAAACCAACCAGGAATCTTCGACCGCACGACTGACGCCGTTCCGAGACGAGCGCGAAGCAGGGCCTTCGTTTTCTGGCGGGCCCTTTCTCGCGGCCAGCATCTGGATAGACCGCCGGCGGGAACTCTCCGCGTCCTTGGTCAACACTAGATGGTGCTTCTTCAAGCGAGATGGTGGCCTTGACTTCGGAGGCATCGCTGGAAGTGGAAGGAGACTGGAAGTGAAGCAAGAAGGGGATGGAAGAAGTACTCCCCCCTATTAAAACCAGACAACCGTCTCCTGCCCTCGCTTCGAGCAACCTGGTCCGCCCATCCTAAATCAACGGCCGAGAGGGGGCTCCCTTGCGAACTGAGATCCAGTGACTTTACCCAACAGAAGTTACCATGAACTTTACCTATACGAGCCATCAGGTTAAGATCCAACGAACATGGTCGATCTAAAATTTGAAATTAAAATTTATGTAGCTCAGAAAAAAACAGAAAAACTTTACATTAAGACGTATTCTCGGAAAGTTCCAGTCCATTTAAAATATTAGTTTAGTTTAAGTTCGAAATTTGGATCAACCGCGAGCGTTGGATCTTGATCGAATGGCTCACGTGTGTAAAGTCGCATGGTGACTTCTCTTAGTGAAGTCACTGGATCTCAGTCCGCGAAGGGTCAGGACGCGGGAGCAGAAGCAAATGAATCGAGAGCGGTCCGGAGTATCCTGTCCGTCCACCGTAAATCAACGGGACAGAGCGGCTACCTTCTCTTCGAAGGCTCTGGCGCGCAACCCGAGGAATGGACATCTGTCGGCTAGTATAGAATTTTATAGCACGCCATTAATCGAGCTAGCAGTACTGTACTACTGACTACAACTCTGATGGACGTCCAAAGCTCTGAATAGTCAGGGGAAACAATGAATGCGAGCCAGGGTAGTACTACTGTAGTAGTGAAGCAATGGGGATTATCTGGAGCAAGTACGGAGTACCGAGTACAGTACTACAAAAGTGCTGTTCGTTGTTTTCGCAGTTCATTTTAGCGTAACGTCCAGGTTGTTGTCGAACCAGCTGTTAGATTTTGGGTAATTATTGTTAAGTTGCTGCTTCTTAATTAAAATTTATCAAAGTCATGTAGACTAGATCGATTTGTGAGAACATCCCAAAAGCTTCATTCATTTTAGAATGACTAAGAAGGATCCATTCTTACCTTTTCTTTTCATGTTTTAAACTTGTTTAAACCTTGGTCAAACCTAGGATTTGACCAAGATTTAAATGGGCATAAAAATTCGGAAAAAAATCAACAAATGAAAAACCAAAGCACATATATAGCCTTCTTATGTCATATAGTAAGCACTCGAGTTGATAAAAACTCTGTCTTATGAAGTCAAACATATGAAGAGAACTGGTTTTGGGTTTCAAACATGGAAATTTCACAAACCTCCCAAAAGCTTCATTCTACAGTGACTAAGAAGGATCCAGGCTTACCTTTTTCATTTTCAATTTCTTAACTTGTTTAAATCTTGGTCAAACCTAGGATTTGACCAAGATTCAAATGGGTATAACAATTCAAAAAAAACGGAAAAAAACCAAAGAACATAGTCTTCTGATGTCATATAGTAAGCATTCAAGTTGATAAACAAGGTCTAGACATATTCAAACCAAACAAATCATGTATCTACCCCCTAACCCTAAACTCTGCCTTATGAAGTCAAGCATGAAGAGAAGTGATTTTGGGTTTCAAACATGGAAATTTCAAAAACCTCCCAAAAGCTTCATTTTAGAGTGACTAAGAAGGATCCATGCTTACCTTTTCATTGCCATGTTTTAAACTTGTTTTAACCTTGGTCAAACCTAGGAATTGACCAAGATTCAAATGGGAGTAAAAATTCAGAAAAATTCAAAAAAAATGGAAAACCAAAACACATATATAGCCTTCTTATGTCATATAGTAAGCATTCAAGTTGATAAACAAGGTCTAGACATATTCAAAGCAGAAATATCATGTATCATATCTACCCCTAACCCTAAACTCTGTCTTATGAAGTCAAACATATGAAGAGAACTGGGGTTTTGGGTTTCAAACATAAAATTTTCAAGTACCTTCATTTTAGAGTGAGTAAGGAAGGATTCATGCTTACCGTTTCATTTTCATGTTTTAAACTTGTTTAAACCTAGGATTTGACCAAGATTTAAATAGGCATAAAAAATTCGAAAGAAATCAAAAAATGAAAAACCAAAGCACATATATAGCCTTCTTATATCATATAGTAAAAAATTCAAGTTGATAAACAAGGTCTAGACATATTCAAACAAGAAAAATCATGTATCTACACCTAACCATAAACTCTGTCTTAAGTGGTTTTGAGTTTCAAACATGGAAATTTCACAAACCTCCCAAAAGCTTCATTTTACAGTGACTGAGGAGGATCCATGCTTACCTTTTGGCTTAAACGTTTGAAACCAAAAACCACTTCTCTTCATGCATGCTTGACTTCATAACACAGAGTTTAGGGTTAGGGGTAGATACATGATTTTCCTGGTTTGAATATGTCTAGACCTTGTTTATCAACTTAATTGATTGCTTACTATATGACATAAGAAGACTACGTGCCTTGGTTTTCATTTTTTGTTTTTTTTTTGAATTTTATGCTCATATATTTGAATCTTGGTCAAATCTTAGGTTTGACCAAGATTTAAACAAGTTTAAAACATGAAAATGAAAAGGGAAGCATGTATCCTTCTTAGTCACTCTAAAATGAAGCTTTTGGGATGTTCTTGAAATTTCCATGTTTGAAACTGATGCGCGTAGATGTACACGTCCGTTGGGAACCCCAAGAGGAAGGTATGATGCGCACAGTGGCAAGTTTTCCCTCAGAAAGAAACCAAGGTTGAATCGAACCAGGAGGAGCCAAGAAGCACGTTGAAGGTTGATGGTGGCGAAATGTGATGCGGCGCAACAACAGGATTCCGGCGCCAACGCGGAACCTGCACAACACAACCCAAGTACTTTGCCCCAACGAAACAGTGAGGTTGTCAATCTCCACCGGCTTGTAACAAAGGATTAAGCGCATCGAGTGGAAGATGTTTGCAAAGAAAACAGTAAACACAATTGAGATTGTATGCTATGTAAAGAATAGGACCGGGGTCCACAGTTCACTAGAGGTGTCTCTCCCATAAGATAAAAGCATGTTGGGTGAACAAATTACAGTCGGGCAATTGACAAAATAGAGAAAGGCATAACAATTCATATACATGATATGATAAATATAGTGAGATTTAATCCGGGCATTACGACAAAGTACATAGACCGCCATCCAACTGCATCTATGCCTAAAAAGTCCACCTTCAGGTTATCATCCGAACCCCATTCAGTATTAAGTTGCTAAGCAACAGACAATTGCATTAAGTATGGTGCGTAATGTAATCGACAACTACATCCTTAGACATAGCATCAATGTTTTATCCCTAGTGGCAACAGCACATCACAACCTTAGAACCTACTGTCACGATCCCAGGTGTCAATGAAGGCATGAACCCACTATCGAGCATAAATACTCCCTCTTGGAGTTAAGAGCAAAAACTTGGCCAGAGCCTCTACTAATAACGGAGAGCATGCAAGATCATAAACAACACATAAACAATAGATTGATAATCACCATAATCATAGTACTCTCTATCCATCGGATCCCGACAAACACAACATATAGTATTACAGATAGATGATCTTGATCATGTTAGGCAGCTCACAAGATCCAACAATGAAGCACAACAAGGAGAAGACGACCATCTAGCTACTGCTATGGACCCATGGTCCAGGGGTGAACTACTCACTCATCACTCCGGAGGCGACCATGGCGGTGTAGAGTCCTCCGGGAGATGAATCCCCTCTCCGGCAGGGTGCCGGAGGCGATCTCCTGAATCCCCCGAGATGGGATTCGCGGCGGCGGCGTCTCTGGAAGGTTTTCCGTATCGTGGCTTGATGGCGTGTAACTCACACGTTCGTTGGGAACCCCAAGAGGAAGGTATGATGCGCACAGTAGCAAGTTTTCCCTCAGAAAGAAACCAAGGTTTAATCGAACCAGGAGGAGCCAAGAAGCACGTTGAAGGTTGATGGTCGAAATGTGATGCGGCGCAACACCAGGGATTCCGGCGCCAACCTGCACAACACAACCCAAGTACTTTGTCCCAACGAAACAGTGAGGTTGTCAATCTCACCGGCTTGCTGTAACAAAGGATTAAACGTATCGAGTGGAAGATGTTTGCAAAGAAAACAGTAAAACAAGTAGATTGTATGCTATGTAAAGAATAGGACCGGGGTCCACAGTTCACTAGAGGTGTCTCTCCCATAAGATAAAGCATGTTGGGTGAACAAATTACAGTCGGGCAATTGACAAATAGAGAAAGGCATAACAATGCATATACATGACATGGTAAATATAGTGAGATTTAATCCGGGCATTACGACAAAGAACATAGACCGCCATCCAACTGCATCTATGCCTAAAAAGTCCACCTTCAGGTTATCATCCGAACCCCCTCCAGTATTAAGTTGCAAAGCAACAGACAATTGCATTAAGTATGGTGCGTAATGTAATCAACAACTACATCCTTAGACATAGCATCAATGTTTTATCCCTAGTGGCAACAGCACATCACAACCTTAGAACTTTCTGTCACTGTCCCAGGTATCAATGAAGGCATGAACCCACTATCGAGCATAAATACCCCCTCTTGGAGTTAAGAGCAAAAACTTGGCCAGAGCCTCTACTAATAACGGAGAGCATGCAAGATCATAAACAACACATAAACAATAGATTGATAATCACCATAATCATAGTACTCTCTATCCATCGGATCCCGACAAACACAACATATAGTATTACATATAGATGATCTTGATCATGTTAGGCAGCTCACAAGATCCAACAATGAAGCACAACAAGGAGAAGACGACCATCTAGCTACTGCTATGGACCCATGGTCCAGGGGTGAACTACTCACTCATCACTCCGGAGGCGACCATGGCGGTGTAGAGTCCTCCGGGAGATGAATCCCCTCTCCGGCAGGGTGCCGGAGGCGATCTCCGGAATCCCCGAGATGGGATTCGCGGCGGCGGCGTCTCTGGTAAGGTTTTCCGTATCGTGGCTCTCGGTACTGGGGGTTTCGCGACGAAGCTTTAAGTAGGCGGAGGGTCAACGCGAGGGGCCACACGAGGGGCCCAGGGGATAGGTCGGCGCGGCCAGGGCTTGGGCCGCGCCGGCCACCCCCCTGGCCTCCTCGTGGCCCCACTTCGTTAGGGTCTTCGGTCTTCTGGAAGCTTCGTAAAATAGGACCCCGGGCGAAAGTTTCGTCCAATTCCGAGAATATTTCTTTACTAGGATTTCTGAAACCAAAAACAGCAGAAAACAGCAAATGGCTCTTCGGCATCTTGTTAATAGGTTAGTTCCAGAAAATGCATAAATATGACATATAATGTGCATAAAACATGTAGGTATCATCAATAAAGTAGCATGGAACATAAGAAATTATCGATACGTTGAGACGTATCAGCATCCCCAAGCTTAGTTCTGCTCGTCCCGAGCAGGTAAAACGATAACAAAGATAATTTCTGAAGTGACATGCCATCATAATCTTGATCATACTATTTGTAAACATATGTAATGAATGCAGCGATCAAAACAAAGGTAATGACATGAGTAAACAACTGAATCATAAAGCAAAGACTTTTCATGAATAGTACTTTCAAGACAAGCATCAATAAGTCTTGCATAAGAGTTAACTCATAAAGCAATAAATCAAAGTAAAGGTGTTGAAGCAACACATAGGAAGATTAAGTTTCAGCGGTTGCTTTCAACTTATAACATGTATATCTCATGGATATTGTCAACATAAAGTAGTATAACAAGTGCAATATGCAAGTATGTAGGAATCAATGCACAGTTCACACAAGTGTTTGCTTCTTAAGGTGGAAGGAGATAGGTAAACTGACTCAACAATAAAAGTAAAAGAATGGTCCTTCGCAGAGGAAAGCATCGATTGCTGTATTTGTGCTAGAGCTTTTATTTTGAAAACATGAAACAATTTTGTCAACGGTAGTAATAAAGCATATGAGTTATGAAAATTATATCTTACAAGTTGCAAGCCTCACGCATAGTATACTAATAGTGCCCGCACCTCGTCCTACTTAACTTGGACTACCGGATCTTTGCATGCCATGTTTCAACCAAGTGTCACAAAGGGGTACCTCCATGCCGCCTGTACAAAGGTCCAAGGAGAATGCTCGCATTTCGGATTTCTCGCTTTTGATTATTCTCAACTTAGACATCCATACCGGGACAACATGGACAACAGATAATGGACTCCTCTTTAATGCATAAGCATGTAGCAAAGTTATTATTCTCATATGAGATTGAGGATATATGTCCAAAACTGAAACTTCCACCATGGTTCATGGCTTTAGTTAGCGGCCCAATGTTCTTCTCTAACAATTTTGC
The DNA here is from genome assembly GCA_030979885.1 of Lolium multiflorum. NCBI lineage: Eukaryota > Viridiplantae > Streptophyta > Magnoliopsida > Poales > Poaceae > Lolium > Lolium multiflorum. The sequence goes on along the minus strand of CM061750.1, from coordinate 71,143,542 downwards.
ATGCTCCAACCACTAAAATGATAGACCTTCAGACAAGACGGACATGCATAGCAACTCACATGATATTCAACAATAGTTGATGGCGTTCCCCAGAAGCATGGTTATCGCACAACAAGCAACTTAATAAAATATAAAGTGCATAAGTACATATTCAATACTACGATAGTTTTTAAGGCTATTTTGTCCCATGAGCTATATATTGCAAAGGTGAATGATGGAATTTTAAAGGTAGCACTCAAGCAATTTACTTTGGAATGGCGGAGAAATACCATGTAGTAGGTAGGTATGGTGGACACAAATGGCATAGTAGTTGGCTCAAGGATTTTGGATGCATGAGAAGTATTCCCTCTCGATACAAGGTTTAGGCTAGCAAGGTTATTTGAAGCAAACTCAAGGATGAACAAGTGCAGCAAAACTCACATAAAAGACATATTGTAAACATTATAAGACTCTACACTGTCTTCCTTGTTGTTCAAAACTCAATACTAGATATTATCTAGACCTTAGAGAAACCAAATATGCAAATCAAATTTTAGCAAGCTCTATGTATTTCTTCATTAATGGGTGCAAAGCATATGATGCAAGAGCTTAAACATGAGCACAACAATTGCCAAGTATCACATTATCCAAGACATTTTAGAATTACTACATGTAGCATTTTCCAATTCCAACCATATAACAATTTAACGAAGAAGAAACTTCGCCTTGAACATTATGAGTAAAGCCTAAGGACACATGTGTCCATATGCAGCGGAGCGTGTCTCTCTCCCACAAAGTGAATGCTAGGATCCATCTTATTCAAACAAAACAAAAACGAAAACAAACCGACGCTCCAAGTAAAGAACACAAGATGTGATTGAATAAAAATATAGTTTCAGGGGAGGAACCTGATGATGTTGTCGATGAAGAAGGGGATGCTTGGCATCCCCAAGCTTAGACGCTTGAGTCTTCTTAAAATATGCAGGGGTGAACCACGGGGCATCCCCAAGCTTAGAGCTTTCACTCCTCTTGATCATAGTATATCATTCTCCTCTCTTGACCCTTGAAAACTTCCTTCACATCAAACTTCAAGCAAACTCATTAGAGGGTTAGTGCATCATTAATAATTCACTCATTCAGAGGTGACACAATCATTCTTTTCACTTCTGGACATTGCATAATGCTACTGGACATTAATGGATCAAAGAAATAAATCCAACATAGCAAAAGAGGCAATGCGAAATAAAAGGCAGAATCTGTCAAAAACAGAACAGTCCGTAAAGACGAATTTAGAAATGGCACCAGACTTGCTCAAATGGAAAAACTCAAAACTAATGAAAGTTGCGTACATATCTGAGGATCACGCTCGTAAATTGGCAGATTTTTTCGAATTTTCTACAGAGAATTGTGCCCAGATTCGTGACAGACAGCAATGCTGTTTCTGCGCAGCGATCCCAAATATAACATCAACTTTAACATAGAAACTTTACTTGGCACAAAAACATGATAAGGAGAGGTTGCTACAGTAGTAAACAACTTCCAAGACTCAACAAAACAAAAAATTGCTGTAGGTAAAAACATGGGTTGTCTCCCATAAGCGCTTTTCTTTAACGCCTTTCAGCTAGGCGCAGAAAGTGCAAATCAAGTATTATCAAGAGATGAAGCATCAACATCATTACCAGGGGTGTTGGGAGTTTTCTCAACCAAGCATAGTATATTTGATATATAAGTTTTAGCGTCTCCCTTTTCATTAGTCTTAGGCTTGCTACTCTCATCGAACAAATTTTCCGGAACAAGCCAAGCATAGTTATTTTCTAGTGCATCATTCATAGCTAGGAGTTTACATGGTATTGGTGCTTTGATTTCCCCACCATCATTAATGTTATTAGTGTACATTATTCTATCCATGTCCATTTTTTCAAGGAGACCAATAAAATTGGTATGAGAACCTAGCATATTAAATTTAGCAAAAACCTTTCTAGCCTCTCTTGCTAGACCACCAAATTCTCTAAGAAGGGTTTCTAAAACAAAATCTTTCTTTTCCCCTTCTTCCATATCACCAAGTGTAAGAAACATGTGTTGGATTATAGGATTGAGATTAACAAATTTAGTTTCCAACATGCGAACTAAAGCAGCAGCAGCAATTTCATAGGTAGGTGCAAGTTCTACCAAGTGTCTATCTTCAAAATCTTCAGTAATACTAACATGATTGAAAAATTCTTCTATATTATTTCTCCCAACTATGGACCCACGTCCTACCGGTATGTCTTTTGTGGTAAAATTAAAAGGAAACATGATGCAATAAGCAAAAAGTAAACTAGGCAAACAAAGTAAAGACAAGTAACTAATTTTTTTGTGTTTTTGATATAGAGAGCAAGACAGTAAATAAAGTAAAACTAGCAACTAATTTTTTTGTATTTTAATTTAGTGCAGCAAACAAAGTAGTAAATAAAATAAAGCAAGAAAAAAACAAAGTAAAGAGATTGAGAAGTGGAGACTCCCCTTGCAGCGTGTCTTGATCTCCCCGGCAACGGCGCCAGAAAAAGAGCTTGATGGCGTGTAACTCACACGTTCGTTGGGAACCCCAAGAGGAAGGTATGATGCGCACAGTAGCAAGTTTTCCCTCAGAAAGAAACCAAGGTTTAATCGAACCAGGAGGAGCCAAGAAGCACGTTGAAGGTTGATGGTCGCGAAATGTGATGCGGCGCAACACCAGGGATTCCGGCGCCAACTAGGAACCTGCACAACACAACCCAAGTACTTTGTCCCAACGAAACAGTGAGGTTGTCAATCTCACCGGCTTGCTGTAACAAAGGATTAAACGTATCGAGTGGAAGATGTTTGCAAAGAAAACAGTAAAACAATTGCAGTAGATTGTATGCTATGTAAAGAATAGGACCGGGGTCCACAGTTCACTAGAGGTGTCTCTCCCATAAGATAAAGCATGTTGGGTGAACAAATTACAGTCGGGCAATTGACAAATAGAGAAAGGCATAACAATGCATATACATGACATGGTAAATATAGTGAGATTTAATCCGGGCATTACGACAAAGAACATAGACCGCCATCCAACTGCATCTATGCCTAAAAAGTCCACCTTCAGGTTATCATCCGAACCCCTTCCGTATTAAGTTGCAAAGCAACAGACAATTGCATTAAGTATGGTGCGTAATGTAATCAACAACTACATCCTTAGACATAGCATCAATGTTTTATCCCTAGTGGCAACAGCACATCACAACCTTAGAACTTTCTGTCACTGTCCCAGGTATCAATGAAGGCATGAACCCACTATCGAGCATAAATACCCCCTCTTGGAGTTAAGAGCAAAAACTTGGCCAGAGCCTCTACTAATAACGGAGAGCATGCAAGATCATAAACAACACATAAACAATAGATTGATAATCACCATAATCATAGTACTCTCTATCCATCGGATCCCGACAAACACAACATATAGTATTACAGATAGATGATCTTGATCATGTTAGGCAGCTCACAAGATCCAACAATGAAGCACAACAAGGAGAAGACGACCATCTAGCTACTGCTATGGACCCATGGTCCAGGGGTGAACTACTCACTCATCACTCCGGAGGCGACCATGGCGGTGTAGAGTCCTCCAGAGATGAACCTCTCCGGCAGGGTGCCGGAGGCGATCTCCGTAATCCCCCGAGATGGGATTCCGCGGCGGCGGCGTCTCCGTAAGGTTTTCCGTATCGTGGCTGGCACCGGGGGTTTCGCGACGGAAGCTTTAAGTAGGCGGAGGGTCAACGCGAGGGGCCACACGAGGGGCCCAGGATAGGTCGCGCGGCCAGGGCTTGGGCCGCGCGGCCACCCCCCCGGCCTCCTCGTGGCCCCACTTCGTTAGGGTCTGTCTCTCCGGAAGCTTCGTGCAAAATAGGACCCCGGGCGAAAGTTTCGTCCAATTCCGAATATTTCTTTACTAGGATTTCTGAAACCAAAACAGCAGAAAACAGAATGGCTCTTTGGCATCTTGTTAATAGGTTAGTTCCGAAAATGCATAAATATGACATATAATGTGCATAAAACATGTAGGTATCATCAATAAAGTAGCATGGAACATAAGAAATTATCGATACGTTGGAGACGTATCATGGCTCTCGGTACTGGGGGTTTCGCGACGGAGACTTTAAGTAGGCGGAAGGGCAACGTGGGGGGCCACACGAGGGCCCAGGGGGCAGGCCGCGCCGCCCTATCCCCTGGCTGCCTCGTGGCCCCACTTCGTTATCTCTTCGGTCTTCTGGAAGCTTCGTGCAAAAATAGGACCCCTGGGCGAAAGTTTCGTCCAATTCCGAGAATATTTTCTTACTAGGATTTCTGAAACCAAAAACAGCAGAAAACAGCAACTGGCTCTTCGGCATCTTGTTAATAGGTTAGTTCCAAAATGCATAAATATGACATATAATATGCATAAAACATGTAGGTATCATCAATAAAGTAGCATGGAACATAAGAAATTATCGATACGTTGGAGACGTATCAGCATCCCCAAGCTTAGTTCTGCTCGTCCCGAGCAGGTAAAACGATAACAAAGATAATTTCTGAAGTGACATGCCATCATAATCTTGATCATACTATTTGTAAACATATGTAATGAATGCAGCGATCAAAACAAAGGTAATGACATGAGTAAACAAGTGAATCATATAGCAAAGACTTTTCATGAATAGTACTTCAAGACAAGCATCAATAAGTCTTGCATAAGAGTTAACTCATAAAGCAATAAATCAAAGTAAAGGTGTTGAAGCAACACATAGGAAGATTAAGTTTCAGCGGTTGCTTTCAACTTATAACATGTATATCTCATGGATATTGTCAACATAAAGTAATATAACAAGTGCAATATGCAAGTATGTAGGAATCAATGCACAGTTCACACAAGTGTTTGCTTCTTAAGGTGGAGGAAGGTAAACTGACTCAACAAGAAAAGTAAAAGAAAGGTCCTTCAAAGAGGAAAGCATCGATTGCTGTATTTGTGCTAGAGCTTTTATTTTGAAAACATGAAACAATTTTGTCAACGGTAGTAATAAAGCATATGAGTTATGTAAATTATATCTTACAAGTTGCAAGCCTCATGCATAGTATACTAATAGTGCCCGCACTCGTCCTACTTAGCTTGGACTACCGGATCTTTGCATGCCATGTTTCAACCAAGTGTCACAAAGGGGTACCCATGCCGCCTGTACAAAGGAGAATGCTCGCATTTTGGATTTCTCGCTTTTGATTATTCTCAACTTAGACATCCATACCGGGACAACATGGACAACAGATAATGGACTCCTCTTAAATGCATAAGCATGTAGCAATGATTATTATTCTCATATGAGATTGAGGATATATGTCCAAAACTGAAACTTCAACCATGATTCATGGCTTTAGTTAGCGGCCCAATGTTCTTCTCTAACAATTTTGCATGCTCCAACCACTAAAATGATAGATCCTTCAGACAAGACGGACATGCATAGCAACTCACATGATATTCAACAATAGTTGATGGCGTTCCCCAGAAGCATGGTTATCGCACAACAAGCAACTTAATAAAATATAAAGTGCATAAGTACATATTCAATACTACGATAGTTTTTAAGGCTATTTTGTCCCATGAGCTATATATTGCAAAGGTGAATGATGGAATTTTAAAGGTAGCACTCAAGCAATTTACTTTGGAATGGCTGAGAAATACCATGTAGTAGGTAGGTATGGTGGACACAAATGGCATAGTGGTTGGCTCAAGGATTTTGGATGCATGAGAAGTATTCCCTCTCGATACAAGGTTTAGGCTAGCAAGGTTATTTGAAGCAAACTCAAGGATGAACCGGTGCAGCAAAACTCACATAAAAGACATATTGTAAACATTATAAGACTCTACACCGTCTTCCTTGTTGTTCAAAACTCAATACTAGATATTATCTAGACCTTAGAGAGACCAAATATGCAAATCAAATTTTAGCAAGCTCTATGTATTTCTTCATTAATGGGTGCAAAGCATATGATGCAAGAGCTTAAACATGAGCACAACAATTGCCAAGTATCACATTATCCAAGACATTTTAGAATTACTACATGTAGCATTTTCCAATTCCAACCATATAACAATTTAACGAAGAAGAAACTTCGCCTTGAACATTATGAGTAAAGCCTAAGGACATATTTGTCCATATGCAACAGCGGAGCGTGTCTCTATCCCACAAAGTGAATGCTAGGATCCATTTTATTCAAACAAAAACAAAAACAAAAACAAACCGACGCTCCAAGTAAAGAACACAAGATGTGATTGAATAAAAATATAGTTTCAGGGAGGAACCTGATGATGTTGTCGATGAAGAAGGGGATGCCTTGGGCATCCCCAAGCTTAGACGCTTGAGTCTTCTTAAAATATGCAGGGGTGAACCACGGGGCATCCAAGCTTAGAGCTTCACCCTCTTGATCATAGTATATCATTCTCCTCTCTTGACCCTTGAAAACTTCCTTCACACCAAACTTCAAGCAAACTCATTAGAGGGTTAGTGCACAATTAATAATTCACACATTCAGAGGTGACACAATCATTATTTACACTTCTGGACATTGCATAAAGCTACTGGACATTAATGGATCAAAGAAATGAATCCAATATACCAAAAGAGGCAATGTGAAATAAAAGGCAGAATCTGTCAAAACAGAACAGTCCGTAAAGACGAATTTAAAGCTGGCACCAGACTTGCTCAAATGGAAAAACTCAAAACTAATGAAAGTTGCGTACATATCTGAGGATCACGCTCGTAAATTGGCAGATTTTTTCGAATTTTCTACAGAGAACTGTGCCCAGATTCGTGACAGACAGCAATGCTGTTTCTGCGCAGCGATCCCAAATATAACATCAACTTTGACATAGAAACTTTACTTGGCACAAAAACATGATAAGGAGAGGTTGTTACAGTAGTAAACAACTTCCAAGACTCAACAAAACAAAAAATTGCTGTAGGTAAAAACATGGGTTGTCTCCCATAAGCGCTTTTCTTTAACGCCTTTCAGCTAGGCGCAGAAAGTGCAAATCAAGTAACATCGAGAGTAGAAGCATCAACATCATAACTTGTTCTAATAATAGAATCAAAAGGCAACTTCATTCTCTTTCTAGGGAAGTGTTCCATACCTTTCTTGAGAGGAAATTGATATTTAATATTACCTTTCCTCATATCAATAACAGCACCAACAGTTCAAGAAAAGGTCTTCCCAACACAATAGGACAAGATGCATTGCATTCGATATCCAAGACAACAAAATCAACGGGGACAAGGTTATTGTTAACCGTAATGTGCACATTATCAATCCTCCCCAAAGGTTTCTTTTTAACATTATCGGTAAGATTAACATCCAAATAACAATTCTTCAATGGTGGCAAGTCAAGCATATCATAAATCTTTTTAGGCATAACAGAAATACTTGCACCAAGATCACATAAAGCATTACATTCAAAGTCATTGAATTTCATTTTAATGATGGGCTCCCAACCATCTTCTAACTTTCTAGGAATAGAAGTTTCAAGTTTTAGTTTCTCTTCTCTAGCTTTTATGAGAGCATTTGTAATATGTTTTGTAAAGGCTAAATTTATAGCACTAGCATTAGGACTTTTAGCAAGTTTTTGCAAGAACTTTATAACTTCAGAGATGTGGCAATCATCAAAATCTAAATCATTATGAGCTACAGCAATGGGATCATTGTTCCCAAGGTTGGAAAAAATTTCAGCAGTTTTATCACAAGCAGTTTCAGCAGTTTTAGCAATTTCAGGCAGTTTTGTTCGCTTTGCACTAGGAGTAGAAACATTGCCAACACCAATTATTTTACCATTGATAGTAGGAGGTGCAGCAACATGTGAAGAATTAGCATTACTAGTGGTGGTAATAGTCCAAACTTTAGCTACATTATTCTCTTTAGCTAGTTTTTCATTTTCTTCTCTATCCCACCTAGCACGCAGTTCAGCCATTAATCTTATATTCTCATTAATTCTAACTTGGATGGCATTTGCTGTAGTAGTAATCTTATTATCAATATCATTATTAGGCATAACTTTCAATTTTAAAAGATTAACATCGGAGGCAAGCCTATCAACTCTAGAAGCAATAGTATCAATTTTATCAAGCTTTTCCTCAACAGATTTGTTAAAAGCAGTTTGTGTACTAATAAATTCTTTAAGCATGGCTTCAAGACCAGAGGGTACACTCTATTATTGTTGTAAGAATTCCCATAAGAATTACCATAACCATTACCATTAGCAGAAGGATATGGCCTATAGTTATTACCAGAATTGTTCCTATAAGCATTGTTGTTGAAATTATTATTTTTAATGAAATTCACATCAACATTTTCTTCTTTAGCAACCAATGAAGCTAAAGGAACATTATTTGGATCAACATTAGATCTACCATTCACAAGCATAGACATAATCACATCAATCTTATCACTCAAGGAAGAGGTTTCTTCAACAGAATTTACCTTCTTACCTTGTGGAGCTCTTTCCGTGTGCCATTCAGAGTAATTTATCATCATATCATCAAGAAGTTTTGTAGCCGCCCCCAATGTGATGGACATAAAGGTACCTCCAGCAGCTGAATCCAATAAATTCCGCGAAGAAAAATTTAGTCCTGCATAGAAGGTTTGGATGATCATCCAAGTAGTCAGTCCATGGGTTGGGCAATTTTTACCAAAGTTTTCATTCTCTCCCATGCTTGAGCAACATGTTCAGTATCTAATTGCTTAAAATTCATTATGCTACTTCTCAAAGATATAATTTTAGCGGGAGGATAATATCTACCAATAAAAGCATCCTTGCATTTAGTCCATGAATCAATACTATTCTTAGGCAAAGATAGCAACCAATCTTTAGCTCTTCCTCTTAATGAGAAAGGAAACACTTTCAATTTAATAATATCACCATCTACATCCTTATACTTTTGCATTTCACAAAGTTCAACAAAATTATTGAGATGGGCAGCAACATCATCAGAACTAGCACCAGAAAATTGATCTCTCATGACAAGATTTAGTAAAGCAGGTTTAATTTCAAAGAATTCTGTTGTAGTAGCAGGTGGAGCAATAGGTGTGCATAGGAAATCATTATTATTTGCATTTGTGAAGTCACACAACTTAGTATTTTCAGGGGTATTCATTTTAGCAACAGTAAATAAAACAAACTAGATAAAGTAAATGCAAGTAACTAATTTTTTTGTGTTTTTGATATAGAGAGCAAGACAGTAAATAAAGTAAAACTAGCAACTAATTTTTTTGTATTTTGATTTAGTGCAGCAAACAAAGTAGTAAATAAAATAAAGCAAGACAAAAACAAAGTAAAGAGATTGAGAAGTGGAGACTCCCCTTGCAGCGTGTCTTGATCTCCCGGCAACGGCGCCAGAACAGGCTTGATGCGTGTAGATGTACACGTCCGTTGGGAACCCCAAGAGGAAGGTATGATGCGCACAGTGGCAAGTTTCCCTCAGAAAGAAACCAAGGTTGAATCGAACCAGGAGGAGCCAAGAAGCACGTTGAAGGTTGATGGTGGCGAAATGTGATGCGGCGCAACAACAGGGATTCCGGCGCCAACGCGGAACCTGCACAACACAACCCAAGTACTTTGCCCCAACGAAACAGTGAGGTTGTCAATCTCACCGGCTTGCTGTAACAAAGGATTAAGCGTATCGAGTGGAAGATGTTTGCAAAGAAAACAGTAAAACACAATTGCAAAGATTGTATGCTATGTAAAGAATAGGACCGGGTCCACAGTTCACTAGAGGTGTCTCTCCCATAAGATAAAAGCATGTTGGGTGAACAAATTACAGTCGGGCAATTGACAAAATAGAGAAAGGCATAACAATGCATATACATGATATGATAAATATAGTGAGATTTAATCCGGGCATTACGACAAAGTACATAGACCGCCATCCAACTGCATCTATGCCTAAAAAGTCCACCTTCAGGTTATCATCCGAACCCCATTCAGTATTAAGTTGCTAAGCAACAGACAATTGCATTAAGTATGGTGCGTAATGTAATCGACAACTACATCCTTAGACATAGCATCAATGTTTTATCCCTAGTGGCAACAGCACATCACAACCTTAGAACTTTCTGTCACGATCCCAGGTGTCAATGAAGGCATGAACCCACTATCGAGCATAAATACCCCCTCTTGGAGTTAAGAGCAAAACTTGGCCAGAGCCTCTACTAATAACGGAGAGCATGCAAGATCATAAACAACACATAAACAATAGATTGATAATCACCATAATCATAGTACTCTCTATCCATCGGATCCCGACAAACACAACATATAGTATTACATATAGATGATCTTGATCATGTTAGGCAGCTCACAAGATCCAACAATGAAGCACAACAAGGAGAAGACGACCATCTAGCTACTGCTATGGACCCATGGTCCAGGGGTGAACTACTCACTCATCACTCCGGAGGCGACCATGGCGGTGTAGAGTCCTCCGGGAGATGAATCCCCTCTCCAAGGGTGACGGAGGCGATCTCCCGAATCCCCCGAGATGGGATTCGCGGCGCGTCTGGAAGGTTTTCCGGATCGTGGCTCTCGCACGGGGGTTTCGCGACTGAGACTTTAAGTGGCAGGGCAACGCGGGGGGCCACACGAGGGGCCCAGGGGGCAGGCCGGCGCGGCCAGGGCCTGGGCCGCGCCGCCCTATCCCCTGGCTGCCTCGTGGCCCCACTTCGTTATCTCTTCGGTCTTCTGGAAGCTTCGTGCAAAAATAGGCGGGCGAAAGCCGTCCAATTCGAGAATATTTCCTTACTAGGATTTCTGAAACCAAAACAGCAGAAAACAGCAACTGGCTCTTCGGCATCTTGTTAATAGGTTAGTTCCGTAAAATGCATAAATATGACATATAATGTGCATAAAACATGTAGGTATCATCAATAAAGTAGCATGGAACATAAGAAATTATCGATACGTTGGAGACGTATCAGAAACCCAAAACGACTTCTCTTCATGCTAGACTTCATAAGATCAACAGGGGGTAGATACATGATTTTTCTGGTTTGGATATACCTAGACCTCGTTTAACTTGAATGCATACGATATGACATAAGAAGACTACGTGCTTTTGTTTTTCATTATTCTGTTTTTTTTGAATTTTGTGCCCACCCATTTGTATCTTGGTCAAATCCTAGGTCTGATAATGATTTAAACAAGATTAAAATATGAAAATGCAAAGGTAAGCATGGATCCTTCTTAGTCACTCTAAAATGAAGCTTTTGGGAGCAAAACCACTTCTCTTCATATGCTTGACTTCATAAGACGGAGTTTAGGGGTTAGGGGGTATAGATACATTATTTGTCTAGTTTGAATATGTCTAGACCTTGTTTATCAACTTAATTGGCTTACTATATGACATAAGAAAACTATTTGCTTTGGTTTTTCTTTTTCCTGATTTTTTTCAATTTTGATGCCCATTTGAATCTTGTCAAATCCTAGGTTTGACCGAGATAATTTAAACAAGCTTAAAACATGAATATGAAAAGGGAAGCATGTATCCTTCTTTGTCACTCTAAAATGAAGTTTTTGGGAGGTTTTTCAAATTTCCACGTTTGAAACCCAAAACCACTTCTCTTCATATGCTTGACTTCATAAGACAGAGGGCAGGGGTTAGGGGGTATAGATACATGATTTGTCTAGTTTGAATATGTCTAGACCTTGTTTATCAACTTTAATGCTTACTATATGACATAAGAAAACTATTTGCTTTGGTTTTCTTTTTTCTCTGATTTTTTTCAATTTTGATGCCCATTTGAATCTTGTCAAATCCTAGGTTTGACCAAGATAATTTAAACAAGCTTAAAACATGAATATGAAAAGAGGAGCATGTATCCTTCTTAGTCACTCTAAAATGTAGTTTTTGGGAGTTTTTTGAAATTTCCATGTTTGAAACCCAAAACCACTTCTCTTCACATGCTTGACTTCATAAGATAGAGTTTAGGGGTTAGGGGTATAGATACATGATTTGTCTGGTTTAATATGTCTAGACCTTGTTTATCAACTTTAATGCTTACTATATGACATAAGAAGACTATGTGATTTGGTTTTTCATTTTTCTGTTTTTATTTTTCTGCCCATTTGAATCTTGGTCAAATCCTAGGTTTGACCAAGATATAGACAAGTTTAACACGTAAATGAGTTAACTTGGATTTCCTACCCTTGAATCCATAGGAAACTTTGTTCTAATGCACTATTATAATCAACCGAGTTTTTACACCAACAGGTCTGTCACTTACGTGTGGTGCCCACGCTTGAGGTCCCACACTTCAGTGAGCACAAGTCACGTGCAATAGGTACGCAAACTCCCAGCCATTTTCTTTGTCAAGAGAAGACGCATCAGGATGCGTATTGGAAGTCTGTGGGTCCTTCTGGTTCCTTCGGTCGTCCCTCTCACAAAAAAACAAATCTCTCTCATTCTCGGCCTCGCTCGACTCCCTCGCTCGCTCGCACCTCCTGCTCACTGACAAACCCTGCACAAAAGTCAACATCATCACCCGAAAAAGGGGAGACACCATAATTCTCTCCCTTCTTCTCTCCTTCCGAGTGATCCCTCTTCCTCCGAGTTTCACTCGACGGGCAAACACCCATGTGCTGCATAGTAATAATAAAAAGGTAGTACTCGTAGAAAAATCGATATACGAATCTGTAATTAAATAGGTTAAACTAGGGTTTTGCCCAGTTCTACAGATCAAGGGTTCAAAAAAATCCAACTACGGGGTTCGAACAACACGATTCTAATCCAAGAATTTTTTCGACCTAGGTCACCCAAATGGCCTCAAACTATAGGGTTAGCATCTAGTGCAGTATGTGTGAAAATGTATGCACTATGTGTGCTATAACTTGTATGTCTTTCATATTTGAACCAAATTTGAATAAGTTTGAAATATTTGAAAAGGGGCTTTTGGCTTAAACGTTTGAAACCAAAAACCACTTCTCTTCATTCATGCTTGACTTCATAAGACAGAGTTTAGCTAGGGTTAGGGGGTAGATGCATGATTTTCCTGGTTTGAATATGTCTAGACCTTGTTTATCAACTTAATTGAATGCTTACTATATGACATAAGAATACTATGTGCCTTGTTTTTTATTTTTTGATTTTTTTAAAATTTTATGCCCATTTGAATCTTGGTCAAATCCTAGGTTTGAACATGGTTTAAACAAGTTTAAATCATGAATATGAAAAATTAAGCATCTATATATCCTTCTTCGTCACTCCAAAATGTAGCTCTTCGGAGGTTTTTTCGAAATTTCCATGTTTGAAACCAAAACCACTTCTCTTCATGCATGCTTGACTTCACAAGACAGAGTTTAGGGTTAGGGGTAGATATATACATGATTTTCTGGGTTGAATATGTCTAGGCCTTGTTTATCAACTTGAATGCTTACTATATATATATGACATAAGAATGTTATGTCCTTTGTTTTTTCATTCTTTTGATTTTTTATGAATTTCCATGCCCATTTGAATCTTTTGGTCAAATCCTAGAGGTTTGACCAAGATTGAAACAAGTTTAAAACATGAAAATGAAAAGGGAAGCTTGTATATCCTTCTTAATTAGTCACTCTAAAATGAAGTTTTTTGAGGTTTTTGAAATTTCCATGTTTAAAACCCAAAACCACTTCTCTTCATGCTAGACTTCATAAGACAATTTAATTAGGGGTTAGGGGTAGATACATGATTTGTCTGGTTTGAATATGTCCAAACCTTGCTTGTTTATCAACTTGAATGCTTACGATATGACATAAGAATGCTTACCATATGTTTGAATTTTAAAAGCATATAGTCTTCTTATGTCATATAGTAAGCATTCAAAAGTTTTTCTTTGAGAGAGTAGCATGCATTCAAAAGTTGATAAATAAGATTTGTACATATTCAAACCAGACAAATCATGTCGTATCTACACCCCCTAACCCTAAACTCTGTCTTATGAAGTCAAGCATGAAGAGAAGTGCTTTTGGGTTTCAAACATGGAAATTTCACAAACCTCCCAAAAGCTTCATTTTACAGTGACTAAGGGCTCCTTTGATTCATAGGATTTGCATAGGAATTGTGTAGGATTTGGTTCCTATGGGAAAATTTCCTATACATGTTGTTTGATTCATAGAAACATATCCTATAGGAAAAATTCCTATAGGAATCTTGTAGCGTAATTCCTATAGGAAAAAACATTGGCTCATACCTCATGAAAAAATTCCTTTGCTACAATCAAACACACTTCATCTTTCTATAGGATTCAAGTAGACATGTGTCATTCCAATCCTATGCCTTTCCTATTCCTATACTTTTCCTATCCTTTAAATCAAAGGAGCCCTAAGAAGGATCCAGGCTTACCTTTTCATTTTCATTTTTAAACTGCTTGTTTAAATCTTGATCAAACCTAGGATTTGACCAAGATTCAAATGGGCATAAAAAATCAGGAAAAAATGAAAAATGAAAAAACAAAACACATATATAGCCTTCTTATATATGTCATATATATAGTAAGCATTCAATTAAGTTGATAATTTTAAACAAGGTCTATACATATTCAAACCAGAAAAAAGCATGTATCTACCCATGCATATATATATAACCCTATACTTTTGTCTTATGAAGACGTCAAGGATGAAGAGAAGTGGATTTGGGTTTCAAACATGGAAATTTCAAAAACCTCCCAAAACATGTATATATCTACCCCTAAACCCTAATCTTTGTCTTATGAAGCCAAGCATATGAAGAGAAGTGATTTTGGGTTTCAAACATGGAAACTTCAAAAACCTCCCAAAAGCTTCATTTTAGAGAGACTAAGAATGATCCATATGCTTACCTTTTCATTGCCATGTTTTAAACTTGTTTTAACCTTGGTCAAACCTAGGATTTGACCAAGATTCAAATGGGAGTAAAAATTCAGAAAAATTCAAAAAAAATGAAAAACCAAAGCACACACATATATATATAGCCTTCTTATGTCATATATATAGTAA